>CM042391.1:11832919-12160419 GCA_023634145.1 Thymallus thymallus | reverse complement strand
CAGCGCATGTCCAGGCCTGTCTGAAGTTTGCCAATGACCATCTGGATGATCCAGAGGAGGAATGGGAGAAGGTCATGTGGTCTGATGAGACAAAAATAGAGCTTTTTGGTCTAAACTCCACTCGCCGTGTTTGGAGGAAGAAGAAGGATGAGTACAACCCCAAGAACACCATCCCAACCGTGAAGCATGGAGGTGGAAACATCATTCTTTGGGGATGCTTTTCTGCAAAGGGGACAGGACGACTGTACCGTATTGAGGGGAGGATGGATGGGGCCATGTATCGCGAGATCTTGGCCAACAACCTCCTTCCCTCAGTAAGAGCATTGAAGATGGGTCGTGGCTGGGTCTTCCAGCATGACAACGACCTGAAACACACAGCCAGGGCAACTAAGGAGTGGCTCCGTAAGAAGCATCTCAAGGTCCTGGAGTGGTCTAGCCAGTCTCCAGACCTGAACCCAATAGAAAATCTTTGGAATGAGCTGAAAGTCCGTATTGCCCAGCGACAGCCCCGAAATCTGAAGGATCTGGAGAAGGTCTGTATGGAGGAGTGGGCCAAAATCCCTGCTGCAGTGTGTGCAAACCTGGTCAAGAACTACAGGAAACGTATGATCTCTGTAATTGCAAACAAAGGTTTCTGTACCAAATATTAAGTTCTGCTTTTCTGATGTATCAAATACTTATGTCATGCAATAAAATGCAAATGAATTACTTAAAAATCATACAATGTGATTTTCTGGATTTTTGTTGAAGAGTTGAAGAGTACCTATGATAAAAATTACAGACTTCTACATGCTTTGTAAGTGGGAAAACCTGCAAAATCGGTGTATCAAATACTTGTTCTCCCCACTGTGTGTGTGTGTGTGTGTGTATATGATATGTGTATGTGATATGTGTATAGTTGAAGTCGGAGGTTTACATACACCTTAGCCAAATACATTTATCATTTGTCTTACAATTCCTGACATGTAATCCTATTTTGTGAAGTGCACCAGTCCCTCCTGCAGCAAAGCACCCCCACAACATGATGCTGCCACCCCTGTGCTTCACGGTTGGGATGGTGTTCTCTGGCTTGCCCCTTTTACCTCCAAACATAACGGTGGTCATTATGGCCAAACGGTTCTATTTTTGTTTCATCAGACCAGTGGACATTTCTCCAAAACGTACGATCTTTGTCCTCATGTGCAGTTGCAAACCGTAGTCTGGCTATTTTATGGCGTTTTTTTATAGCAGTGGCTTCTTCCTTGCTGAGCGGCCTTTCAGGTTATGTCGATATAGGACTTGTTTTACTGTGGATATAGACACTTTTTTTTACCTGTTTCCAGCTTCTTCACAAGGTTCTTGGCTGTTGTTCTGGGATTGATTTGCACTTTTCTCTAAGAGACAGAATGCGTGTTTATACTTGCTTACTATTGTTTGTACAGATGAACGTGGTACCTTCAGGCGATTAGAAATTGCTCCCAAGAATGAACCAGACATGTGGAGGTCTACAATTCTTTTTCTGAGGTCTTGGCTGATTTCTTTTGATTTTCCCGTTATGTCGAGCAAAGAGGCACTGAGTTTGAAGGTAGGCCTTGAAATACATCCACAGGTACACCTCCAATTGACTCAAATGATGTCAATAAGCCTATCAGAAGATTCTAAAGTCACAACATAATTTTCTGGAATTTTCCAAGCTGTTTAAAGGCACAGTCAACTTAGTGTATGTAAACTTCTGACCCACTGGAATTGTGATATAGTGAATTATAAGTGAAATAATCTGTCTGTAAATAATTGTTGGAAGAATTACATAAGTAGATGTTCTAACCGACTTGTTAACATGAAATTAACATGAAAAATTAGTTTTAATGACTTCAACCTAAGTGAATGTAAACTTCCGACTTCAACTGTATATATATTTATTTATTGTGTGTATTTATTTATTTATTTATTTATAAAAAACCTAATAATTAATGTGAATGACTCCTGTCCTCCCCTCTGTCCAGGCCCTACTGGAGACCCAGAATGACCTCCGAACTTTCGTCCCCAACTTCACCTTCAACCTGGGCTTCTCTGGGAAGTTCTTCCATACTGGTGAGTGGACAGGCAGTTGGTAACCCACTGTATGACTGTTTAGGCGAACCCAAGGCAGGGCTTATAATACAATCCAAGTCCTGCATGTTCCAGAGCATACTCTTGATCATCAGGTACCTCATCAAGAAAATGCATAGATCATACATTTCTATGCTACTTTTTATGCTTAATGAATGAACTAGTTTCATATATCTAGGTTTTCAACTCCACCACACACCTATGCCTGAATATGTGTAGACTAGTTTAAACCCCCTGTCTCCCTCTGTCTCTATGGTCCAGGTACTGATGAGGAGGACCTGGGTGATGACCTGCTCCTCTCCTATGGGAAGGAGTTCTGGTGGTTCCCCCACATGTGGAGCCACATGCAGCCCCACCTTTTCCACAACCAATCAGTGCTGGCCGAACAGATGCTTCTCAACAGGAGATTTGCACAGGTAGGTTGGTCCTTTACAGACTTTACGCATTCTACACATTGAGGGTTGGGTTCTACTGATACTAGGAGATGGGTGGTTGTTCAAAAGGTAGAAATATAACAAGGGTGAATTAAATCATAATGTGTTGAATCAACTTGTTCTCTCCCCCCAAGGAGCATGGCATCCCCACCAACATGGGCTACGCTGTGGCTCCCCACCACTCTGGAGTGTACCCCATCCATGTCCAGTTGTATGACGCTTGGAAGAAGGTGTGGGGCATCAAGGTGACCAGCACTGAGGAGTACCCCCACCTCAAACCTGCCCGCTTCAGACGAGGCTTCTACCACAGTGGCATCAGTGTAAGGACTCACCCTGATCACCCCCTATCCCCATCCTCTCTCTCTCTCTCTCTCTCTCACTCACTCACTCACTCACTCACTCACTCACTCACTCACTCACTCACTCACTCACTCACTCACTCACTCTCACACACACACACGCACGCACGCTATGTTCTATGTATAAACTAGCAGTTCTTGAAATGATCTGTGTTAGTTTATATTTTCAAGACTTGGTTTTGTGCTAAATATTTTAACTAGAAGTATTAAATTGAGGTTGTTTTGATTGATTTACTCTGGTTAGAGTTCACCCAATTATGTTAATAGATAAAAGTTCTGGCTTCTGGTAAGTGCTTGATATTGAAAGGCGTGTGCCTTTTGAACATTGTGTTTGAACATTTTGGTTTAGCTCTTGGTAACTTAGTGCTGAGTAGAGTGACGGAAAGGGAAGCGGCAGTGGTCTATTTACTCCCCTTCTCTATCACTGTTTATTTCCTGGGAGGGGAGGGGAGGGGTAAAACAAGGTGACAGACAGACAGTAGTGTGAATGATCATAATGGATATTGCTATGTTTAGCTCTCTCAACATGACAATCTCACCGTACATGACAGCCCTGCCAAAATCAACAAAAACAACTCCTGGCTTGTGATGTGACAAGAACGTTGTCATTTTAAGACAAATGTTAATCTCGCTGCCAATGCCAATTTATGTACAGTATCTCTACAAAGTGTAATTTTAAGTCCATATGCTTGGCCTGGACAAAAACAACAGCTTGGCTGGGTAAGATAGTTATGCTCAAATGTCTCATGCATTTTAGAGCTTAAATAAATGTGTATTGTCTTTATACACAATGTATTGTGGAGTTTAATCCTGATCCTTGTTAGAGTGCTCTTTTTCTAGACCCAGCAGTGTTCAGTTATTTATTGTCTGGTGGAGGAGTGCGATGTCACAGAGATGTTAATTCCGACCTCAACACATCCCTGTGAAATATTCACCAAGGTACTTGGCAGAGACTCTCTGAGGTATAAACATAGTTTCTTTTTTTTTTTTCCTCACTCCCTTCTTTTCTTTCTTCCACTCCCTCTGTACCCCTTAATCAACAGTCTATGACTCCCGTTAGCGCGGGCCGTTAGCCGCTCTGTGTTTTAAACATCAGAGAGAGTGAAAATCCTGGGAGCTTCAGTCTGTACATCCAGCCTTCCCTTCCTTTCCCTCACTAAGCATCTCAGTGCTGCTTTCGCTGCTATTTTTACCCACCGCCCCAGCTAGCTATTATCACAGGGCCAGATTGATACACCGTGTACAGCACCTCGGCTGAACAGGCAGTGCGATGCTTTTCAGGTTGTTCCGCTCCTGTGATTGTGTGCTCGGATGCCAACCGATTGCGTGTTGTTCTGTTGTGTTTTAACTATGTTAGGACAGAGACTTTATGGGTTCGCTGACAGACCAAATTGAGCCGCGTCATTTTATTCTCCACAATGACAGTGTGACTGCTCTAGTTTATGTGGATAATGATATTTAACCACCTGAGCTGGAAGTGTAGACAACCCAGAGGAATAAAGAGTGTCGTCAAGTGCCCTATAGCATTTATGGCAGATTGGCCATGTTTGGACGTTTGTGTATTTGATTAATTATTCACTGGGTATCAGGGTCTGGTTATATTGGTGTACTCCTCACTGAGCAGATGTGTTGATATGTAATATTGATAGTGTGTGTTATGTACTGTAGGTTCTGCCCAGGCAGACGTGTGGCCTGTTTACTCACACCATCTTCTACAACGAGTATCCTGGAGGACCCAAGGAGTTGGATAAACTCATCAACGGAGGGGAGCTCTTCCTCACGGTGCTCCTCAACCCGGTGAGACCAGACACACCTCCATAACTAGCATCAGGAGAGGAATGCATTTCACCCCAATGCTCATCTCTCTATGTTTGCTTTGAAAACCTTTAAAAAATATATAAATATCTATATATGCGTTTTGTGCAACGTTGGTTCGAAATGACATTGCATTGTCTTTTTCTCTGAATGTTGTTCTGTGTTTTTCATTCCTTCCTCACAGATCAGCATCTTTATGACCCACTTGTCCAACTACGGGAACGACCGTCTGGGTCTGTATACCTTTAAGAACCTGGTGAAGTTCCTCCAGACATGGACCAACCTGCGGCTGCAGACCCTGGCACCTGTGCAGCTGGCCCAGCGCTACTTCCAGATCTTCCCAGAGGAGAGGGACCCCATCTGGCAGGTGTGTGTGTGTGTGTGTGAGAGGCCATGAGAACTGTGGGTCACTGGGTGTTTGGAACTATCATAAACCTGGCTGTCATTTTAAGGAAGGCTATACTTTTGACTTCATTATTTCATACAGTGCAAATCTTATTTTGGTAGGTACAGCTAGGACTGTGGTTTTGTGGTGCTCCTGCTTCCACAGTACCACTATTTGACACTGTTTTCCATCAACGCAGAAAGAAGACCGGTTTCCTTCCCTAAGAGGTCTGAGTGCCATCTTGGCAGTTCCTCACACTGACTGTTAATATTGAGTTCTCACAAAGTGGATGTGTAGGTTAATGTGTGCCGGCCAGCTCCCTTTGAAGTTTGGAGCAAACTTGTGCCTGCCTGGGTCCAAAGGTTTCTTCATCACAGCACTGTGTTAAATGTCTTGGGATTAATGTGATATCGTGGTTGCCTCATTACCCATCAGGCAGATGGCAGTGGGGACTGAAGGGAAGGAAGCAGATAGATTTAAGGCAGTTGGCATCAGCTTGACATGCAGATTGACCCTGAGGCACATGAAAGACGCTCGCCTTGCAGGGCTGCTCTGAACTATCTTCCACACAGATACACTGAAGGCTACTCACCACTCAGGAAAAACAATGAAAAGGCAGCCTGACTGATACTGATTACGGGTTCTTGCCCTAGTCCTTTCTTGTACAAGCATAATTGATCAAGAGGTGAATCAGTAACCAAATGTTTGATTCTGCTCCCCCAAACCTCTGTTGGACTAGACTGGTTGGGTTCATTTGAGCTGAATTAAAAGTACCCATCCTCCGCTTGTCATCATTGGCCCCGCAGGGTGGATACGGTTGCCTGTAACCATTATACCGCATGTTTGTACACTCCCCCCACAGGTCTCACTGCTTTCTTGGCTGGCTTTAACACCGTAACGCTGAAGTCCGCTGGCCAAGTCAGTGGTAGACTTTAATTACAAACAGACTGCCACTAGATATGATACTGGAGCCTGAAGAGAGAGCGAGATTGTGTGTTTGTGTGTGTGTGTCTGTATGAGAACAAGTCATAACCATGGCAACTTATTGTGAGGCACCTTCCCGTTTACAGAACTGAACTTCCAGGTGAAATAACTCTGCCCACTCTGTCCCTACAGGACCCCTGTGAGGACAAAAGGCACAAAGACATTTGGTCCAAAGAGAAGACATGCGACCGATTCCCTAAGCTGCTCATCATTGGACCACAGAAGACAGGTGAGCAGTAAACAGATATCATATTGTACAAAAACAATATCTCATGAGGCCTCCCGAGTGGAGCAGCGGTCTAAGGCACTGCATCGCAGTGCTTTAGGTGTCAATGTAGACCCGGTTTCGATCCCAGGTTGTGTCACAACCGACCGTGACCGGGAGTCCCATAGGGCGGTGCACAATTGGCTCAGCGTCGTCCGGGGGGCTTTACTTGGCTCATCGCGCTCTAGTGACTCCATGCGGCTGGCTTCCTGGTTAAGCGGGCAGGTGATAAAAAGGGCTGTTCTGCGGGTTTCAGAGGATGCTCTCCCGAGCCCGTTGGGGAGTTGCAGCGATGAGACAAGAACGTAATTGGAAATCACAAAAAAGGGGTAAAATACAACAAGTAATATATACAGTTTAAGTCGGAAGTTTACATACACCTTAGCCAAAAACATTTAAACTCAGTTTTTCACATTTCCTGACATTTAATCCTAGTAAAAATTCCCTGTCTTAGGTCAGTTAGGATCACCACTTTATTTTAAGAATGTGAAATGTCAGAATAATAGTAGAGAGAATGATTTCTTTCATCACATTCCCAGTGGGTCAGAAGTTTACATACACACGCTTTTTCAGTTCTGCCCTACAAATGTTCAATAGGATTGAGGTCAGGGCTTTGTGATGGCCACTCCAATACCTTGACTTTGTTATCCTTAAGCCATTTTGCCACAACTTTGGAAGTATGCTTGGGGTCATTGTCCATTTGGAAGACCCATTTGCGACCAAGCTTTAACTTCCTGACTGATGTCTTGAGATGTAGCCAAAATAATGAGCAACTGTCAACTGGGCATTTTTATACATGACCCTAAGCATGATTGGATGTTAGTTAACTCAGGAACTACACCTGTGTGGAATCACCTGCTTTCAATATACTTTGTATTCCCCATTTACCCAAGTGTTTCCTTTATTATGGCAGTTACCTGCACATCCTGAGAGACATGACCAGAGCTCGTTCCAGGTGCAGCTAGGGGCTTATAGATACTGTACTGTATGTCTGTCTACTCTACACACCACCAGGGTGTGGCTCACTGTAGAAGGACACGCGCTTCTCTGCCTGGCATGGAGCAGCCATGAACCTCTGTTTATTGACAGCCTGAAGTGAAAGGATGGATAATTGGCAGCTGGGCAGTCATTTACAGAGTGTCACACACTTTTTTTAATTTATAAGATCCCCGCAGAGGCAGGCAAGCAGTCGGTTTATTGGGTTCTATTGTAACCTTGACTGCTCCCCACTAAATGGGAATTTCAGGTTTACTGCGTAGCCTAATTAAACTTCTTAAAGATGTCTTAAGGGAGTGATAGCCCTCCTTCTGAGAGTGCTGTAAAATAGCCATGTTAATCTTTTCAATAAAAACGGATTAGGGGGTTGGGTCTGAGAGTAAATTTTCACATTTCACCGTTGTAATTACCAAACTGCACCAGCACTCACTATAGTCTTGTCAGCCATCTTGTCTGTCAACTTTACATCCACCACTCCTCTATACCTGACACTATTTCTTACTTAGTTTGGTCTCTCAGCCTCTAGGTAGACCTGTTGCTATTTTAAGCTTTAGCACATTTCAGATGGGTAGTAAATAGCTGTGTTAAAGGGCCAGAAATACTGTATATGCATGTTTAGCATTTACATTGCCTTCAGAAAGTATTCACACCCCTTGATTTTTTTTTTCTCCACATTTTGTTGTGTTACAGCCTGAATTTAAAATGTATTAAATTGAGATTTTGTGTCACTGATCTACGCACAATAACCCATGATGTCAAAGTGGAATTTTGTTTGATAGATAGATGGGTACTTTATTGATCCCCGAGGGAAAATTTGTAGAACATTTAGGAAATGAACAAAACATGTAAAGGCTGAAATCTCTTGAGTTGGTAAGTATTCAACCCCTTTATGGCAAGACTAAATAAGTTCAGGAGTAAAAATGTGCTTAACAAGTTACATAATAAGTTGCAATGACTCACTGTGTAAAATAATAGTGGTTAACATGATTTTAAAATTACTATCCCCATATCTCTACCCCACACATACAATTATCTGTAAGGTCCCTCAATCGAGTAGTGAATTTCAAACACAGATTCAACCACAAAGACCAGGGAGGTTTTTACAATGCCTCGCAAAGAAGGGCCCCGATTGGTAGATGGGTTAAAAATAAATGAAAAAGACGCTGAATATCCCTTTGACCATGGTTATTAATTAGGCTTTGGTTATTAATTAAGCTTTGGATGGTGTATCAATACACCCAGTCACTACTACTAACTCCATTGCCGGAGTGGAAGGAAACCGCTCAGGGATTTCACCATGAGGCCAATGGTGACTGAAACAGTTAGTTTAATGGCTGTTATAGGAGAAAACTGAGGATGGATCAACAACATTGTAGTTGATCAACAACATTGTAGTCAACAACATTGTACTAACCTAAATGACAGAATTAAAAGAAGGAAGCCTGTACCGAATACATGCATCCTGTTTGCAACAAGGCACTAAAGTAAAAAATGTGTCAAGGAAATAAGGTTTTTGTCCTGAATACAAAAGGTTATGTTTGGGGCAAATCCAACAAAGCACATCACTGGGTACCACTCTTGATATTTTCAAATGCGGTGGTGGCTGCGTCATGTTGTGGGTATGCTTGTCATCGGCAAGGACTTGGTAGGTGTTTTAAGGGTAAAAAGAAATGGAATAGAGCTAAGCACAGGCAGAATCCTAGAGGAAAACATGGTTCAGTCTGCTTTCCAACAGACACTGGGAGATTTATTAACCTTTCAGCAAGACAATAACCTAAAACACAAGCTAAATATACACTGGAGTTGGTTACCAAGACGACATTGAATGTTCCTGAGTGGCCTAGTTACAGTTTTGACTTAAATCGGCTTGAAAATCTATGGCAAGAACATGGCTTTCTAGCAATGATCAACAACCAACTTGGCAGAGCTTAAATAATTTGTAAAAGAATAATGGGCCAATATTGTACAATCCAGGTGTGCAAAGCTCTTAGAGGCTTACCCAGAAAGACCCACAGCTGTAATCGCTGCAAAATATGTTTCTAACATGTATTGTCTCAGGGGGGGTGAATACTTCTCTAATCAAGATATATTAGTGTTTTATTTTTCATAAATTTTTAGTACGTGAGAATTTTCCTTCCACTTTGACGTTATAGAGTATTTTGTGTAGATCGTTGACCAAAAATTATAATCAAATCAATTTTAATGCCACTTTGTAACACAACAACATTTGGAAAAAGGGAAGGAGTGTGAATACTATCTGAAGGCACTATGTCTAATATCTAACATATATTTACAGCGCCTAATAGTATCTATATTTGTATCAGCAATACTCATGAAAACTCCTGGTCTCTGTGCAGGCACCACAGCCCTGTATCTCTTCCTGGGGATGCATCCTGATCTGACTAGTAACTACCCCAGCAAGGAGACCTTTGAGGAGATCCAGTTCTTCAATGGCCACAACTACCACAGAGGCATCGACTGGTATGTGACTCCCCTTATCCTACTCTATCATTTTCATTGCCACCACTCCGCCGTTAATTCTTCTTCTCCCAAACATTTCCAACATTCCTGGTTGTGTTTTGGGGGAAGCATGTTGGAACGGAGAGAGAAATTGGTCATGTTAACCACCATTCTTTTCATAGTATATTAAACCAACTGAGTTGCACAGTTTTGAGACATATTCCAGTTAGTATTTTTGGCTTTAGAGGAATGTTTCATCCTTCAAAGGGAGTGGATTTGGTTCATTCCCCCTCTGAGCTCAATCATTGATTAACAGAAAGCAGACCATTGGATTAATTGGTGTGGTGGGCTCAGTTATGGAAAATCAGTCTCTTACTCCCATTCAGCTAGTGACTGGTTTATGCAGTCATGTGTTTTATTCAAAACATTTCATAATTTTCATAGTTATTGATGAAAAATGTAACTAGTCTGTGTTGTTGACATAGGATGTTGGTTTTTGTTATATGGACAAGAATTATATAGTTTATCTAGAATCATTCAGATCCTTAGATCTGTTTTGTCAGGCAATTTTTGTTGTTATACTATTATGTTATACTTAAATGCAGCAATTGAATTGCCTTTTGGTGATGGATGAATCTAATCTGGTTCAAACTGCTCTGTCTGTTTGTCCTTGCTGGAACAGGTACATGGAGTACTTTCCCCTACCCTCCAACACCAGCTCAGACTTCTACTTTGAGAAGAGCGCCAACTACTTTGACTCGGAGGTGGCTGCCCGGAGGGCAGCCGCCCTCCTGCCCAAGGCCAAAATCATCACCATCCTCATCAACCCTGCAGACAGGGCCTACTCATGGTACCAGGTGAGCCTCCCTCCCAGAGAAAAAAAACACTTCCCACCATTCCATTTCCATCACCAGACTCTATTATAGGGATAGCGATTGGGTGAAATGCTGTGGGTGGCTTGAGGGTAGCTTCACCCCTTTTCCAGGTCAGCTGCATTGCTGATTTCCCTTGAGCTTGGAAATAAAGTATCTAATATCCTGGTATTGAAATAGGTGATGTACCGGTTTATAGGAGTGTGAAATGTGTTGCAATGCCCTCTGCAAGGACACAGAGCTCTGGATGAATCTGGCAAGGTGGGCTGACTGTGAAGTCATATCTGTCTGTTCTGCCCCAGCACCAACGTGCCCATGGCGACTCAGTCGCCCTCAAGTATACTTTCCACGATATCATCGCTGCTGGCCGCGATGCCCCCATCAAGTTGCGGGTACTCCAGAACCGCTGTCTGGTACCGGGCTGGTACGCCACCCATCTGGACCGCTGGCTCAACCACTACCAACCCAGCCAGGTACGTTTAGTCATCTGGGTACCAGGTGTGCATGCTTATAGTCATGTGTGTTTACAGTTGTCAGTAAGTGATTGTGCATAAGCATGTGGTTAAATGGAAACAAACATTTATTTATTCATATACTGTACGAACATGGTTAGTACAGCGTGTGTGCGTATAGCCAGTTGTTGAATTTGAGTATCTGACCTACTGTGTTGTTGTAACTGGTTCTTCAGATCCTGGTTCTGGATGGTCAGGTGCTGAGGACAGAGCCTTTTGCCGTGATGGACAAGATCCAGAAGTTCCTTGGGCTGACAAACACTTTGAACTACCACAAGATTCTAGCGTGAGTGTCTTATTAGGGCTTCAAAACTCTGTAGAGCCACTTGCTTGAGCTGACACTTGGAAAACAGTTGGCAAATGAAGGCTTTTGTTTTCCCTAACTGTTTGAAATGGAGCATCATACGTTTTCATGCGTTGAGCTTGCCAACACCAGTGAGGTTGTGGAGGAGCCTATCTTTCCAGTTTGGAGCAGAGGTGCTTGGTTTGTGAACAGCTTTGATGTGATTTTCAGAATGTTCCCTTCTGGAGGGATTACCATCGCGTTGACATTCCCTTTCTTCTGCCTCCCCCTGGTCTCCAGCCCCCCCCCATATCTCTGTTTCTGCCTCTGATGCTTGACCACATAATCACTCAGCCAGCCTCGTAAACAGCAACATCTGTCAGCCACATCCTCCGTAGACAATGGATATGTTTTGTCCCGCGTCTCTTCTCTAAACACGAAGAGCCGCAAACCATCTGTTCAGGATGTTCCCTTTTGATTAGGTTGAGAATTTATTTTCATCGTTTTGACTGGTCCGCCTCCATTTTATGGTTCTGTGTTCCTCTGTTCCAGGTTTGATCCCAAAAAAGGGTTCTGGTGCCAGTTGTTAGATGGAGGGAAGACCAAATGCTTGGGCAAGAGTAAAGGACGGAGATACCCCGACATGGACCCAGATGTAAGTTAATATGAACCTTTCCCCAAACATAAAAGTGTACTAAATTATTCAACACTTATTTAGTTGGATTGTCTCTCCTAGAATAGATTTTATAGAAGAAGAAAAAAATATGTATTTCCTACAGTGCTGCTTTATCATTGCTTGTCTGTGACAGACTCGGCTCCTTTCAGGCTGGGTTTGGAAAGCCACCAGATCGGGCGGAGTGTCTAATGAGCAGACATAGAGAGGGGTTTTGAGGGGGGCAGGGTGGGCAGTGGGCACTGAGCTCAGGTCCTTGAAGTTACCTTGACTGTTTTGGCACAGACACCTCGGAGGTAATTAGCTGGATAATGGCGGGTGATTTTTCTCTCTCTGCTGCAGTCAGAATGGCAGGGCTCATGAGACTCACAGCGCAGAGCTGCAGTGCCCACTGCCAGAGTTACTCGGTATCTGGGCAAAAAATCTCTGCACACTAGGTTAACTACAGATCATGTAAAATGTAATGTGGTATTGTTCCCTGGGCATAAGAGTTAGATATTCATGATAACATTGAAGATTTTAATGTAATTTGAACACCAACTAAATGGGCAACTACTCCAAGGTGGGAGCTACAAATGATTTATCGGTCTATTAGATAATTTCTTTTGTAACTATATGATATATTTGACTCCCTCCCTCTTGTCCTGTGGCAGTCTCGCTCATTCCTTAGGGAGCATTACAGGGACCACAACATAGAGCTGTCCAAGCTGCTCTATAAGATGGGCCAGCCTCTGCCCAGTTGGCTCAGGGAGGAGCTGATCCACACCAGCTAGCCTCAGCATGACCGGGGACACAAGAACAGAGACGCCATCCCCAATCTGCCCCCCGGAGGGGATGCACTCCGACCCCGTGGGCTGACCAGGAGCTGAGGAGGCAGGAGAGATACAGCAGCCCCTCCATGCCCACTCAACCCAGTGGCCCCAAGGGACCAGAGACCCCTGCTTGGGGTGTGGGCCTCGGAAGGGAAAAGAGGCAGGGGCGAAGTAGAGACATGAACTGTGTTTAGCATTGTTCTATTTCTTTCTCAGATAGAATGACAAAGTGCCCATCTTGGCCATGGGCACATGCACACAGCAACGCCGGAGCGACGAGGGAGGGATCAAAGAGATGTAGCATTTCCTCAAGGAGAACTAATGTTCTTATTCAGTCTCTCACAGACGGACAGACACACTCGCTCTCTGTGCGCTTTGCAGAGGGTGGAGGAAGACTTTGTTTCTCTGTGCCAGTCATGAAAAACACTAGCCAATAATGGATATTCAAGTGCCAGAAAGGAATGTTAATTTGAAAGTATTTCTGAATTTATATTTTAATAATTAACACATGTACTGCTGGATGTCTGTATTTGTTTCCGAGCTGTTATGGTTGCACAATGCATCTGTCGAGCCTTGTATGTTCCTTTTAACTGTTCCATGTTTTCAATCGGTGTTCATCTGAAAGCATAACTGGAGTCCATGTATTGCTCCCACAGACCACACTGACCCTTGACCTTTATCCAGTCAAGTCAAATCACCTTTGGGTCTCTAAGACCTTCAATTTAATGAATCCACTTAAAAAAGTGAACACTGTAATGATATTTCCAAACGAGCCAAGCTTGCTTTGCATTGGTCAGTGGAATGTTCCTGCTTGTTCTTGGTTGTAACTGCCTTAATAATGAAATATTGAAACCCACTCCTAAATACAGCTGACCCTACCATGTATGTAGAGTAGACTACAAACCGAACATTAATGTGACATGAAAAATGTAGCTGCATGTTTAAAGGCCTTAAGGTGGAAATTGCAATTTATCACTCCAAGGAGATGGTTGTCATCGACATCCAACGTGTTACTATACCGAGCATATGTCTTGATTTCCGCTAATAGAGCAAGGAGAGCAGGATGTAGACTCCTGGTCTTTCCCAACTCAACTGACAAGCTTAATCACCTCCCTATTCATTCTGCCACCTAATTTGTTCCTCCTATTGTGCCTGTAAAGTTGGACAATGGGTGAGAGCAGAATAGAAGGATATCTTTTGATCTGCTCCACTGGGGAGGTATACTGGTACCCTTAGCCCTAGTGTCCTAGTTTGCGGTTACAGACAACACCGTCGTCCCTTTCACTTGGAATGTCTTTTCCACATGTTGTTGTCAAACCCAACACACCAGAGGAGCGTAGGTCCCATGTCATCCTCATACATTATTCATCACCGCAGCTTATAGTCCTAGCCCATTTCAAAGTGTCCAATCAGGTGTGTTCATCAAAGACTTTGGGAAAATTAAGAGGTGAAATGGGATTTGAAGCTGCAAATTCAAGACTGTTTATCCCACCCTCTGGAGGAGCTGGAGTTTTCTATACAGAACATTGAGAGCCTTTTATTTTCTCAGTTTATTAGTCAAGGTTAGGGGAATGTAAAATCACATTGTTTTACCTCCTCTTAGTTGCTATGGATACAGATACAAATCATATGAACATATCTGGGAGGTTTCTTTGTTGTGTTACAATCCAGTATGTACAGATACATGATCTACTCTGAATCCATGCTCTCCTAGAAGCACAATATTTATTTCTCAACACTAGGTGTAAGAAGAAGGTTTTGGTACAACTTTACTGTAAAAGAGAACAGTCCTTGTTTGTGTAAGAGATTTTCCAGTGCTCCAGAATACGAGGGTCCATTTAGCATTTTGTATTACATGGACTCTTGTAAATAAGTGTGGTCTTATGGGTCCATTCTAGATTACTTGTATTTAAGGTACTGAATCATGCACCTTGTGTGGTGACACACACGCATGCACAAATGCTGCTCTCATTTCAATTTGCTCAAGGAGCTGTAATATATTCACAAATCCTTTTTGTTTTGTCATTTCCTTTGTCTTGTCATTTCCTTTTGTCTTGTCATTTCCTTTTGTCTTGTCATTTCCTTTTGTCTTGTCATTTCCTTTTGTCTTGTCATTTCCTTTGTCTTGTCATTTCCTTTTCTTTTGAGACGTTTTACAATGCAATATGTGGAGGTGTTCTGGTTCAGAGTATCAGGGAGGGTGTTGTGTTGTTGTTTGAGCCTACAGACACTACGGTCAGGAGATGAACCGATCACGTTCCCATGTCTGTGGGCAGTTCCTTCTTTACCCCACTCACTCAGCAAAAGTCCCAGTGAATTTCACTCTGTATGATAATGTTGGACATTGAGTAGTAATCAATAATTAACTATAAGGAAATGATAATCATCTGGACTGTACAATCAACCAATTGTTGTTAATATTTTTTATTGTTGGTAGCTAATATTTTTGTGATTTTTAATTTCCAAATAAAGAAACCACTGTCTTTTTAACTTTTGTTATGCATTTTCATTTTACATTTAGTTGATAATCTCTTGGTGCAAGTAATGTGATACGAGCAGGACAGGGAGCCACCCTGAAAGCTGTCTAAACCAATGTGGCTCATAAACTAGGTTTCATCCAATTTGCGACAGATTTTCATTCGAATATTCTACAATCCGCATAAAGAAAATATGCGCCTTTTCCCAGCAAACGGATTTGTTGCGGATAAAAGTCAGTGGACACTTATTTATTTAACTTTCATTTTCATATACCGAATAAAAATCTAAAATTCAATGTGTTTCTATCGCATTTTCAGTGCTACCGATAGTTTGTCACAACTTTTGCGTTAAATAGCAAATGTCCATACTCGGGTCCTGGCATTTGCGCTCTAGCCAACAGCTCGCAGATACACTGAGGATAGGCTAGTTTACATGAGATTATTATGGATAAGAGCGAGAATTGTTTTATTTGTCAAAAAGGAAGCCAAGCATCTATCATGTCATCAGAATAAGACCCTCGATATTTATGGGAAAGGAGCATCAAGATCATCGTGCACTTTCACCACCCTGTGAAGTTCATCATAACAACTGTAGCCTATTAAACTGCATGGTGTAGAAGTGGGAGGACCACACACCATGTCATCGCGTGACTCCAATTTTACTTCGATATGATGGATATTATATCAATATTTGCGCATAAAGGCGTTTCCACCACCGTTTCTATCATAATTCATTTCACCAACACAAAAATATCCCATGTCGAACAAACAAATTATCTGTCTGTATTTATAAAATTGCACCGAAATTAGCTGTTTCCATAATCTGTCGTGATTTCTTTTATAAAGTATGACTTTACTTGCATAAAACTTGAGGATGGAAACGTGGAGAGTGACTATAAATTGGCTTCTTAGCTGGCAAATGACAGTAAATCCAGTGCTTAATTTGAGCTGGATCCTTCCAGAACAGGATAGGGAAAAGTAATATTTGGCTTTATATATCAAAGAACGTGACATATATTTTAAAATATATGAACATATATTTAAAACTCATATAAATCTCACAACCAATATACAAAAAAATTATAACATGGATATACTGTACACCATCATGCAAAATGTACAATGCATTTAATGCTTTGAAGTTTTTTTTACATAGCATATATTTAAAAACCATACAGAAATCTCAAAAGTAGGCATTCATTATTTAGTAATTACATTTAGTGCAATATTGTATAGTACTTTATTGTTTCTTGTAGATACTGTAGATCAGTGCTTCTCAATCATTTTTCAATAACGTACCCCCTATCAAATTTTTGCTCAGCCAAGTACCCCCTGTCCGGCCCCAATCATTTGAGATAGAAATAAAAGCTATGACTACGATGTAGTGATGTACCATCATTATGAGATTTATTAAACATTGTAAATGAAAAACATTTGCAATAATAAACATTTGCAATAATAAACATTTGCAATAATAAACAATGTATAATTACCGATCATGCAGTTTAAGTACCCCATGACTGGCCCCAAACATGTTTGATAAAAGAAACCTATATAAATAATATATATACAGTGTGTATATAGATATATGATGTTTATAACATTTTAGCTCAAAAACACTTGTAATAATAAACAACAAACTAAGTTGCACTTATAATTTAGTGCGAAACATGTGCTTGTGCTTCACTGAGGATCTTGGTCATCCTCGGTGGCAGGGAGGACACAGCAGTGATCAGACTTTTTTCCAGGCCCAGTCTGTTTCTCTGCTTTGTTTTGATCACAGTCATTGCAGAAAATGAGGCCTCACACAAATATGTGGATCCAAAGCTTTTTCTCCCAGCTCAGGGTACTCCTTTTTTACACACACCCAAAACTGCGTTAGAGTGGAGTTTTCATATTTCATCCGTAGGCCATAGTCAGATGACACATCCAAGAGTTTTTCCTGGTGACAGAGAGGGAGCTTGTTTCTGCTTTCTTCTGACAAAATAAATGGGTTTCTCACCCAACTGAGCTGTGGAGATTTCTCCTCCATGTCAGGAAAGTATGAGTTAAAACTCACAATCAGGTTGGCCAAATGTTCTTCTATGATGGACTTCACTGGTTCTCTCTCCACATCTTCCCTGGAGAGGAAAGCATCCACCTGAGAAAAGCAGGTGAGATCCCCCTGTACACATGCCCGTTTCCACAACTCTGCTTTCTTCAGAAAACCTGCACCTTGTCATACAGGTTCAGAACGTGGGTGTCCTTGCCCTGCAGACACACATTCAGCTCATTCAATTTGCTGAATATATCTGCCAGATAGCACAGTTTTGCAAGCCAATCTTTATCTTCAAACAGGGTGGCATATGGAGATCTTTGCTCTGACAAAAAGGTGTGCACCTCCGCCCGTAGTTCCAACAGCCTGTTCAGTATCCTCCCTCGAGATAGCCAGCGCACTTCTGTGTGTAGCAGCAGTTGTGTGTGTTCAGCTCCCATGTTCTCACAAAGTCGGTGAAACAGTCGTGCATTGAGTGGCCTTGACTTAATAAAGTTAATCACTTTAATGCTGTCATTCAAAACGTCATGCAACACAGGACTTATATTTTTGGATGCCAGTGCTTCCCTGTGTATGACACAGTGATTCCACTGCACTTCTGGATGTTTATTTCTAACACGCGCCATGAGCCCTTTAACACGGCCTGTGATTGACGCAGCTCCGTCAGTGCAGACACTCTTGCAGTTTCTCCAGTCCAGCTCGTTTTCAATGAAGAAATTATCCACAACATTAAAAATGTTTCCCCTCTAAGCTCTTGCAGAAAAGTACATTTTCATAAATGTCGTCGATATCCACATACCTCACAAAAGCAATGGCCTGTGCCTTGCCACTGACATCGGTCGACTAATCAAGCTGGAGTGAAAATGCTTCGTCAAGTTTTCCCACAACTTGTTCAACAACATCCGCTCCCATTCTTTCTATTCTGCGGGAAACGGTATCATTAGACAAAGGCACCGTTTTTAATTTATCCGCGGCATTTTTGTCCAGCATTGTCTCCGCTAATACAACAGCGGCTGGGAGTAACAGGTCCTCAGCGATCGTGAACGGCTTTTTTGCTTTAGCCACGAGCAGTGACACCGCATATGACGCCTGTAGTGCTTTGGCTAATGTTGTGGAGACTTTTCGCATTGTTTCCTGCGATGATCTAAACTCAGCAAGTTCTCTTGAAAAATTCTGGTGGCTTTCCAACATGACACTGATGTTTGGTGCTGAGATGTCTCTGGAGGTGCGCCGGTTTCATCGAGCTGTTAGCTAGTTTCTCCCCACAGAAAAAACACAATGCCTGGGGAGGGTTGCCTTGAATCCCATCAAAACATACCCCTCCTGATATTGACGATATTTTGTTGGCTCCACTTTGGCTTTCTTTTTTTCTTCATCCTCCCAGTTCTCCGCTGTAGTATTGCTACGTTTTAACCAGGATTTCATTTAAATGTCTGTTTGTTTCCAGTAAAGCAACTGGCTTCCCGCTCGGCGTGATTCAAATTCTTCTTCTCTGATTTAGGTAGTTTACAATCACATTTAAAATAGAAACATTTTATATAAAAATGTGGTTTACATAAACATGTTATTAAACTTATTTTCGTATGATATTTAGTAATCATGGATGATTTTGTATATCTTTTTAATTAAATTAATAATTGAAATTAAAAAAATTTTTAAATGATTATATATATTTTTTTATAAATCTCACGTACCCCCTACAGTACCGCAATGTACCCCTAGGGGTACGCGTACCCCCATTTGAGAATCACTGCTGTAGATGATACTTGCCTCTCATTTTGAGATTAGATTTAGATTGTGTAGACATCTATTGTAGGTTTATAATTTATGTAGAAGTTTTGAAAACGCACAGCAACCTGTTTATTTTCATACACTATAGTTGTGGCTGACCATAAGGTTATGGCATCACATTGGATTTATAAAACATGGTTTAGATATTATTGTTATAATCAGTGACAATGGTTGTAATTCACTTATTTTGGACTGAGTCCTCCAAGAACACTCGAAGAAGACGTCTGTGACAACTAACAATTCTTCCTCCTGTATCCTTTTTCTTTGTTCTGTTAAACAGGTATGTGGTGTACACAAGCAGTGTATTCATGGGGGATGCAGCCTTCTAGGCAGAGTTGCAAAGAAAAAGCCATATCTTCCTCTGTCCAGTGTCTGTGTTCTTTTGCCCTTAATCTTTTATTGTTATTGGCTAGTCTGAGATATGGCTTATTCTTTGCAACTCTGCCTAGAAGGCCATCATCCCGGAGTCGCCTCTTCACTGTTGATGTTAAGACTGGTGTTTTGCAGGTACTATTTAATGAAGCTGCCAGTTGAGGACTTGTGAGGCTTCTGTTTCTCAAACTAGACACTCTAATGTACTTGTCCTCTTGCTCATTTGTGCACCCACTCCACTTTCTATTCTGGTTAGAGCAAGTTTGCGCTGTTCTGTGAATGGAGTAGTACACAGCGTTGTACGAGATCTTCCGTTTCTTGGCAATTTCTCGCATGTAATAGCCTTCATTTCTCAGAACAAGAATAGACTGATGAGTTTCAGAAGAAAGGTCTTTGTTTCTGGCCATTTTGAGCCTGTAATCGAACCCACAAATGCTGATGCTCCAGATACTCAACTAGTCTTTAGAAGGCCAGTTTTATTGCTTCTTTAATCAGCACAACAATTTTCAGCTGTGCTAACATAATTGCAAAAGGGTTTTCTAATGATCAATCAATTAAACTTTTACAATCATAAACTTGGATTAGTTAACACAACGTGCCATTGGAACACAGGAGTGATGGTTTCAGATAATGGGCCTCTGTACACTTATGTAGATATTCCATTAAAAATCAGCCATTTCCAGCTACAATAGTCATTTACAACATTAACAATGTCTACACTGTAATTCTGATAAATTTGTTGTTATTTTAATGGACAAAAAATGTGCTTTTCTTTAAAAAACAAGAACATTTCTAAGTGACCCCAAACTTTTGAACGGTAGTGTGTGTGTGTATATATATATATATATATACAGTTGAAGTCGGAAGTTTACGTACACTTAGGTTGAAGTCAACCACTCCACAGATTTCATTTTAACAAACTACAGTTTTGGCAAGTCGATTAGGACATCTACTTTGTGCATGACACAAGTAATTATTTCAACAATTGTTTACAGACAGATTATTTCACTATATCACAATTCCAGTGGGTTAGAAGTTTATATACTGTACACTAAGTTGACTGTGCCTTTAAACAGCTTGTAAAATTCCAGAAAATTATGTCATGGCTTTAGACGCTTCTAATTCAATCATTTGAGTCAATTGGAGGTGTACCTGTGGATGTATTTCAAGGCCTACGTTTAAACTCAGTGCCTCTTTGCTTGACATCATGGGAAATAAATCAGCCAAGACCTGTATTGTAGACCTCCACAAGTCTGGTTAATCCTTGGGAGCAATTTCCAAATGCCTGAAGGTACCACGTTCATCTGTACAAACAATAGTACACAAGTATAAACACCATGGGACCACGCAGCCGTCATACCGCTCAGGAAGGAGACACGTTCTGTCTCCTAGAGATGAACGTACTTTGGTGCGAAAAGTGCAAATCAATCCCAGAACAACAGCAAAGGACCTTGTGAAGATGCTGTAGGAAACGGGTACAAAAGTATCTATATCCACAGTAACCTGAAAGGCCGCTCAGCAAGGAAGAAGCCACTGCTCCAAAACCGCCATGAAAAAGCCAGACTATGGTTTGCAACTGCACATGGGTACAAAGATTGTGCTTTTTGGAGAAATGTTCTCTGGTCTGATGAAACAAAAATATAACTGTTTGGCCATAATGACCATTGTTATGTTTGGAGGTAAAAGCGGGATGCTTGCAATCCAAAGAACCCCATCCCAACCCAAGTTAAACAACTTGGGTCAAACGTCAATGCTACCAAGGCATTGCTACCAAATACTAATTTAGTGTATGTAAACTTCTGACCCACTGGGAAAGTGATGAAAGAAATAAAAGCTGAAATAAATAATTCTCTACACTTATTCTGACATTTCACATTCTTAAAATAAAGTGGTGATCCTAACTGACCTAAGACAGGGAATTTTTACTAGGATTAAATGTCAGGAATTGTGAAAAACTGAGTTTAAATGTATTTGGCTAAGGTGTATGTAAACTTCCGACTTCAACTGTATATATGGACAGTAGCAAAACAAATGATCTAATGATTCTGTCTCTTTTGCAGAGCTGGGATGGTTGTATATATATAACATTATTTTGGTTGCAAGAGTTTTGCATAATAATTTAAATTGAACATTTTTGTTTCTGGTGTCGTTTTGCATATCAGTTCATAAAACATGTGCCATGGAATCGGTACATTGAAAATCTCTTCCCAACTATTTTGTAATCTATATGGCAAAGCTGTACATTTCTTGGTCCTTAAATGAAACTGGTATACTTTTTTATTTATCACAATTTTCTTTAACCAAGTTTAGTGTTTAAAGAGGATTGTGCATCCTGACCTCGGGATGGTTAAGCTAACGTGCACTAATGTGATTAGCATGACGTTGTAAGTAACAAGAACATTTCCCAGGACATAGACATATCTTATATGGGCAGAAAGCTTAAATTATTGTTAATCTAACTGCACTGTCCAATTTACAGTAGCTATTACAGTGAAATAATACCATTCTATTGTTTGAGGAGAGTGTACAGTTTTGTACTTGAAAATGTATTAATAAATCAATAGGCACATTTGGGGAGTCTTCTGTGTTATATTCTCCTACATTAATTTAACATTTCCACAAACTTCAAAGTGTTTCCTTTCAAATGGTATCAATAATATGCATATCCTTGCTTCAGGTCCTGAGCTACAGGCAGTTAGATTTGAGCATGTAATTTTAGGCGAAACTTGGAAAAAAGGGGCCGATCCTCAAGAGGTTAATGCAGGGCCGACAGACAAGTTATTTACTTTCTCCCCCTTCCACTTGCCTCTTCCATTTTTGCGGTAATGCTGCAATTAGTTGGTTGTAATTTTGGGTAGAGCAGACATTTCCATATATTTTTGTTAGTGGAAAGTCTTCCCAGAAGAGTGGAGGCTGTTATAGCAGCAAAGGGGGGACCAACTCCATATTAATGGCCATGATTCTGGAATGAGATGTTCGACGAGCAGGTGTCCACATCGAAGGTGAGTGAGCTGCGCATCATTGGGTGAGTCAGTGAAACTGGAAAGCTTTTTTAGGACTATAATTTCTTCCTCATGTACAATGTGTTTCCACACCTAGGCCTAGACTATTGATGGATTCAGGCCTTTTGAATAAGTTACTCAATTAAATAGAAATGTTTCTAAAGACGAAAAGGCAATGGTCATGATTATTACCCACAAAAACAGTCAACCCTTGCGTGCTTGGATCCATAATCTTCTAAATGCATTGCAGGAATAAGTAAGGATGGATGAAAGGTGTGAGATTTAACATATGTATTATTTTGCATAAACAAATATGTAGGTGCAATACATGGACTATGACAACTTTGTATAGGCCTACAGCACAGGAGGTTGGTGGCACCTTAATTGGGGAGGACGGGCTCGTGGTAATGGCTGGAGCGGAATCAATAGGATGTTATCAAATAACATAATAATACCATTCCATTTGCTCCATTCCAGACATTATTATGAACCGTCCTCTCCTCAGCAGTCTCCACTGGCTTAAAATCCGGGGGTGGTTTTTATACACATTTATGCTGTACCATATTTTTGGTGGGCTGTGTAGGCTACATATAAACCGCTTGGTGGCAGTGAAGTGCATGGTCCACTTCCCCCCCCAAAAAAATATTGAACTCCGAACCCGGTTGCGATTGTTCTTTCCTTTCCTGTTTCGGCTTTAGAAGAGACACACACAGGTAAAATATCGCAGAATGTATATCCAAATGAATCCTATTTCACTTCAAGTATATAGTGCCCTGTGTACTTTCAATCGATACACTGAACTTTGATAGGTATGGAAAATGTGCAATTTGTCTGAAATCAGTTTTAGAGGTTTGGATTAGATTATGTTAATGTAGGCTGGATGCAGCGGGTTCCATCTGTGTAAGGCCTGATTGTAGCTTTCTGGATGGAACACATTGAGTGGGTTTTATGATTTACCACGTTAACCGTATTGTCTTCACCCTTGTGCATTTTTGCTGCAGTGAAGTCCTATGCCTTTACAATTATATCGAGACATGTTGGAGTGTAGTTTGCTAATGTGGCTAGTTCGGTTGCTGTCATCGTGGTTATTCAGTGCTAGTTGGCTAACGGTGGGCTACTGCAGTTTTTAGTCTCGACATGGCTGTGACAATCGCATATGGGTAGTTTTTTTGTATGGCAATTGTTTTGTACATTTTATGATATAACTAGTCTAACTAACTTGCTAGTGGTTCCATGTGATGTGTATCCGAAGTTGACTTTTTAGCCAGATAACTTAAGTACTGTAGTTGGTAATTGGTCTGTTGCGATAATAGCTAGTTAATGATTGCTCTCCTACATAATGAGTTACTTAGCGAACTAAATAATTTCAAATATACAAAAGTATATTGTGGTGAAGTTATCTACAAAGGTCTCCATCCTCACCAAGACCTAGCCTGCTAATTAGTTAGTTATGGTACTCCACCTGTTCCCGATTTAGGGCACTTGAATGGATGCTAATGCCAGACTTGTTGTCTGACGCCATCAATGCTGACTAATATGTGTTTTTCAGCTATGGCACCTCGTAAGGGTAAGGAAAAGAAGGAAGAGCAGGTCATCGCCCTGGGACCCCAGGTTGCTGAAGGCGAGAATGTCTTCGGAGTCTGCCACATCTTTGCATCCTTCAATGACACCTTCGTTCATGTCACTGATCTCTCCGGCAAGTAAGTACTGGTTACAATGTAACGGTGCATGCCCAGCTTTTTGAAAAACGAAATCTGTCTAGTGTAGTGATGTTTTTGGGTTAAACTAATGCGTGTTCAAGGTGCATGCATCTCACTGCTATCCATCAATAGCAGTCAATCGTTGGGTCATATTGTGAGCGCAAATGCCTTGTCTCTATTGGTTTCAAATGCTTTGCCCTGAACCTGTACCTGCTCCCTCCAGGGAAACTATCTGCCGTGTGACTGGTGGTATGAAGGTGAAGGCCGACAGAGATGAGTCCTCCCCCTACGCCGCCATGTTGGCCGCCCAGGACGTCGCCCAGAGGTGCAAGGAGCTGGGAATCACTGCCCTGCACATCAAGTTGAGGGCCACTGGCGGCAACAGGTATGTAACACCACTCACTGATCTGATTCACAATCTGGTGTTGCTCCATCAGATGTCTTGTGTACATCCACAGTGCATGATGCAGCTACAGTTTAAGTTCTACGTTTACATACATTTAGGTTGAAGTCATTTAAACTCGTTTTTCAACCACTCCACAGATTTCATGTTAAACTATAGTTTTGGCAAGTCTGTTAGGACATCTACTTTGTGCATGACACAAGTAATTCTTCCAACAAATGTTTACAGACAGATTATTTCACTTATAATTTACTATATCACAATTCCAGTAGGTTAGAAGTTTACATACACTAAGTTGACTGTGCCTTTAAACAGCTTGGAAAATTCCAGAAAATGTCATCATGGCTTTAGAAACTTCTGATAGGCTAATTGACATCATTTGAGTCAATTGGAGGCGTGCCTGTGGATGTATTTCAAGGCCTACCTTTAAACTCAGTGCCTCTGCTCGACATCATAAGAAAATCTAAAGAAATTAGCCAAGACCTCAACAAAAAAAAATGTAGACCTCCACAAGTCTGGTTCATCTTTGGGAGCAATTTCCAAACGCCTGAAGGTACCACGTTCATCTGTACAAACAATAGTACGCAAGTATAAACGCCATGGGACCACGCCGCCGTCAACCCGCTCAGGAAGGAGACTCGTTCTGTCTCCTAGAGATGATGTACTTTGGTGCGAAAAGTGCAAATCAATCCCAGGACAACAGCAAAGGACCTTGTGAAGATGCTGGAGGAAACGTGTACAAAAGTATCTATATCCACAGTAACCTGAAAGGCCGCTCAGCAAGGAATAAGCCACTGCTCCAAAACCGCCATAAAAAAGCCAGACTACGGTTTGCAACTGCACATGGGTACAAAGATCGTACTTTTTGGATAAATGTCATCTCGTCTGATTTAACAAAAATTAAACAGTTTGGCCATAATGACCATCGTTATGTTTGGAGGTAAAAGGGGGGGGGCTTGCAAGCCAAAGAACACCATCACAACTGTGAAGCACGGGGGAGGCAGCTTCATGTTGTGGGGGTGCTTTGCTGCAGGAGGGACTGGTGCACTTCACAAAATAGATGGCATCATGAGGAAGGGAAATTATTTTTGATATATTGAAGCAACATCTCAAGACATCAGTCAGGAAGTTAAGATTGGTTGCAAATGGGTCTTCCAAATGGACAATGACCCCATGCATACTTCCAAAGTTGTGGCAAAATGGATTAAGGACAACAAAGTCAAGGTATTTGAGTGGCCCCCCACATCTTAATTTGCACCATCGCTGATCTCTGTTGCAAAGAGGAATCACTTTGCAGCTGTTTTTGATATAATAAACAATGCCATGCTGGTGGGTGATAACATTCATACAAAAACCCAGCCCTGAAATGAAACGTAGGTGGAACATTTTGTATATCATAGGAAGACATTGCGTTCACATGGATTTGCGTGAAGTGGTCTGTTTGGATTTGTCACTTCAAGCCCAAATATATCATACTTTGACTAAGGCTATGACTTAAATCGTTGTGCAACACCATTCTTACAGCTCAAGAAAGTGTTATTATTTTTACTGGTGTGTGTTAAGTCTGTATTTTGCCTGGTTGTGTTGTGGAACTGAATTTATCTATAGTGGACTATGTATTAGATTGTCTTGTGTGCAACAGTATTCAGTGTGAACTTTTGCCTTTCAGAACGAAGACCCCTGGACCAGGAGCACAGTCTGCTCTCCGTGCCCTGGCTCGTTCTGGCATGAAGATTGGACGCATCGGTAAGCTATAGCTCAGTTACCCTGTCGGGAATCTGTAATAAACAAGATACTGCTATTTATTAGATATAGTGCAGTACCCCATGCCGCTAGCAGCATTTTAACGACACACACTTGTGCCAGCTGCGTTGTTATATATTTGCAATTAACATAAAGACTTACATTTTATATAAGGAATCGACTACTTGTTCTCATTCTGAGAAAGAAGTGTCTTATCCAGGTAGGCCTCTTGATTTCATCATCTAGACAAAGTGAACAAGCTATGTTCAAACAGTTGGAGATGGACAGGAGGGTGTATTCATAACAGTTCAACTGATCTACCATGTTAGCAAGCAAATGGATCCACGTTGGCTTGGCTTTAAATAAAATGTGAAACAATTCTACTTTGCTGTTGGCATGATTTGTTCAAGCATCCTGAACAGTGTAATTTACATGTATATCGTAAAACTTCAATTAATTGCCTGGGAGTTTTATTAAATCACTGGACACAACAGGCGTTTATTAGAGACAGGCTTATATTTGAGCCAGGTGTCGATTTTCATAATGCATACATTTACCTAGTCAATTATTTAATTCTATCATTCATTTGAAGTATTGTAATACATTTCTTAATTTCCTGCACTGTTATAATTTCACACTGTCCTTTTTTCTTTTGTCTTAGTATGCCTCTATTTTGAAAACTTCCGAGACAGAATGATTCTCCTGTCCATTTTCGGCAGTTCTTACTTTCACCGTTAGAGGGCAGTCAGTCCATTACTTGGTCTCTACTCCCGAAGTTGACTGTGATTGCCAGTTAGCTAGCAGTCTTCAGCTGTTAGCATCCAATGGCTAGCAGTTTCTTACTGCCAATAAAAACGGATCATTGCCATCTTTTGAGTCATTACTGAATTCTGTAATGCAACAAATTAAACCTGGTAACCTCGTAAACCATTCATTTAGATGCACTTTTATTTGCTGAAATGTGTGCTATTGCCCAGCTATTAAAAAGGGACAGGCGGCTATGAAACTGTTTAATTGAAGTTTTACGGTACTCTGGCTGTTGTCACAACCATGTCTTTTTTACATTTGAGTCATTTACCAGATGCTGTTATTCAGTGACTTACAGTTAGCGAGTTGCTTTGAGACTCATGTCGGCGAAGTGTATGAATCTGTTCAATGCCCTTCAGACAATATTCATTAAACCTGTTAAAATGAGGATGTTGATAAATATAGGATTCAATGTACAATTCTTGTTACTGTTTATCATGTGAAGCCCACCAACGCATGCTCTCTTCTTGCAGAGGATGTCACCCCTATTCCATCAGACAGCACCCGCAGAAAGGGAGGTCGTCGTGGGCGTCGTCTGTAAATGTGCTTATTTTGAGTTTTTCACTCAATAAAAGGTTAATTTCAACCTCTGCTTTTGTCTGATTCTTCAGTGGCTTCTAAATTTTTTTCCCCAAGTCTGTCTAGGAAAAATATCCTGTTTACTCCAAATGAATGTTCTTATACGTAAAACAAGGCTGCCTGGCTTGTTAGCAAGTTGACTTGTGTTAGCAAGTTGACTTGTGTTAGCAAGTTGACTTGTGTTAGCAAGTTGACTTGTGTTAGCAAGTTGACTTGTGTTAGCAAGTTGACTTGTGTTAGCAAGTTGACTTGTGTTAGCAAGTTGACTGCAGGGAAATGTCTAACAAATGTTCTATTTGATTTACACTGAACAAAAATAAACATGTAAGAGTGTTGATCCCATCTTTCATGAGCTGAAATAAAAGATCCCAGAAATGTTCCATATGCACAAATGATTTCTCATTGGGCACGAATGTGTTTACATCCCTGTAAGAGTGTTTCTCCTTATATCAAGAAGCTAATTAAACAGCATGATCATAACAATGGTGCACCTTGTGCTGGGGACATATGGTCAATAAAATGTCACTCAACACAGTGCCACAGATGTCTCAAATTGAGGGAGCGTGCAATTGGCATGCTGACTGCATTAATGTCAACCAGAATAATTATACTTTTTCTACCATAAGCTGCCTCCAATGTTATATCAAGCTTTATACTACACATTTCAGACATGCTTCACAGGGGAAAAAACTAAGCAAATTTGTACATTTTTACTACACAAGGATAACAAAAAAACGGAATGACTGAAAAGCTAAGCTAAAAAGTTTTTTTTTTCTTTAAATATCCAGTTTCGCCCCCCTCAGGTTCTCAGGCAGGCTATTCCAGAGGCTGAGGACATAGTAACAAAAGGCTGCCTCTCCATGTCTCTTGGTCCTAGGCTTTGGGATGGCTGAAAGGCCAGTGCAAGAGGACCTACTGGGTACATAACTTGGTTCAGAATCAAATATCACCTAGGTTTTTTACCAGGTGTTTTATCTTTATTGCCTATGAATTATAATATGCGGCCAGATTCTCTGGCGCTTTGACTTCAATAAGTACATCATTCTTGTCTTGATTTAGCTGGAGGAAGTTCTGAGCCATCCAAGTATTTAAATCACTAATGCAGTTTAATTTATCTGTGGAGCTAGAATGACACAAATGTAAAGTTGTATCAGCTGCATAGCAGTGAAAATCAATGCTGTGCTTTCTGATAACCCTGCCAAGGGGTAACATATAAACTGGTATATATAAACGGTACCAGATCCAAAATCTATCCTTGTGGAACGCTACATGGTGGTATGTATTTTCTGAGCTCTAGGAAGAGTCTTGGTGGTTCCAAACTTCTTCCATTTAAGAATGATGGAGGCCACTGTTCTATGGGACGTTCAATGCTGCAGAAATGTTTTGCTACCCTTCCCCAGATCTGTGCCACAACACAATCCTGTCTCGGAGCTCTACGGACAATTCCTTGACCTCATTGCTTGGTTTTTGTTCTGAGATGCACTGTGAACTGTGGGACCTTATATAGACAGGTGGTTGCCTTTCCAAATCATGTCCAATCAATTGATGCAATGATGCTCACAGGTGGACTCTGTTCAAGTTGTAGAAACATCTCAAGGATGATCAATGGAAACAGGATGCACCTGAGCTCAATTTCGAGTCTCATAGCAAAGGGACTGAATACTTATGTAAATAAGGTATTTATGTTTTCTATTTTGTAGTGACAAATATTTCAGATTGTACTACATACACACAATCAGTCTGGGATAACCTGGATGTCCATCGGACACTAAGGCTGCATTTACACAGGCAGCTGAATTCAGATATTTTGGCAATTATTTCAATAGGGTCTAGTTCCAGCAGACACCTTCTCAGGACACAGACGCTGTGAGACATGCAAGCTGAGACAGGGTGTCGAATGGTGCCAGAGAGCTAGCTAGATAGTGTAGCCAATTTATCAAGATGACAGCTGAAGAAACTTGCTAATGCGTGGGTAAGGCAAAGATGCTTGATAAATTATGTCTGGAGGTGAAAGAAATGCACACCTGTTTAGGCGAGGTGCTGGCTAGCGGAGTAGAACACTTGACAAAGAAAAGGAGAGCCGCACTATAGCTCTGATGCAGGCAATTTAATAACCAACTTTGAAAAACAAGCAGTCTTCATCAGGGTATAATGACCAACAATGCAGGTCACTCATTTATATAGTTTGGAAGGACACACAGGCGTCTGTAATCATGGCCGGGTGTGGCTTGATGTCATTGGATGATTTACGGATATAAATGGAACATATAAAAACATGAATGGATAGCATACGATCATAGATCAAATCTGTCTCCACAGGCCTACAAACATTTACAATGAATAGCAATAATAATCACAAGAATGATTTCAAATCAAAGTCTACATTGAGACCGACGGGAACAAGGGTCTTTAAATTACATATCCAGGCAGCCTCTCGTTTTAACAATACATTGTCAAGGTCATCCCCTCTCCTAGGGAGGGTGATGTATTCAATGCCGATATAGCGAAGGGACAAAATAGTGGTTCGCTTCCAAAAAAGTGGGCCGCAACTGTGTACATAGAGTTTTTGCACCTAACGGTGCTACGATGCTCCGAGATTCTTGCTCTTAATTTGCGCTTGGTTTTAACCACATAATGTTTACCACAAGGACAAGTTGTAAGATAAATAACTACCTTAGTGGAGCACGTGATAACACCATTGATTGGGATCTTCCCTGTTTAAGGGGTGTTTGAAGGATCTACATTTGTTAGTGCCATTGCATTGATCACAGCCATTACACTTGTAGTTTCCATCCGACAATGTTATAATGCATACACTGGAAGGTAGTTACTTAGGGTCACATTGCAGAAGAAAATGTTCCATGGCTTCAATACTTCCCTTGTGTGGAATATTTGTGTGTAATGACTTAATATCAAAAGTAATTAACAAAGTATTCTCAGGGAGAGGATCAAGAGATTCAAAGATAGAGATCATACTGCTGGTGTTCTTTACGGACAGTAAAGATAGTGTTCTGAAATTGAGAAATGGGGTCACTTCTGAGTTTCTTGTAAAAGGTGTTGTCAAGCAGTTGTCTATGACACTCATTTACATACAGTGGGAGGCCCCAGTGAACAACTGAGCAAGAGGACAAGTACATTAGAGTGTCTAGTTTGAGAAACAGACGCCTCACAAGTCCTCAACTGGCAGCTTCATTAAATAGTACCCGCAAATCACCAGTCTCAACGTCAACAGTGAAGAGGCGACTCCGGGATGCTGGCCTAGGCAGAGTTGCAAAGAAAAAGCCATATATTCCTCTGTCCAGTGTCTGTGTTCATTTGTCCATCTTAATATTTTCTTTTTATTGGCCAGTCTGAGATATGGCTTTTTCTTTGCAACTCTGCCTATAGAGTACCTTTCAAAAGTTTGGACACACCTACTCATTCAAACACCATCCCATCTGGTGTGCGCTTAGTGGGACTATCATTTGTTTTTCAACAGGACAATGAACCTCCAGGCTGTGTAAGGGCTATTTGACCAAGGAGAGTGATGGAGTGCTGCATCAGATGAGCTGGCCTCCACAATCACCCGGCCTCAACTTAATTGAGATGGTTTGGGATGAGTTGGACCACAGAGAGAAGGAAAAGCAACCAACAAGTGCTCAGCATATGTGGGAACTGGTTGAGAGAATGCTAAGACTGTGCAAAGCTGTCATCAAGGCAAAGGGTGGCTACTTTGAAGAATCAAAAATATTTAATATATTTTGATTTGTTTAACACTTTTTTGGTTACTATATGATTCCATATGTGTTAGTTCATAGTTTTGATGTCTTCACTATTATTATACAATGTAGAAAATAGTCCAAATAAATGAAGATGTGTGTCCAAACTTTTGACTGGTACTGTACATCACTGATATACTGTAACATGCATCATGTATGCAGAAAAATTAAAAACAATTGTAAATGCTCTGATATTGACAATGTCTTGTTTCACTGTTCCTGACAGTTCTTTAAAGCTTTGACAGATAGACTGCATCTTAGTGCTGAGAACATTCATAATATTGGGAGCATCTCTTTCCACTAAGTTCTCAAACATCTGTCAGTCTGGGGGGTATTCATTCAGACCAAGAAAGACAATAGCAAACAGTTGCAAAACGTTTTGCAATGGAAACCATTTACTCCCAACCGAAAACGCTTTGCAAGGAAAAAACAAGTGTATATTGGACAAATTCAGGTATGTCCCTCCCCATTTTGTTCTATTGGCTTCCGTTTAGTTTGTTGGTTCTTAGTGAATACACCCCTAGTGACAATGGCTGTTAGGAGACTACAACCCACTGTTTGAGGACAATATCATTTATCTAATAGTGAATGTCTCAAGAATGGGCCTAATAAACAAGTATTGTGGTAAATCAGTTCAACTTCTCCCATATAGTAATTCCTGGCTGAGAAGGCCATACTAGACACAAATAGAATTGTAATTTACAATCCAGATGTCCAGTGTTATATCAGTAGGTAGATTGATTTACTTTGGTAAATACCATTGAGAATGTCCTGCCCAGTGCATCAGTTCCCCTGTAGAGGTCCCTGTGTACCATTCTATAGACTGCCTTGTGATGTACTCAGTATACACGTCTCGTTCAAAACTATCAACCAGACACAAAAAAATGGTCAAAAACTTGCCTTCAGAAAGTATTCATACCCCTTGACTTATTCCACATTTTGTTGTGTTACAGGCTGAATTCAAAATTGATTAAATACATTTTCTTCTCTCACCCATCTACACACAATACCCCATAATGACAAAGTGAAAACATGTTTTTAGAAATGTTAGCAAATTTATTGAAAATGTAATACAGAAATAATAATTGACATAAGCATTCACACCCCTGAGTCAAGACTTTGTAGAAGCACCTTTGGCATCGATTACAGCTGTGAGTCTTTCTTGGTAAGTCTCTAAGAGCTTTCCACACCTGGATTGTGCAACATTTGCCCATTATTTGTTTCCAAATTCTTCAAGCTCTGTCAAATTGGTTGTTGATCATGGCTAGACAACCATTTTCAGGCCTTGCCATAGATTTTCAAGAATAATAATTTTTCTTTTACTCTGCCACATTTATTGTCTTCTTGGTGAGCAACTCCAGTGTAGATTTGGCTGTCTGTTTAAAGTTATGGTCCTTCTGAAAGGTGAATTAATCTCCCAGTGTCTGGTGGAAAGCAGACCTCTAAGATTTTGCCTGTGCTTAGCTCCATTTAAAAAAAAATGTATCACGAAAAACTCCCTGGTCCTTAACAGTTAATTGCACATCCATAATCAATGTTCCCTCTAAGCTGCTGCGCAGAAGAAATATCAGCCCACAGAGAGAAGCATGAGATTGAACTTCACTCAACTTTCTAGAGAAGTGGTCACAAACCGGTCGATCTCCAAGGAATTTTGTGTCGATCGCCAAACATTTCTGTAGAAAACCCAATGCTAAAGCCTTGTGTTGCAATAATTGTTTTATTAGTCTCAGGCTGCGGTCCAAACACTTAAAATACACACCCTCATCCACTTACCCTCGATTTATGCCATTGGGGGAATCTCCATCGCCATCTTGGAGGGCGGTGCAAATGATTAGCCAAGCAAGGGACGTTTGCAACGTAAGCCCCTCAGCCCTCGTTTTTAGTTGAGTTTGCGAGTGTACAATTATGTTCACTCCGGGGCCTGAAACTCCCCATAATTCAATTCGCGACGATTGTATATCCGCTAAGAAAACTTAAAAACAACCTTAATGGATAAGTCAACATAAGTAAGTAAAAACTAATGCAAATAAGTTAGAAATTGTGCTACTAATGCACATGGCGGCACAAACACGTCTTGTAAAAGTAATTATGTTTTGTTTGGTTAGTTTTTGGAAAATTTTGAAATAAAATATTTTCCTTCTTCAGAAGTTCCAGATGCAGGCTAACGTCAGTTAGCTAATTAATTTGCTAGCTATCATACAGTAGGCGTATATTAATAATTATATAGTTAATGTAAATAAATATGCAATCATAATTGACTATAGCACATTTAAAGCACACACAAGCTACCGTTGGCTGAAAACACAATCATCGCGGGATGAACGAGTGACGAATTTCCAGGCAAGTGTAGTCCATTTAAAAATCATTCCTTCCTCCCTCGCACCTTGCCCTACAAGTGTACACTCGTCAGACGTCATGATACGTCATCAGAAGTGTCCACTTAATTTGAGGGCTGAGGGGATAGGGTGTGTCTTTTAAGTGTTTGGACCGCAGCCTCAGGCTGTTGGCGGTACTTCCACCCGATTTAGCTTCCCTGTGTGCCGGGTAGGCGAGCAAATCAAGTGCACTATAGGCCTACCGCTGGTCAATCGGATGGCTCACGGCCTGTGTACACTACTGGCGAAAAGCCACAGTAAAACACCGCTTCCCATTAATTTTAAATGGAACGAAAGTGGCTAGAAGCAGAGTGGGCGGGACCGTTGGGCAGCGTGAATGCGGTGTAGGATTCGGTGAAAAAGTTCAGCATTTCACAACTTTATGCAAATCACCAGCGTTGACCGCTGGGCGATGACCAATCATATCGAGTGGTTCCCATAACGAATTTGACACTATGTGACCCAACGCTGGACACTTTCTTCAGCAAAGATGGCTGACAAAAGTACTAGGATGGAAGCAAATGTAAGTAATTATAACGTCATAACGAATCCTGACAACAAAAGGCAAAAAATGTAATGTAGAGACAAACGATTATGCATATTTTTTGTCATAAAGTAATTTTTTGAACATTGTTATTTACTAAACTAGCTGACTAGCTAACATTAGCCAGCTAGCTAGCTAGCTTTATGGGCGTTTTGACATGAGTATGACATTGTAATATGTGTTGTTTAATGTTTTAGGGACTCTTGAGAAAACCAGCAAACCAGGCTGTCATCTTGTGTAACAGTGGATGTAAAGAATCTTGCTAGCTTAAGCATTTACTGCAATTTGAATGTACAATTTGAATGTAAGCTTGCCATGCTGATATTTGTCATGCAATGCAGCTGAAGTAACATAGCTAGCTAACTATTTTCTTGCTTATTGTGTAGTGGAGGATAAAATTACCTGTATGCCTATGGATGTGTAGCTAGCTATGTAGCCGATCTGTGTATGGACCCTAAAATGTTTGGTATAAATATTAGTTCAGAATAGTGGTTTTAATTGTTTCCACAAGTTATTCTTTAATCCCCAATAAATTGCAGAAAATGACTGTTACATGTCAATATTATGTAAATGTTAGCTAGCTAGCTATAAACCTCAGCTATCATAGCCGGATGCAAGGCATCAATGAAGTCTATGGATTGAGTAGAATATAACATAACCGTATTGTGCCAAAGATGCAAGTCGTATAGACATGTAGTTATTACCAAGCATGAGTTCCCCCACATTGAAGCCTGTACATTGAATATATTCACTTATCATGTACTCTACCTTGGCAAATAAAGGTGGGGTTCCGGTATGGATATCTGTGAGACCTTCTTTTTCAGTCATATCCAATACCAGGAGTATCAAACTCCAGTCTTGTAATGATTCTGTCTGCATGTATGCATTACGATTATACACTTCAACAGCGTTTACCAATCCTGGTCCTGGGACATCAATGGTTACACATTGTAACTGCATTAGACTAAAACACATAATTTAACTAGTTAAAGGCTGATTTGTAAGTCATATATACAGAACCAGATTTTTTTAAAACAGTACAATTCATTTGCATCATGTAAATACTCTAAAACGGGTTAATCTCAATATATAATTTCCTTAATCTGCACTGATCTGAGGACACAGGATAGGTGTAGTATTTCATCAAATGAGACTTAATTTCAACCAGAAGAGAATGTGAAAAGCTTTATTGAAAGAAGTTAATTATCCAAGTGTTATAAATACATAATACATGCATTAAAAATATTATAATTGTAATATGTTATAAATACAATCTGTACTTCAATGCTCATCGGGTGTGCATTATAAAAACAGAGAAAGAAAGAGGAGGTGGGGAAAGAGGTGGGAGAAAGAGTGTCAAAGAAATAACATTTTTCCAGACATTTTCAATGGAAAGTTAAGCCCTGAAATTTGGGGAATTTTGTTTAAATTCATGAAAAGAGTTAACTTATAACAGTGAACCTTTTTTTGTGGGATACACACAAGGCAATTCTAGGTCTTGTGGCATATAAACTATCCCCAATTCAATGGAATTGCAACACTCAGCATTCACAGTGCATTCATCCATCACATGTGCAGTGCACTCTTCCATCACATGTACAGCTGATTCTCAAGGTCTTGCACACTAATGAGATGCTATTGACCCCACACAGCCAAGGACAGCCAAGGACTACATGCTTTCTGGTGAACTCTGCATCCAGCAAATGAGTAGATAAAGCATGTCTGGTTGGAGGGGTGTATGCTGGGCGAAGAACATAATCTCCACCCCTCAAACAGTATTCTACAAGAGCACAGACACAAGGGACAACAGACACACCGGTCTCTGCATTGCAGATGAGCTGTAGGCAGTCATCATCAGACCTTGGACCACAGAAGGTGTTTTCACTGGTGACAGACAATGCTGCGAACATGAAGGCTGCTTGGTCTAAAGTGGAGGAGTCCTACCCTCACATAACACCTATTGGCTGTTCTGCTCATGCATGGAATCTGCTCCTCAAGGACATCATGGCACTGAAAACAATGGATAAACTCTACAAGAGAGCCAAGGAAATGGTTAGGTATGTGAAGGGTCATCAAGTTATATCAGCAATCTACCTCACCAAGCAAAGTGAGAAGAATAAGTCCACCACATTGAAGCTGCCCAGCAACACCCGTTGGGGTGGTGTTGCCATCATGTTTGACAGTCTCCTGGAGGGGAAGGAGTCTCTCCAAGGAATGGCCATATCACAGTCTACCAATATGGACAGCCCCATCAAGAGTATCCTCCTGGATGATGAATTTTGGGAGAGTGTGGTAAGCAGCCTGAAACCCCTGAAATTTTGCACGGATTGAGGGAGACAATGAAATCAGCTAGAGGATTTAGGGGAGAACGGGGGAAATGGCTGAGGTGAAGGAGAGAGACTGTTATTGAGAAAATAAGGTAGTTAAAGAGACGGTGTTCAATAGGAATATGTGGTGTGGCCTCACCTGGTGTCCACACTGGGTTGCTGCAGAGTACTTTACACTGAAAAACATGCATAGACACACTCGGACAAACAATATACCGTAATTACATAAGTAGAAGTAATGGATTGTCTTGCTATTCTCCATGGTTGGTCCTCTTGCCTATTCTTTGAAGGTCTAAGGACCCACAGTTATACACCGGAGTCTGCTTACTGCACAACACAATCCATCAAATCAGATTAATACACAAGTGTGTAGGTCAAATCAAATTTTATTGGTCACATACACGTGTTTAGCAGATGTTATTGCGGGTGTAGCAAAATGCTTCTGCTTCTAGCTCCAACAGTGCAGTAATATCTAACAAGTAATATCTAACAGTTTCACAACATACCCAAATACACACAAGTCAAGTAAGGAATGAGTTAGGAATATATATATATACACCCCCGGTCAAAAGTTAGTTTTTTCTTTATTTGCACAATTTTTTTTACATTGTAGAATAAAAGTGAAGACATCAAAACTATGACATAACACATAAGGAATCATGTAGTAAGCAAAAAAGTGTTAAATATATACAAATATATGTTATATTTGAGATTCTTCAAATAGCCACCCTTTGCCTTGATGACAGCTTTGCACACTCTTGGCATTCTCTTGCTTTTCCATCAGTCTTGAAGGAGTTCACATATGCTAAGCACTTGTTGGCTGCTTTTCCTTCACTGCGGTCCGACTCATCCCAAACCATTTGGACCATTTGGACTCCAGACCAAACGACAAATTTCCACCGTTCTAATGTCCATTGCTCATTTTTCTTGGCCCAAGCAAGTCTCTTATTCTTATTGGTGTACTTCAGTAGTGGTTTCTTTGCAGCAATTCGACCATGAAGGCCTGATTCACACAGTCCTCTGAACAGTTGATGTTGAGATGTGTCTGTTACTTGAATTCTGTGAAGCATTTTTTTGGGCTGCAATCTGAGGCTGGTAACTCTAATGAACTTATCCTCTGCAGCAGAGGTATTTCTGGGTCTTCCATTCCTGTGGCAGTCCTAATGAAGCTGGTTGAGAGAATGCCATGAGTGTGCAAAGCTGTCATCAAGGAAAAGGGTGGCTACTTTGAAGAATCTCAAATATGAAATATATTTTGATTTGTTTAACACTTTTTTGGTTGCTACATGATTCCATATGTCTTATGTCATAGTTTTGATGTCCTCACGTTTATTCTACAATGTAAAAAATAGTGCAAATAAAGAAAACCCCTTGAATGAGTAATATTCCAAACTTTTGACCTGGGGTGTACATATATGGACGAGCGATATCATAGCGGTATTGGACTAAGATACAGTGGCATAGTATAGAATACAGTATATACATATGAGATGGGTGATGTAATGTATAAACATAATTAAAGTGACTAAGATACCGTAGAATCGTAGAGTACAGTTTGTACATATGAGATGAGTAATGCAGGATACGGAAACATTATTAAAGTGGCTAGTGTTCCATTTCTTAAAGTGGCAAGGGATTTCTATTCTATGTCTATAGGCAGCAGCCTCTGATGTGCTATTTATGTCTGTTTAACAGTCTGAGGGCCTTGAGATAGAAGCTGTTTTTCAGTCTCTCGGTCCCAGCTTTGATGCACCTGTACTGACCTCGCCTTCTGGATGGTAGCGGCGGGGTGAACAGGCAGTGGCTCGGTTGGTTGATGTCCTTGATGATCTTGTTGGCCTTCCTATGGCATCGGGTGCTGTAGGTGTCCAGGAGGGTGGGCAGTTTGCCCCCGGTAATGCGTTCAGCAGACCCTCTGGAGAGCCTTGCGGTTGTGGGTGGAGCAGTTGCCGTACCAGGCGGTGATACAGCCCGACAGGATGCTCTCAATTGTGCATCTGTAAAAGTTTGTGAGGGTTTTAGGTGTTAAGGCAAATTTCTTTAGCCTCCTGAGGTTGAAGAGACGCTGTTGCGCCTTCTTCACCACACTGTCTGTGTGGGTGGACCATTTCAGTTTGTCAGTGATGTGTACGCAGAGGAACTTGAAGCTTTCCACCTTCTCCACTGCGGTCCCATCGATGTGGATAGGGGAGTGCTCCCTCTGCTGTTTCCTGAAGTCCACGATCATCGCCTTAGTTTTGTTGACGTTGAGTGAGAGGTTATTTTCCTGGCACCACACTCCCAGAGCCCTCACCTCCTCCCTGTAAGCTGTCTCATCATTGTTGGTAATCAAGCCTACCACTGTTGTGTCAAACTTGATGATTGAGTTAGAGGCGTTTTTGGCCACGCAGTCATGGGTGAGTGGGGTGTGGGTTGTAGGGTGTCTAATTGTTCTAAATGTTTTCAATATGGGTTGCCTTTTGTTTTTGTACAGACATCACCGTTACCTGAACAGCACCCTCACCTGAGAAGTAGAAATCAAAGGGTGAGAAACTGGGAATTGAATAACTGCAGTTGACATAGCTTAGTAAATTGAATAATACTCCTATTGCAATGTGGGTGGCTCTTAAAAAAGCCTTTGGTTATGCATAGTGTAGTCTATGGTGTTGCCAGGGAACAGCACCATCTTTGACAAAGTAGGAGGTGAAGATCTCCCGCACACAGCCTCCCAGGCTGCATTGTTGGCCCCCATCCTTGCAACATCCTGCAGAGCAGCAGACCTTTCCTCTGGCACATGGCGGTAAGCTGCAGGTCCCCTCCTTGTCCTCGTGTCCATCCTAATGAAGTTATGCAGGACACAGGTAGTCTTCACACATGCCTGAATTCCCCTAGGAGGCAGTCACAGATGGCCCTGGTCACCCAACCATGCTGTGCCCTACACCGTAACAGTAGGCACATTTTCTCCAGTTGCAAGGTATCTGTAGCAATATGGAAGATAATGTCATTACTAGACTTTTACATCACCAGGTCATTGTGGATTACTAAAGTATAATATCTCTTATAATAAATCATGATAACATTGGATAGATAGACGCATGCACATACACATGTGCACATATAGCATGTGACAATAGCAGGATCATATCAAGGACAGTATCACAAATTAATACATGAATACCCCTTGAAGCTTGATGATGAGTTTGAATTGCTAAGACAAAAACAAAAATATGCACCCGTTTGAGTCCCCAGGACCAGGACTGAGAACCACTGCTCTTCATTGGGACCTCTTCATCTGCATACAGCTCTCTGTATCTGAGGACAGAAACATCACAAGAAACAGACTTCAAATTAGTCAGCACTGAATATTAATATTATCTCTGTCTTTCTAGGGACTGGAACTACACAAAAGTACCAGAATAGCCTACTCTCTCCCTTCTTTGACAGTTGGAGCTGCTATCCTTTCACCCTCTTCCATGGCTGTTAGCTAGCTACCTACAAATGCATTTGGAGTTGTTTTATTTTTATTGATTAACACATCAAGATAGCTAACAAGATAGCTAATATGAAGTTAGGTAACTGGCGATATTTAATTAACTTAGCTAGCTAGTTATACAGTGTGTAAAGTTGGCTAGATAGCTAGTTAGCTACTTTAGCAGCCCATTTGAGATAGCCTGTACTGTAGCTAGTCAGCTAATAATACATTCTTTTTTTTTCACATTTTCAAAATATATCTACTTAACTTGAATAGGTTCTCCCAGCCATGTGGACAATTGGAAACAGGACAGCAAAGTTTGTTTGCCACCAAAGCAGTTTAGAGCATATACTATTTACCTGTGAATAATTCATAAAATGGTGAATGGATTAAACTATTTACCCATTTAATAACCAGACCTCCATACAAACTTGCCATGCAAAATTATTGATGCACAAATGAACTGCTGCCATATGCTGCCAGCACGCCCACAATCAAGCCACTCTGGGCGGCCGAAGCGGCACGTGGCAATTAACTGCGTGCTAGAGTACACAACCCCTTACGAAAAAAGATTGCAGTATAACTGCAGTTAGAGTGCAGTATAACTGCCGTATGCTGCAAATACTGCGTCCAAAATAACACTGTTTTTTTGGGACGCAGTAATTTTGCAGTGTAACTGCATTTACAGTGCACTATAACTGTTGAAAGTTGATACTGTGAGATTTCAAAACGTTTAAAACCATGACTATGGCTCCCGATTGGCGCAGCTGTCTAAGGCACTGCATCTCAGTGCTAGATGCAGTGCCTCCAGACTCTGGTTCGATTCCAGGCTGTATCACAATCCGGCCGTGATTGGGAGTCCCATAGGGCGGCTCAAAATTGGCCGGGGTAGGCTGTCATTGTAAATAAGAATTTGTTCCTAAATGACTTGCCTGGTTAAATAAAAAAAAATATATATAAAAGACTAGAGAGAGACTGTCAACGAATACAGCAAAGAGCTTCAGTTTATATGAGTGAGTTCATGTTTTTACTCAGCACAAGGGGAGCAACTTTCACTGGGGACTTGACCCATCCACATTCCCAGTTTTATTTTTGCACTGTGATACAAAATGCTGCGAGGTGTGCTTTAGGACCATGCAAACGCCTCAGAGCATTTGGGTAGGCTGTTTTCTGGTTTCATCCACTCTCTACTGAAGTGAATGAAGCAGCTAGTTTAGTTAGCTAGCTAGTAGCTACCACAGCCAGTTCAGGTCTAGCTAGCCTCTAGCTATCTGTCAGACAGCAGTATCTAACAGCTCTTGTGTGTATGGACATGTTTTATAGCCTTTGTTTGGTCCTGTTTCAACAGAAGTACATTTGATGATATACCATGAGCTAGAACTAGCCAAAAGTTGGCTAATGTTAGCTATACATTTTTTCCTCAATCACACTAGACCTGAAACAAACGATGAAACCAGCGGCCAAACGATTGAAGACCGATTTTTCTCAGCGCAATGTGAGTTTTTATTAGTCAGTATAGCAATGTAACGTTGTTGATATGTCAGTTTCCCTAGCTAATTCCCTACTTTTCAAACTGACACGGTATAAACTCTACAGGTTTCGCTGTCATGGTATACAGTCAGTACACAACACTATGCTCATCATGTCTTAGCAGGATCAGATGGTGACAGGTGTATATTATAACAATCAGTGAATTGAGTTGATGGTTAGGGATCTGGGAATAATGATCATTTCAATTATTGAACCATTGATTATATTATTCGATAATATAATGTATAAATGTACACCAAGGTAATTATTTGTCATGCCTCATCTGAGCAGGATCAGATGGTGACAGTGGTCTCATCAGGGTCAGCCAGGGAAGACCAGTCTGTGACTGTGTATAGAGGTGAACTTTTGCAGATACAACACTTTATTCTCTAAGTGCAGCTGGACAATCAAGAAGCTTAAAAGATTGAAACTATTTTAAGGCAGTCTGACAAAACTCTAAAGTTGATTTCCAAACTGTATCAAGGGTTGATTAGTGTCTTTTCCCAATGACACAAAACATGTAAAACAAAAATGTGAGGAAGACCTGAGAGATGCTATTGATGATGATGATGAATGGATACAGATATGTTAGAACGCCCAATCATGTTCATATAATCTCAGACATAAATTACTGCAGTTTAAGACCAACCATAGAACGTGCAATATGCCAGTGAAACTGAATTTAATTATTCTACTGGAGGTGTAAAACACAAAAAGAGACATATTTGCATATGTTATGGTCTTGTGAAAGCTGGCTGAATTCTGGCAAAGAGTATTTTCTTTTATCTCAGCATGTCTACAGATTCTCCCTTCTCCCCGTTTTTGTTTGCTTGGAAATGTTGCTACTGGAGACTGTTATCAGAAGAAACTGTGTAACCTAGCATTTATAGCGGCTAAGAAATGCATTTCCATTAATTGGAATGTTGGTTATCCTCCCACAATGGATGGCTGAAATGTCAAGTTATGTATTTTTTTATTTAACCTTTTATTTAACTAGGCAAGTCAGTTAAGAACAAATTCTTATTTACAATGACGGCCTACACCGGATTATATTTATTACAAGATTAACCGTACGCTGTGCAACTTTCATAAGGTCTGGATGCCTTATATGGAATACTGTACCACAAAAGGACTCTGTATTGAAAACATGCCCATATCAGGGGAGATACCTATTTAGGCAATCTCTAGCTGCTTTGCTGCTCAGTCCTGGCCCTGGGGGTCTGCTATACTGTTGGTTGTCACTCTGACCTTGGCCTAACACGCCTGAAACCAATAATTAACGTTTCACTAAGATCCTAAAGCTGAGTGGGGTGTGTTTGGTTGGGGCGCTGCAGGGCCGTGGACCCCTAGGGGCAGGACGGGGTGACCCAGCTATATTCTGTGCAAAAAGAGCTCTACGGTACTATTAGGCCTATGATATGAATTATATGGAGGATGTACTGTTTCTCTGTGTTAATGTGTAGGTGGGTTTTTATTAAACGTTCCCTTGAGACATAAGATGGGAAGGAAGTTGTTGGGGAGAGAGTTGAGTTATTGACTAGCCTGGTGGGGCTCGGGCTGGTATAGAGGATGTCTTAAAAAAGACAATAAAAAGTTAGGTCTTTGTACTTTATTTGTAAGAGTTGTTCATTTATTAACTCAATGATATATATATTTTACATTGTTTGCAAACTGATATGTGACACGTATTAATGCCAAAATAACATGCAAAACAGGCAATCCCAAAAAAAACTGGTGGGGCTCTGCCCTCCTCAAGCGTCTTAGCCTAGGATGCATGTTTTGGAATATTTTTACAGGCTTCTGTACAGGCTTCCTTCTTTTCACTCAATTTGGTTAGTATTGTGTAGTAACTACAATGTTGCAGATCCATCCTCAGTTTTCACCTATGACAACCATTAAGTTTTAAAGTCACCATTGGCCTCATGGTGAAATCCCTGAGCGGTTTCCTACTCTCAGGCAAGGATGCCTGAATCTTTGTAGTGACTGTGTATTGACACACCATCCAAAGTGTAATTAAAAACTTCACCATGCTCAAAGAGATATTAAATGTCTGCTCCTTTTTTTTACCCATCTGCCACTAGATGCCCTTCTTTGCGAGGCATTGGAAAACGTCCCAGATCTTTGTGGTTGAATCTGTGTTTGAAAGGCACTGCTCGACTGAGGGACCTTACAGATAATTGTATGTGTGGTGTACAGAGATGAGGTAGTCATTCAAAAATCATGTTAAACACTTATTGCACACGGAATGAGTCCATGCAACATATTATGTGACTTGTTAAGCAAATGTATACTCCTGAATTTATTTAGGCTTGCCATAACAAAGGGGTTGAATACTTATTGACTCAAGACATTTCAGCTTTTAATTTAATACTTTTTACAAATTACAATAAACATAATTCCACTTTGACATTATGGGGTAGTGTTTAGGCCAGTGACCAAAACATCTAAATGTAATCCATTTTAAATTCAGGCTGTAACAACAAAATGTGGAAAAAGTCAAGGGGTGTGAATACTGTAGACTTACGGTGACCTAAAAGTCAGAAAAATAGGCAGAGAACCTGGTATCTACCTAGGGACATATTTGTATACATGAACATAATATTCTCTTAGTCATGTTCAACATCTGATTACTACAGGTTGATCTCCGAGCAAGACGAAATAGAAAGCTGACCCTGAGGCAAATCAAATCTATAAAGCACCTACTTCCATCCGTAAAATCCCTATTGCATAAAATAGGAACAATGTTATCTTTCCAGTTAATATAAAAATATAAGCTAAGGTTCCTTCAGGACTATTGCACACATTGCAAGAAATGATTGTAAATACACTTGATGCCTAATTCAAGGAATATATCGTTTTTCCCTAAATATTTCTTAACAAACACACATCATATAATTTTTCTCAGTTCAGGACATTGTGCAATCTAAAATAGAGGGCTTTGGGGTGGGGAAGTCCAATGGATCTTTTTGAGGGGGCAGGGTGGTGGTTTATTGGTTCAGTGATCCATATTTTCCTCCAAAACCAGGGCTGCTATTTGCTGGGTCCTTTAAGAGTGTTGAAATAGTATTTCAGAGTTTCCTCAATGTTGGGCACGCCAAAGTTTTGAGCTGCAAAGATACCTGTGCAAGTCCCAAGGACCACGCCCAAAACCGCAGAGGATCGCAGCCTTGACACGGTATACCCCGCCAAGAAGCCCTTAAGGAAAGGAGAGGCCAGCACACTGCCAACCTGGAACAACAAAATGTACAGTAATCCTCATGTTAGAAACAAACACAACACACAGGTATGGAGTTGCTCTTCTGAGTCTCGTCTGACAGTTTGACAAGATGTATGGAAAACCTGTGCACTATGCATCCATGCACACAAACAGACTTGATCTATAGCCTAATAACTACAGAAAAGAAGGCTTGTATGAGGTCATGTTTGTGTGAAAACAGCCTGACGCTAGGGTGTCCAATCAAAAACGCATCTTTATCCAATTGGTAAAATAATATGTTAATTGTGTAGATAATCCTCTTAAGAAAACCGATGGTCCAAACTTCATTTCTCCATCATAAAACATTCAAAAGCTATAAGATAGATAGATACAGTGGGGCAAAAAAGTATTTAGTCAGCCACCAATTGTGCAAGTTCTCCCACTTAAAAAGATGAGAGGCCTGTAATTTTCATCAAAGGTACACTTCAACTAGAAATAAAATCCAGAAAATCACATTTTAGGATTTCTTATGAATTTATTTGAAAATTATGGTGGAAAATAAGTATTTGATTTCTGGATCTCACAGACCTGTAACTTCTTCTTTAAGAGGCTCCTCTGTCCTCCACTCGTTACCTGTATTAATGGCACCTGTTTGAACTTATCAGTATAAAAGACACCTGTCCACAACCTCAAACAGTCACACTCCAAACTCCACTATGGCCAAGACCAAAGAGCTGTCAAAGGACACCAGAAACAAAATTGTAGACCTGCACCAGGCTGGGAAGACTGAATCTGCAATAGGTAAGCAGCTTGGTGTGAAGAAATCAACTGCGGGAGCAATTATTAGGAAATGGAAGACATACAAGACCACTGATAATCTCCCTCGATCTGGGGCTCCACGCAAGATCGCACACCGTGGGGTCAAAATGATCACAAGAACGGTGAGCAAAAATCCCAGAACTACACGGGGGGACCTAGTGAATGACCTGCAGAGAGCTGGGACCAAAGTAACAAAGGCTACCATCAGTAACACACTACGCCGCCAGGGACTCAAATCCTGCAGTGCCAGACGTGTCCCCCTGCTTAAGCCAGTACATGTCCAGGCCCGTCTGAAGTTTGCTAGAGAGCATTTGGATGATCCAGAAGAGGATTGGGAGAATGTCAGATGAAACCAAAATAGAACTTTTTGGTAAAAACTCAACTCGTCGTGTTTGGAGGAGAAAGAATGCTGAGTTGCATCCAAAGAACACCATACCTACTGTGAAGCATGGGGGTGGAAACATCATGCTTTGGCGCTGTTTTTCTGCAAAGGGACCAGGACGACTGATCCGTGTAAAGGAAAGAATGAATGGGGCCATGTATCGTGAGATTTTGAGTGAAAACCTCCTTCCATCAGCAAGGGCATTGAAGATGAAACGTGGCTGGGTCTTTCAGCATGACAATGATCCCAAACACACGGCCCGGGCAATGGAGTGGCTTCGTAAGAAGCATTTCAAGGTCCTGGAGTGGCCTAGCCAGTCTCCAGATCTCAACCCCATAGAAAATCTTTGGAGGGAGTTGAAAGTCCGTGTTGCCCAGTGACAGCCCCGAAACATCACTGCTCTAGAGGAGATCTGCATGGAGGAATGGGCCAAAATACCAGCAACAGTGTGTGAAAACCTTGTGAAGACTTACAGAAAACGTTTGACCTCTGTCATTGCCAACAAAGGGTATATAAAAGTATTGAGAAACTTTTGTTATTGACCAAATACTTATTTTCCACCATAATTTGCAAATAAATTCATACAATGTGATTTTCTGGATTTTTTTTTCTCATTTTGTCTCTCATAGTTGAAGTGTACCTATGATGAAAATTACAGGCCTCTCTCATCTGTTTAAGTGGGAGAACTTGCACAATTGGTGGCTGACTAAATACTTTTTTGCCCCACTATAGATAGATAGATAGATAGATAGATAGATAGATAGATAGATAGATAGATAGATACTTTATTGATCCTGGGGGGAAATTTCTTTGTCAAGCAGCTACAGTCGTATGCAAAAGTTTGAGCACCCCTCTGAGGCTGCATAATAATTTACTCTGTCGTCACAGAAAATGATCACAGTGGCATGCCATTCATTTTCTAATAAAAGCAGAGTACTGGGGAATTGTCCAGACAAAGATTTTTAGTGTAGCAATATTAAGTTGTATGAAATTAAATCAGATGTGAAAAATAGACTATGCAAAAATTTGGGCACCCTTGTCATTCTGTTGATTTGAATACCTGTAACTACTTAGCACTGATAATTGGAACACACAATTGGTTTGGTGAGCTCATTAAGCCTTGAACTTCATAGACAAGTGCATCCAATCATGAGAAAAGGTATTTAAGGTGGCTAATTGCAAGTTGTTGTTCTCTTTGACTCTCCTCTGAAGAGTGGCAACATGGGGGCCTCAAAACAACTCAAATGACCTGAAAACAAAGATTGTTCAACATTATGGTTTAGGGGAAGGCTACAAAAAGCTATCGCAGAGATGTAAGCTGTCAGTGTCCACTGTGAGGAACATAGTGAGGAAATGGAAGACCACAGGCACAGTTCTTGTTAAGGCCAGAAGTGGCAGGCCAAGTAAAATATCGGAGAGGCAAAGGCGAAGGATGGTGAGAACGGTCAAAAACAGCCCACAGACCACCTCCAAAGACCTACAACATCATCTTGCTGCAGATGGTGTCACTGTGCATCGTTCAACAATTCAGCGCACTTTGCACAAGGAGAAGCTGTACGGGAGAGTGATGCGGAAGAAGCCTTTTCTGCACACACGCCACAAACGCACATTTGGACAAGCCAGCTTCATTTTGGAATAAGGTGCTGTGGACTGATTAAACAAAGATTGAGTTATTTGGTCATAACAAGGGGCGTTATGCATGGCGGCAAAAGAACACAGCGTTCCAAGAAAAACACTTGCTACCCACAGTAAAATTTGTTGGGGGTTCCATCATGCTGTGGGGCTGTGTGGCCAGTGCCGGTACTGGGAATCTTGTTAAAGTTGAGGGTCGCATGGATTCCACTCCATATCAGCAGATTCTTGGGAATAATGTTGAAGAATCAGTCACAAAGTTGAAGTTACGCCGGGGCTGGATATTTCAACAAGACAACGACCCAAAACACTGCTCAAAACCTACCCGGGCATTTATGCAGAGGAACAAGTACAATGTTCTGGAATGGCCATCCCAGTCCCCAGACCTGAATATCATTGAGAATCTGTGGGATGATTTGAAGCGGGCTGTCCATGCTCGGCAACCATCAAACCTAACTGAACTGGAGATGTTTTGTAAGGAGCCTATTCATTGATTGAAATACCTGTCGATGTAGCGCTTGAACTGATACTACAGCTCATCAAACAGCTTGTTTGTTAATGCTGGAGTGAAACGTGCTTTTATAAGCCCAATAATTGTGTAAATAAGAATTTATTCTTAACTGACTTGCCTGGTCAAATAAAGGTTAAATAAAAAAAATACTAATAATTGTGCAACAATTCTAAACGCAATCACTTGTTAAAAACAGTTTAGATGGCCACGATTAAAAATAGTTACTATTTTTATTTCTCAATTGATAATTGAAGCATGCTTCCCATTCGCCATTCAAGTGCATAGGCAAGTAGGCAGGCTTCAGCACATCACACAACACTTTGCAATAAGCTGGAGGCAGTATGTGTTTTGAAAACATTTAGGCTTACTTAAAATGTTTGAAACCTGAACGTTTGACTAAATATTATGAGGCATGTCTTACCTTGCTTCAAAGTAACATAGCCAAAATCCAACCTAACGGGCAGCAGGCTATTATGTTATAAAGACTTCCATATGCCATTGAAATCAGTAGCCTATTCTCTCATGTTCAATTGGTTTTCAAATGTCTTTCATTGTCCAGTAGCCAAAGGCACAATCCTAGTCATATTAGCCACCCACGGTAGTTGTTAAATCTTAAATCTCCCCTCTTAACATTTCTAATGGATATTTTCATCTCTGTATCATGAAATCGCTCGCATGTGCGGTGCGCTTTTGCCGATGGTGTTTTCCCACTAGTTGCATTATGGAACAAACATTCACGCGTAGCCTACTGCCTTGTGCGCATTGCTGCGCTTGTAATGTAAAGAAATCACAGTTTATCAAAATGTTAAGCTAAACGTTCTGATCTGTTGCATGAGCCTCATTGCTTTTTGGATGTAGCCTAGGTCTAATGGTTGTATTAATTTGGGATCCACTTTCCCACAACTGTCCCAGAGTCTGTTTGGCTATTTCTTTCTCGCACAGAACGACAAGCTTAGCTGGCCAATAGAATAGGTACACTTTTCTACTATGGGGGATAGTTGATTGACATAGGCTAGTGATTCTAACATCTTCAAAATGGCATCGGATTTTCAGTAAGGACACACGCCGTTGCATCCTTGAGTTGCATGTTCTGTTAAGATGAATTAGGCCTACCATAATCTAAATGTGATTTCAGTCATTCTGAGCACCGTGGATGGACGTCCTAATCAGGTTAAGCACCCAATGCATGTGTCCGGTAAATTTCTTAAAATGTCCAGTAAATTAAAATGCTGCCGGTCAAATGTCTGGTGCCACATTTTTGGAAACCCTGGTGTGTGTGTCGGACATCTGACTGCTCACCTGTGGGATCCCAGCCTCTACTTCCTTCTCAACACGTAGCTGAATGTCCTCTAGCTGGTCCTTGAGCTCTGCCAGATCCTTTAGCTGTCTCAAAGGGTAGTAGTATATATCAGAAGTCAATTTAGGACAGCAAGCAAGGCAAGTTATTGACACATATAAAACATGATTACAGTTCATATTTGAGTCATATTAATATGTGTTGTTGTTGGTCATATCCTGAGCAGTGGAGGCTGCTGAGGGGAGGATGGCTCATAATAATGGATGGGACGGAGCGAATGGAATGGCATCAAACACATGGAAACGTGGTTGATACCATTCCACTTATTCAGCTCCAGCCATTACCACAAGGCCGTCCTCCCCAATTAAGATGCCACCAACCTCCTGTGCCTGAGTGCCTACTGATATTTGAGCTAGATCTACACTCAAGTGATTCTTTAGTGTCCCAAAACAATAAAATATTCCATCCAAATCTAAATTATTCCTGTTACTGAGTCACATTATATTGTATACGACATCCATTCTTCGGCGATACTAATGCTTGAATGTAGTTAACGTCTTCATTGACTATTGATTACTCTGGACTAGTGTGCACAGCTTTGACCGCTCAGACAAAGATATGTATAACTAACCCAAGATATTTAATCTGTTTAGTCTTCAATGGGAGCAAATGTGGCATAGTAGGCCGAACAAGCAACGAGGTGGGCAGAGCCAAGCACGAGCTAGATTCTATTGGCGCGATTAAGCATGTATTTGCATATTTCATTTAGAGAACGCCTTCTCTGTGAAGTGCGCGTGTGCAATAACTCAATTAGCCCCTGCACTCCTTGTAAACAACGCAATGTTTTGAAACGTTGGCAAACGGTCACGTCTACATACATGTGTCTACTCTGTTCGTAACAGTTTATAGTTTTGGAAACAGAAAACTGTATTGAGATCGGGCTTTCCTTCGATGAGAAAATCAGCGAAATGTCGGTTCGGTTCCATCTCGCTCCATACTCTTCCATTGCCGGCCACTGGGCTTCCTCTCCTCACCATATTTGGTGTGGAGTTGAAATTCCAACCGGATGTTTCTGATTTATACATCTGGTGAAACATCGTTCTATCCGTGGCTCAGTCAAGGAACATTTGTATTCTACCGGTAACTAAATATGCTTATGAGTATCGTGTTTCCAGTCTACATTATCAGAATCATATCCAGCACAATTGCTAGCTATATAGACTGCAGCAGTCACAAATGGCCCAGCAGGTCAGGTTGTTATATGAATGTTAACGATAACTAGAATAAAGAAAACATAAACCTAGCAAGCTAAATAACCGTCGGTTGACTATCTACACGTAACGTTAGCTACACCTAACAGACCTACAACTAGATAATAAGCAACTGCTACAACCGCGAATAAAAGCTCGGATTTTTAGTTCTCTATATGCTAAAGTTTACGGCACTAACCTTGTCGTCCGCCATGTCTTTAATCAATGCTGGTTTTACTGATTTGTGATTGGGCTCGATTTTTTTCCCTGTTAGAAGATGTGTGACTGACTCTCGTGCAGAGTGCCGACTGTTTTTACTCAAGTTTACTTTCTGCAGCTACATCGCTGTTATATGCATTCTTTACAATGTAGCAATATCACTGGATTTTAAAATCTAGCTGCTAACTTTGACATGAATGGAACTGAGGCCAGTAGAGCTGTGCACCGGTAACGCAGTTACAGGACACGGCAGGGTAAAGTTAGCTTTTTGTTTTCGCAACGTACAATAAACTCATTTGAAACAATGAATACTTGTAATCGGACAGTCCTTTTTGGGGAATATTTGCATAATGCTATCTAACCGAATGTATCGAATTACAACAATATTCAACATTCTAAGAGTTGGCCCAAATACACGGCTCTGCCTGATGCCATCCGAGGAGCTTTGTACATCAGAGCCGAGAGGTGTTGTATTCCACACGCGAGCTGGGCGGTGCCACGGCAACGGAAGTGGACCTTTCATATACTGTATACATTCACTGAGTGGAAGTGAGAAGAGGATTATGCAAGCAGACTGCACGATGACGAGAAGTGTGAGCCGTCAATACGTGGATGCTGATTAAGGTGGACTATAGAAATAAAGTGCACGATAGGAACTACAGACCATTCATAAATGTTTTCCAAGCTATTTCCAAGCATGCTCAAGAGGACACATTATCAGGCTATATGCAGCTGGGAGTTAGTTAACAAATGATCATTCATTCATCAGATGGTCTATGGATTGTACTGGCCATATGACAGTCGATGATACAATCGTAGGCTCTCTATTTGACATTGCCTGAGTTTACCTATAACATAGCCCCTAACTTTTGCTCTGCTGAAACCTCTTGTACTGTGATAATGATAATTTAACTGCCAGATTAATTTAGTAGACGCACTTGTCCAGAAAAGAGATGGGTTTATAAAAGCTGCAGCAACAGACCTTTCCTTCAAGGAAGCCTGCCTTATGGCTGCACTCTTCCTCCCTAAAGAACACCCGTTGCCCCCTAATACCTCAGCTTAGAGATGCAGCCATTAGGAAAGTGAAGATTTACAGTAGATCATCCTGTATTCTGTAATGTTGCTGACGTTGCTATAAAAAGCACTCTCAAAATTGCCCCCTCATATATTTTTAAGAGTAGGGCTTGACCGATGCAGGTTCTTTGTGAGGGACAGATTTATGCCACTAATCTCCCTGAGACACCCCCTTTACACCGAGAGGCATCCCATCTCAAATTGAATTGAATCCTATTACGACTCCCTCGCTACACAAATACTAGATAGGCTACACTAGTCGCATCCACACTTTGAGAAAGCATGTTTGTTTTGTGTTCTCCATGTGGCCTCCATATTGCTGTAGTAATGTATTTATTCTGGTCTGCACTGTGCCTCTGTCCTTTAGTGCCTCTTCTCTTCAGCAGTCCTTAAGGCACAGAGAGTGAGCCAGGGGACAACCGGAGAGGGAGGGAGAGAAAGTGAGAGTGTGTGAGAAAGAGAGGTAAGGGGGGGGGGGGCGGAAGCTGCAGGCATCACTGAACACAACACAGTGACAGCGAAACGAAAGGCAGCGGCGGTGTAACAAGCAGCATCCCTCCAGCACAGATAAAGAGATAGAGACGCAGGATAGAGAGAAAGAGATCGTCAAGACAGGGAGGGAGAAGAGGGATTGTTTTTTTTTTATTGTATTGCTTTTACTCAGAGAGTTCCGGACGGGGCTTGCACAGAGAGAAAGAGAGGGAGGGGAGAGAGTGACACAGAGAAAGAGTCAGGCAGAGAAAGAAAGAGTGAATATTTTTAATCCTCTTGGCATGTGAGTACGTCCCTGGACGCTTGGCGCTGTGTGCTTTTGTAGCGAGGGTGCGGGCAGAGTTGTCCTGGCAGCATCAGGACATTTTGGACTGGAATGTGGTGCAGCTAAGCCAGGTGGCCAGGAAGGAAGGAACACCTCTCAGTATGCTGGGGAAGGATTACATGCTCGCCATCATCATAGTCAATTATGACGGTGAGTAAATGCAGACACACTTACATACACACTGTCCTGGGCTGCTTCAGACCTTTTTCTCTCCTCATCCCTTGTTCCTCAGAGGGAGAGGAGGAGACGGCCGGCCGAAAAGGAGTGAGTACAGTAGGTGCTGGTCTGCAGGTGTGAGCTCATTATCTGATCCTCACTGGTAGACAGGCTCAACTACAGGTGCTGTGTCATGTAGGGCCGGCCAGGCATTCTGTCCCACACACTTTGAAGAGTGAACATGGAAATACATAATAATATTTTCGTGGGTGCTTATATTTGTCCTGTTTCACACATGTATAATTGTGTATAATACATGTGTGAAATGTCAATGTTTTTTAAACATTTTTTTTAACCTTTTCGGCACGGGGATTCAAACTAGTGACCTTTCTGTTACTGTCCCAATGCTCTACTCGCTAGGCTACCTGCCTGGTAAGTTTGATTGGTTATTAAGATTGTGTTAGGCTATTGTGTATTTGTTGAGAGTTCAGGTAGTGAACTAGAGTGCTTCCATTAGATAAAGAACATTTTGATCTATGGATTTTTTGTATTTAGCTTTGTATTAAAGGGATAGTTCACCCAAATTGCAAAATAACACATTGGTTTCCTTTCCCTGTTAGGAGTCTATGGACAATGTAAGACAGCAGACCATGCGTTGGTTTAGTTTCCCTGGCACTGTTTCCAAATGCTAACGTACAAATCCCATAGAGCTTGCCAGCTTGTAGTCCTAATCCTGTAAATGAGCTACCTCTACTTCATTCAGGCATCGCCGAAGGGGAAAATTAATGAGAAAGAATAGGATTTTGGGATAACGCCGAAAATAAGGTCTGAGGTTAACACAGGCTTCGGAGATCTTATACGTTTTGTTTTGTGAGATAATATCAGTCAGTTAACCTGACCTTTAGGAATTATGAAGCCTTTATGTGCTTTATGTGATTTTTTAAAACAAATACATAAAAGCTGATGAAGATTGTCTCATAGAACAAAACAAAGCCTGTGTTTACCACAGACCTTATTTTCAACATTTATCCAAAAACCCTCCAAAAATGCCATTCATTTCCCAATAGGCTTTGTCCAATGAACCATGGCGGAGTTAGTGCCTACAAAATAATGCCATTACTATTTCTCTCTATTCAAGTCATGGCACGAATCCAATTCAAGTCAATAGCATTTTTTGCGCTTCATGTCCAAATCATCCAAAAGTATTTAACATTTATTGTGAAGCTCAACAAAGTCACTTATAGGTGATTTGAACATGATGCGAGAGAAATGATAATAAAATGTTAGCATATGGAAACAGTGCCAGGGAAAGTAAACCAAAACATGGATTGCTGTCATACCTTGCCCATAGACTGCTTACATGGTAAATAAACCTACATTTAATTTTGTATTTTGGGTGAACTATCCCTTTGATGATAATAATGGCGATGGTGGGGATTTCACAAGCAGTGATGTATCTGTCTCTTGCTTCTGAACAGTTTCATATATCACAGTGTTACTAGGTGTTCTTGCTCACACATCATTATGGGATCATTACGCCCTTGAGAGCCTCTCCGGACACTTTTTTTTTTACAGTTTGCCCTTGCACATGGATTCTATTCTCCACTGCATGGCTGGTTAAACTTCTTTGCATTGTATGTTTGCCACTGATCTTTATGTAATTCTTGGATTTTGTGGTATTGAAATATCATGCCATCAATATCATGCCATCATTTATAAATAGAGAAGGTGTTTGTATGATTGTTTAGATGAGTGTAGTCTCATCTTCTGTTCATTTGAGTGTTCCTCTCTCCCCACACACAGTAAACAAAAACAAGCCCAGAGATCTTATTTATAGAGGACAGATGTGTTGTTCACCTTGGTGATTGTGTGGGTTGCCATGTGACTTGCTGTTGTCTTGGTAACTGTTGCTCTCCTGGTGTTAGGAGTGGCTGGTTTTATTATGGAGAGTAATGCATTGTGCAGTAGGCACAATATTTAGTTGTAAGCACAAAGGAGAGCAGAGTCAATGGAGAGTCAATTATACATTTGTGGACAAAAATGTTGATATTACACTGAATGATTTATTAAATGTCAAATCCAATGCATATTGGTGAGCAACAACACTGTTAATATCCTCTCAGTAGGCTATTGAATGCTTGTCCTTTTGTTGTACATTTTTTGTTATCAATTTTACCCTCATTCATAAGCCAAAAGACTACAGGTTCCTCAAACAAAGCATCTGTCTTAACTGTGTACGTCATTGCTCCCAAAATAATTCCCCTTGAAAGAGGCGGAGGGAGAGAAATGGAGAGGTAGAGAGAGCTGCATCCTTATGCTGGGCATGATACATGTAAACAGGGAAAATGTGTGTCAGTAGTACAGTTTATTGGAAAACAGTATTGTCTGCATCGAAAACAGTATTGTTAGCATCGTATACACATTATCCTGCTGTGTTGGAGGGGGTTAGGGTGGGGAATGGAGTCTTAATTACACCCTGCGGAACATAAATCTGGTCCCATATCTGTACAGTATAGTTAGAGGCTCCCAAGTGGTGCAGTGGTCTAAGACACTGCATCTCAGTGCTAGAGGTGTCACTACAGACAACCTGGTTCGAATCCAGACTGTATCACAACCAGCCGTGATTGGGAGTCCCATAGGGCGGCGCACAATTGGCCCAGCGTTGTCTGAGTTTGGCCGGTGTAGGCTGTCATTGTAAATAAGTAAGAAATACTGACTTTCCTAGTTAAATAAAGGGGAAAAAAATAAAAAAAGATGTGCTTTAACCAATTTATCGGACTTTCGTTGTCATGTTTGGGTTGGGTTGGCACATAGGCTACAGATCTACGACTAGTCATGGGGTACGTGGCATGGCTGGTAGAAAAGGCTATAGCCGTCCTACTCCCGGATTGAGAGCTGAATCCCAGATTGAAGTTGTGATCCACTCTGGCCCATAATCCCTCTGGCAGATAGAGCCCAGCTCTGACCTTGTACAGACGCACCACTGGGATTACTCTCTCTCCTCCAGATGTACTGTAGTCTCTCTGCCCTCTCTCTTTCCTTTTCTACAGTTTATCATATTACTGTTATTTATAGTCTCTACCTAATTCTCTCTCTGCATAATGTGATTTCTTGTCTCACTTTTCTCTTTGGTACTAGTCTACAGCATGGGTGTTTTACATTGTTAGAAACATATTCAACTTTTTTTCTCTATTTTTAAGCGTATCTCTCATTTCTAAATCTCATTACGCCTCAATATTCCATTTGCTATGCTGTCCCAGTTACTCGTTCCCCATTCTCTAGTGTAAGGGACAGTACTGAGCATAGAGAGCTACCCGACTGCAATCACTGTCATCACGACTGCTCAATTACAGCTGTTTACAGCCTCGTGTGGAGCGCAATCTACGGCTCTGTCTTGATTGGCCATTTTGGAGTGCTTTGGTAACAGGCTCAGTCCAAAAGTGTGTTGAGAGACTGAAGTGTGTATCTGTATCTAGAGTAGATAGGCCCTGATTTCTCTGGTCACTGGACCGATCAGGGACAATACTTGGGAACACCTCTCAAGTGCAGACTGGCACCAATGAGTAAAGGCAACTCTGACAAAGCTATGGCTGATACCACATGGTGGACTAGCTACTTTCTGCCTGTCACAGGAATAACAGTCACATTCATGTGCGTGCATCGTCCTAATGCACATGCACAGCTGCACACGCAACAATATCACGCAAATGTCTGTTCCCCTGTTAGCTCATTGGATCAGCTGGTTTACAGCAGTAGTTGCTATAGGGACGGATCACGCAGTGCAGACTCTGGGATTCATCAATAATTCACTAACACCCTCTCCTGGAGGTTCACTGCTGTATGGCACACTTTCAGTAGTCCGCATTCTGCTCTCTACACCCAACACTAAATAATACTGAATTGCAAGTGTAGCTTACCTTCTGTGCGATTAGAGCATGATACACTGTTTCACCTTACAGGTCAGTACAATCCATGGACAGAAGCCTAGTACTACAATGGAGGTCATAATGGAGGCTTCACTTACATCAGATCGTAAATATATAGGTAGAAGAAAAGTTATGTTATAGAGAAGATTATTTATGATAATATACAGTAACTGGTTCAAAATAGAATGGTGATGACATATTATTACTTTGCTGTATCATTAGTGTTGAGACAATACACTAATACTTCATGGACTTCATGAATTCCACTATTCAATAGAAAACCCTCTGAGTAACGAAAGCCATTGGTGCTGAGACTTTAAATTGTATGCCAAACAAAAACAATTGATTTCAAAGTTTAACAAACCATACAACTCTATGCACAAGGACTACTTTTAACAATTTACACTGAACATTTGACACAAAAATACATTTACTGGAAGAACTGTGCAGATGAAAAGTTTGGTAAAAGAATTTCAATTTTCTATGTGACCACGTTTTTCAAAAACTCAGTTAAATAGAATTCGCCAGTTTGTAGTCTTATGAAAAGGAAATGATTTACCTCTGGTTGGTTCAGACATTCCTATGAGCAAAATGACTGGACCAAGTCTGAACCAATCATAGACCTCTATGTTTCACAAGTTTGGACATCAAAGTACATTACAGAAGAGCTCAGTAGAGTACAGCACAGTACAGTAGAGTATAGTTCAGTACAGTACAGTACAGAAGAGTAGGGTACAATATAGTACATTATAGTGTGCTCAACTCTAGTGTGCTCTAATGTGTACTGTACTAAACTATATTCTACTGTACATGACTGTACTATACTTTATTGTACTCAACTCAATTTCTAAAAACTTGACTATTGTACTCTACTCTCAATTTGGTAACACAATTTGAAGTTTGAATCACTTAATAATTCATAAACAATAATATACATCAGTAAAAACACTAATTGGTAGGTCTACCTTAACTTGTTACTTCTGAACTTTCCTTATCCTCATGAGGGAGATACATTAGAAGATATCTTAAATGTCATGACACTAGGCAATATTTCTTAAACTTACAGATGGCAAATCATTTCTCCAAATCTACATATACATGTTGATTAGTTGGCAGGGGTCTTGACATCAACATTATTTTGTTTTGATGTATTTCTAATACCATTTAAGATATTTTCTGGTATATGTTTTCCAAGACCCCTTTTCCATCTGTTTGACCAGAAATCAAAGCCTTTGCTTATTCCTAATATTTAGTATAGAAAATGGTTGAAAAAGGTATATATGCCTTCATTTCTCAACGATATAGACTTGTAGCTTTAATTTGACACAATATTTGACATGCTCCTATGAACTTCACATGTTGGTGCTCATGGGGTCCTTTTACATGGAAATGCCCCATTACAGATCCATGAAAACCGTAAACAAGGGCTATTTTGTGCACTATGTCAACATCCTAAATAGTTCAATCGATACTATTTGCTGACCATAGGAATTAAATGCACGGCACATTTAATCTGTTATTGGAAATAATTTTACAGTGGAGACTGTACACTATACATGATAGATTTTCCCATTTCACCAAGCTTTTTTCTTTCAGTGGCTGTCACCAAGTGTGCTTCATCACACAATGCTGACAGCACAAGAACTCGCTGGCCTAAAATACTAAAAATGTAATTTGGGCGGTCATTGCTTATGGCCTGTCAGCAGGAGGCTTTGCTGCAGCCGATGGGGGAACAGAAGAATGTTCAATCGGCTCATGATGGATAGAGCCATTGGAACAGTCTCTCATAGTCTTCCATAGAGACCGAAAGGGCTGGACATTCATTCTGTACAGTTGACAGTCTAAGAGGTACGATGTGGCTATCTAGGAGAGGATTCGTGCCACTATCTTGGTGAATGGGGTCAGTTGCATGGTAGACGATGAATTGCTATGTTTTGGCTTTCATATTGAGGTCTTGTGATATGAGGATTACCCATCATCAGTCCTGGTGTCAGGCTATCGGTAAGAACCCAGGGTATCGGTAACAAGGATTAGGACTAGGCTGCATCACACAGACTCAGAGCCTTTGTTCTGATGTCAAAGAGAAGAATTGTGAGTAAGGCTCTACTCTACTCTGGTATGACCAGTGACAGTGTCAGCCATTGTGATACAGTAATTGTTTGTTACAAGTATACTTAGTACTTAGTAGGCCTACTGGTTTGGAATTTACAATTCAATTTTAAAGCAGAAAATATCAATTTCTTGCATGCGTTACTATGGCCTATGGAAGCTAGTTCTTAGAATCGCTCCCTTGTATGACTCACTGGTTATAAAATCAATAATGGGAGAAGGGAGGGCTACAGTAGGAGAACTCTGTGCCAAATTGTCTTTTCTAGTGGCCTCGTCCTCAGGACTTGAATGAGTTCTAATTCCACACACAGCTTCATCACCCCCCAGAGATGCTGCACTGACCCATCAATCAGGCTGTAAAATGTATTGAATAGTAGTGTCATCCAAGCCCAGGAGGTATAAGCCCGCCTGCCTGCATGCCTACCTGCCTATAGAAACCTCCATGAAGACTGAAGATGTAGCAGGCTTCAGCTGATCTGTTCCTTGGTATAATCTTCTCATGGTGGTTTTCACTGTCAGACACAGGGGTGACCAGGGTTAAAAAGCCAGATGAGTGGGGATGAGATGTACAAGGCATGAAATCATGTCAAATTAATTTGGGTCATGCACACACAAATGACAGACCAGAATTAAATAAAGAAAAAATGGCATACAGTAAGTGCTTTTTGCATGCTTGATTTAGCCTCTATTTTTTTTGCCCCCAGGTTGAGGGTAACACAGAGCCACCGTGGCATTCTGCTGTGAGAGAGACACCCGTGCCCTGGCTGCCCAGGTTATCTCGTCTGCGTCCCAAATCACACAGGGGATAGGGTACCATTTGGGACACAGCCCTCGTGTCACTACTGACCCACTTCTTGCTTTCTCTCTTTCTCCTTAAATTTTTTACCACCACTCTATTCAACTAGCTCTCCCTTCGGGCTAACCACATTGAATTAATGTGCATAATTTGTCATTTTGTGAGTGAGTTACATATTAATTTGCCCTTTCCGAACACAAAGCTGTTCCTTCACATATTCAGTGTTAGGAGAAGCCTCAGACACTGTAGCTTTGTTCTGATCTGGAATTTAGCATGTTGCCAGATGATCTCACTAGGATCTGCTTTGCTTTCCTCGTGTGGCAGGGCTGCGGAGAGTAAGGTCAGCCGTGGGGCTTACATGGGCTTTAGAATGGGTGACGCTAATGCTAGATGCCGATGGGATGCAGCCCCCTGGGTACGATGGACCTCAAAGAGCTGTGTTTATGCTAGAGCCAGCTTCCATTATGAACATAATGAAATGTAGATCTGAAACTACGGTTATCATCATCCTCATCACTTAATTAATATGACACCAAATGCACTGTAATATTGGTTGTGAGTTCTTATTCATTCAGCTTACTTACTTTCACCTCTCTGCGTTGTGATTCCCTGCCTGTTCTGTGTTCTTCAGACAACATCTGGAACGACCCAAGTCTTGATCTGGACTCTGACCTGCCGTCAGGGTGGCGCACCATCCGGGACAGCACTGGCACCTACTACTGGCACGTGCCTACAGGCACCACACAATGGCAGCACCCATCCTACAGCAATGAGGAGGACCAGAATTCCATCAATGGTATCACTGCCACGGACCTCAAGGTTAGGGATTGACTTTGGCTCCTTTATACTGAATGTAGTTTCATCAGAGAGGACGGATCACACCTCTAATAATGTCTCATGTCCTATTTTCCAGAGCCTGGAGGCCGGTGGCAGGCGTGGATCAAGGGCAAGGCTGACAGAAAGCCCAGTGGCCTCCATAAATGACAGGTACTCCTTCAAAATCCTCTGCAGACCCGCACCATCACTCATTCACCAACACAAGCACCGTAAGCCTTGCTACGAACTCGCTTAGGCCATCCATGGTGGAGTAATGAGCACTTCGCATCACAATTAAGTTCCGTGTCAAAGTCATTCTGCAAGGTTAATGCGTTGATAAGGTACATTTGTATCACCTGCAGATCCGGACGCTTAGGCAGCTCTTTGAAATAAACTACATTGATTGTATCTAGAGGGTTAGTGTGTTAGATGTATTATTTCTCTTCGAATCTGTTTGATGGCAAAAGGGCTCATGATGGTTTCACTAGTCCGGGAATGTGGCAGACCACATATCCCTGTGCCTGCAGGAATACTACCCATTATCCCATTCTCTGTGTTCTGAGCAGATTCCGTATTTGTCCCCTGACTGATAACGCCAGGAATGGATAAGTTCGTTGAAGGGTCACGTGCAGATTAGACAACCATTAAGGTCCTAGTTCTGCACCAAACAGTGTTATATAATTACAGTCCAGCCGAATACATACAAGTTTTTACGGGAAAAAGTATCTACGATATAGTGCCTGAGGACAAGTCATAACCATCTGTCGCACAAACCAGTATTCTAAGGCAGTGGTCTTCAACCTTTTTCAGCCCAGGGACCCCTTGGCCGATAGAGAAATGGAACAGGGACCCCCAGATAAAAAAACAACAAAAAAAAAGTTGCGTTTTAAGCCTGGCCAAACACTAACAGTAACTGACTAACATATTTAACACCTCTTTTAACCTATTTTGTACTCAGTTATACATAACTATTATTGGTTTTTATTATTGGCCATATAATAAAATAATTGTAATCCCTTTAACCTATTTATATACTCAATTATTATGTTTATGTTTGATGTATGTTTATGTTTGATGAAACTTTATTTATTTTTATTATTATTATTGATGAGGTTTACATTTGGGTTTATTTAGCTTATGGATGACACATAGGCCTACCTTAGTGAGATGACTGGCCCTGGTGGGTAGCACACAGCTTGTCTATTCTGGGGTCGATGGAGGTTGTCAGGTAGAGCACCATGTCATCCTCAGGCTGCAGTCTGGACCGGTATTTGCTCTTCAGGTAGGTGAGGGAGGAAAATCCACTCACAAAGATATGTTGTTGCAAAAGGCAAAAGGCTCAGCATTGCCTTTGCAGTGAGCTCGGGGGAAGTCTTTCTGGCAATAAATCCAGAACTGAATGAGAGTTCTTGACTCATACACATTCTTGTGCGTGCTGTCTGTGGACAGCTCTATTACCTCATCTTCCTCAGAGGCTGTCAAGTTTGAGCTGTCATATGCTTTGTCTTTGAATGGAAACTGTATCCATATCTTGTCCCTTCTCCAGGACTCAGCCTCAGAAATGTACTTTGCAAATTGACTTTCGAGTGCCTCCAAGTGTCCAATAATTGCGTGTTTCACGTCAGGCGAAAGCACTGCAGAATCAGCCAACTCCTCCACTGATGGAAGCATAGAAAAGTTACCTTCCCTGATTCGCTCTCTCCATCTCGTTGTTTTCTTCAGAAAGCTTTACATCTTGTCATTCAGCTGAATGGCATGTGTATTACGGCCCTGCATGGAACTGTTCAGTTTGTTCAACTCTGAGAAAATATCCACAAGATATGCCAGTTTAGTGAGCCGGTCATTGAAATGTGCAGCCAGCTCCGCGCGGTTTTGGCCAGCTAGAAACTAGTGAATAGCTGTGCGTAACACATGAGCCAATACTGATCCACGAGAAAGCCATCTGATCTCGGAATGGTACAGGAGCGCATTGTGACCCTCTTCCGTAGCGTCGCAGAGCGCAGCAAAGAGGCGCGTTTGCAAGGCACTCTTCTTAACCACATTGACAGTATTCACAACAGTGTCCATAATGTGAGCAAAGTCAGCACTCATTTCTTTGGCAAAGAGAGATTCTCTGTGTAACATGCAGTGAATCCACACAACGTTTGGGGCAACTTTTTTGATAAGCGCCATCAGTCCACTTTTCTGACCAGTCATAGCGTGCGCACCGTCAGTACACACCGCAACACACTTTGCCCAGCTTATCTCATTTGCTCTGAGTCATCAATCACTTTCAAAATTTCAGAGCTTGTTGTGCATTCAGGGAGCTTCTTACAAAACAAAAACTCCTCACACATTTCGTTTTGGTCAACAAAATGCACAAATCCCAAGAGCTGTAAGTCTTTGGACATCCAACTGTAATGAAAAGGCTTCCTCCGATTTCAGCTTCTCAATTAACTGCTCCCTCACATCAGATGCCATTTCGCAAACTCGTCGAGCAATCGTTGTGTCTGATAACGGGATAGTCATCAGTCTCTATATACATCAATGATGTCTCTATATACAGTGGGGAGAACAAGTATTTGGTACACTGCCGATTTTGCAGGTTTTCCTACTTACAAAGCATGTAGAGGTCTGTAATTTTTATCATAGGTACACTTCAACTGTGAGAGACGGAATCTAAAAAATCGAGAAAATCACATTGTATGATTTTTAAATAATTAATTTGTATTTTATTGCATGACATAAGTATTTGATCACCTACCAACCAGTAAGAATTCCGGCTCTCACAGACCTGTTAGTTTTTCTTTAAGAAGCCCTCCTGTTCTCCACTCCTTACCTGTATTAACTGTACCTGTTTGAACTTGTTACATGTATAAAAGACACCTGTCCACACACTCAATCAAACAGACTCCAACCTCTCCACAATGGCCAAAGCCAGAGAGCTGTTTAAGGACATCAGGGATAAAATTGTAGACCTGCACAAGGCTGGGATGGGCTACAGGACAATAGGCAAGTAGCTTGGTGAGAAGGCAACAACTGTTGGCGCAATTATTAGAAAATGGAAGAAGTTCAAGATGACGGTCAATCTCCCTCGGTCTGGGGCACCATGCAAGATCTCACCTCGTGGGGCACCAATGATCATGAGGAAGGTGAGGGATCAGCCCAGAACTACACGGAAAACCATTAGTAACACACTACGTCGTCATGGATTAAAATCCTGCAGCGCACGCAAGGTCCCCCTGCTCAAGCCAGCGCATGTCCAGGCCCGTCTAAAGTTTGCCAATGACCATCTGGATGATCCAGAGGAGGAATGGGAGAAGGTTATGTGGTCTGATGAGACAAAAATAGAGCTTTTTGGTCTAAACTCCACTCGCCGTGTTTGGAGGAAGAAGAAGGATGAGTACAACCCCAAGAACACCATCCCAACTGTGAAGCATGGAGGTGGAAACATCATTCTTTGGGGATGCTTTTCTGCAAAGGGGACAGGACGACTGCACCGTATTGAGGGGAGGATGGATGGGGCCATGTATCGCGAGATCTTGGCCAACAACCTCCTTCCCTCAGTAAGAGCATTGAAGATGGGTCGTGGCTGGGTCTTCCAGCATGACAACGACCCGAAACACACAGCCAGGGCAACTAAGGAGTGGCTCCGTAAGAAGCATCTCAAGGTCCTGGAGTGGCCTAGCCAGTCTCCAGACCTGAACCCAATAGAACATCTTTGGAGGGAGCTGAAAGTCCGTATTGCCCAGCGACAGCCCCGAAACCTGAAGGATCTGGATGGAGGAGTGGGCCAAAATCCCTGCTGCAGTGTGTGCAAACCTGGTCAAGAACAACAGGAAACGTATGATCTCTGTAATTGTAAACAAAGGTTTCTGTACCAAATGTTAAGTTCTGCTTTTCTGATGTATCAAATACTTATGTAATGCAATAAAATGCAAATTAATTACTTAAAAATCATACAATGTGATTTTCTGGATTTTTGTTTTAGATTCCGTCACTCACAGTTGAAGAGTACCTATGATAAAAATTACAGACTTCTACATGCTTTGTAAGTGGGAAAACCTGCAAAATCGGCAGTGTATCAAATACTTGTTCTCCCCACTGTACATCACTGATGTCGGTCTCGCTGCTGGTGACTCTCTGATCCATCTCTATGCAGACGACACCATTCTGTATACATCTGGCCCCTCTTTGGACACTGTGTTAACTAACCTTCAAACAAGCTTAAATGCCATACAACACTCCTTCCGTGGCCTCCAACTGCTCTTAAATGCTAGTAAGACTAAATGCATGCTCTTCAATAGAACGTTGCCCGCACCCGCCCACCGGTCTATCATCACTACTCTCGACAAGTCTGACTTAGAATATGTGGACTACAAATACCTAGGCGTCTGGTTAGACTGTAAACTCAACTTCCAGACTCACATTAACCATCTCCAATCCAAAATTAATTCTAGAATCGGCTTCCTATTTCGCAACAAAGCCTCCTTCACTCATGCTGCCAAACATGCCCTTGTAAAACTTACCATCCTACCGATCCTTGACTTCGGCGATGTCATTTACAAAATAGCTTCCAACACTCTACTCAGCAAATTGGATGTAGTCTATCACAGTGCCATCTGTTTTGTTACCAAAGCCCCGTATACTACCCACCACTGCGACCTGTATTCTCTCGTTGGCTGGCCCTCACTACATATTAGTCGCCAAACCCACTGGCTCCAGGTCATCTATAAGTCTTTATTAGGTAAATCCCCACCTTATCTCAGCTCGCTGTTCACCATAGCAACACCTACCCGTAGCATGCGCTCCAGCAGGTATATCTCACTGGCCACCCCCAAAGCCAACACCTCCTTTGGCCGCCATTCCTTCCAGTTCTCTGCTGCCAATGGATGGAACGAACTGCAAAAATCCTTGAAGCTAGAGGTTCCTATCTCCCTCACTAACTTTAAGCATCAGCTGTCAAAGCTGCTTATCGATCACTGCACCTGTACATAGCCCTTCTGTAAATAGCCCATCCTACTACCTCACCCCCATATTTATTTTTTAACTTCCGCTCATTTTGCACTCCAGTATCTCTATTTGCACATCATCATTTGCACATTCCATCATAATGCTAATCTGTAATTTATTTCGCCACTATGGCCTATTTATTGTCTTCCTAACCTTACTGCATTTTGCACTACATTTGCACTCTGTATATAGATTTTCTATTGTGTTAGTGACTGTACGTTTGTTTATTTCCCATGTGTAACTCTGTGTTGTTTTTTGTCGTACTGCCTTGCTTTGTCTTGGCCAGGTCGCAGTTGGCCTGGTTAAATAAAGGTGAAATAAAAAAATAAATTTGGGCATATTCATCATTACCAAACAGGGTCTTGCACATATCACTGGCCGTGGGCAATATCAAATCTTCCGCAATTGTATACCTTTTTTTACATTGAGCGATGCAAAGAGCAACTTGATAGGAGGCTTTCAAAGCGAGCTCTGCAACTTTCGCTGATTTCCTCGTCATTGTCTGTTGGCCTTGAAGTGACTGAAGACAAGTCTGAAAATATTCCAGCGGTTTATCTTTCAAGTGGCCATGATTAGTCTCCAAGTGTCGTTGCAGCTTTGATGGCTTCATGCCTTCATGTGAGAGTGTTGCTGCACAAATAACACACATCGGCAATTCAATTCCTTCGCTTTCTTTGAAGGTAAATCCAAACTTTAGGTAGGTTTCTGAATATTTTCGGGACTTCTCACTCTTACGCTTACCCTTTCCCACTGGGGCAGGTGCCTCTGGAGCAGGTGGAGCCGTGACACTATCGTTTGTAACTTTAGCGTTCGGGTTCAGAACTCGAGGCCTTTTTGTTACAAAGCGATCCATTGTTATAAAAACCTAATTTAGTAGTCGAGTCTATTATTTGCTTTCCAGCTTTTTATTTATTGGCGGCTAAAATTAGCCATGTCTTCTTGTTTTTTTTAAAGGCGGTTGGCAATCGCCCGTGGTATCATGGGAATCATTTTGTATTTTTTTAAGTAGCTTATTATTGCCTATTAATGCTTGAAATTTACTCAATATTCTTCTCCCCCACCAAAACAAAAATCCCCCACATAAATTATTTTGATGAACATTTTTTATAATTTTGGGGGACCCCCTGCAGTACCCCCACGGACCCCCGGTTGAAGATCACTGTTCTAAGGTATATTCAGCATAAAGCAAAAAACCTGTTTGGTCAAATGCATCTTAGATCACCTTAATGGTTGTTTAACATTATATATGGCTGCCTTGCCTTTACCATTAAGGGTAAAAGCACTCAACAATTCAATTATCAGGAGTTATTCTGGCAGCCCCTTGAGGGGCACTGTGTCCTGTAACATGTAGAGGTTGTTGAATCCACCAATAAACACAGTCTCTGTTACGGTGGTTATGTGTAGAATCCGGATGCCTTTGACACAGGTGAGCTTAACGTTCTGTATGGACAGAGATGTGGGGAATAGTGAAACTTATAATGGACGTAATCATGTCCTACTCTACTTCACCAAAGAGTGCAATGGAAAGGGAGGGAGAGCCTTGACAGTGGGCTCCTGGTTGCAGGAATAGCAGCCCTTGCGATTGTCTCCAGTCAGCTGTATCAGGCAGGCTAATGAGTTTTTATCATCCACCACTCACTCAACAGCTGTTTCCATCAGTGGCAGGCAAGGGCTTTTCTTTCAAAGTCAAACACAAATAGATAATCAAAGCACTAGACGATCACATATGACACAATATTCCACACCACATCACCCAGGGCAGCAGTGTGGGATGCAGAAAAGGCTACATTGTCATTTGTGCTGTCGTGGAGGTAATCCTTCATGTCATTTCCCTGTTCTGATAATCTCCCACAGGGTCTCCTGGCAGGACGATTATTTCTGCACCAACATGGATCCTGACTCCAAGGTAGAGTGTGCTTTGATGTCCAAATCCCTCTCCTTCTGCAGAACAGCATGTTCTGACCAATAACATCCAGAGAACCAGATTTGTCAATTTATGTCAGTTTATTGTAAAACTTTTGGAATCCTCCAGAGAATATAGATAGATAGATAGATAGATAGATAGATAGATAGATAGATAGATAGATAGATAGATAGATAGATAGATAGATAGATAGATAGATAGATAGATAGATAGATGGATGGATGGATGGATGGATGGATGGATGGATAGATAGGTACTTTATTGATCCCCCGGGGGGGAAATTTCATTGTCAAGCAGCTACAACAAAACACAGGGCAGGTGCAAAATGCCACAACGAAAGTACACAAAAGACAGATACACAGTACATGATACCTAGAGCAGCAGTTTGAAAAAGTATAGAAATACAAGATATCTGGAGTGCAAAAAAATAAAAGCTATAAAAAGACATTGCGTAGTATGGGTGCTTGGCTGAATATGTACACTATACATTGGTGGATGTTGGATGGTTAACTATACTATACAGGTCGATGGCAGAGAAATACTTCAGTAGCTAAAAATGTGTATGATATGAGCGAGGGTAATAATAGTTTACTTAATAGACAGACTGGCTAAATGAACAGGTAAGTGAACATTTTGCATGGTTAAATTAGCTGTACAGGTAAGTATACAGTTATATTTACAGATAAGTGAATACTTGCATGGTTACACAAACTGTACAGGTAAATGACAGGAAGAGATACTTTAATAGCTAAATGTGTGTATGATATGTCTTCTAGCTGATTCAGAACTCTAACACTATTTTAATGTAAGCCCTGGTCGATAGCTGTTTTTAGTCCAGGCTAGACAGCTCTTAGAGGAGTTTATAGACCATGTCCACTAAAAGAATTTGAAAGTCATCTCCTTAAGTCAGTGAGAAGCAGTATTGATTGAAAGTGGATAAATGCATTTTATCTAGGCATTGTGTTAATATACTGCAGATACTGAAGACACTTAACCTTCTATAGTGTACATTATCTACAAACCCTGCGTCGTCGGAATCTGTGAGTGATTAATTTGAGACCTGTGAGGGTAAAAATATCCATGCACATTTCTCTCTTACACTCTCTGCTTATTCCCTCCCCACCTCTACCACCCACTCCTCTCCGCTGCCTCCTGGGCCCTGTTGGCGTGGTGTGGTTGTCTTGGTCAGTGCTTTGCGGTGCGGTCCCTGGGCTGGGTGGAGATCCCAGAGGAGGAGCTGACCCCGGGGAAGAGCAGTCTGGCTGTCAATAACTGCATCCAGCAGCTGTCCAGCAGCAAGGCTGAAGGCCGCGATGCACTAGGCGCCTGGGGAGAGGTGAGAGGAGGCAGGGGGGAGGATGGGGGCTAAGAGGGGGGTGAGGGAGTAATGGTGAGTGGTGAAGTAGAATACAGTAACATTTACTTGTCTATTAGGTTTTGCTTTAGTTTGGTCTATTTTGGCAAGCAGTACATGGCTCATTGTGCAATTGTTTTTGTGTGCATTTCTCCTTGAGAACACTCAGTACCTAATAAGACCTTGGGTTTGTTCCAGTACATGTGAGCTTGCAGCCTGCAGGCCAGATTACCGTTACTGCCACCATAAAGCAGTCCCACTGAAGCCCCCCCCCCCGTCCTCTCTGTCCTCTCCCAGGGCCAGGACATGATGATGGTGCTGAAGAAGGACACCCTTAGCCTGATGGACCCAGTGGATCGCAGCCTTATCCACTGCCAACCTATCATCAACATCCGCGTGTGGGGCGTGGGATGCAACAACGGCAGGTGGGCCAACCTGGGGATCGTATGGGCAAATACCCCCAGTCCTCTCTCCCTCTCTCTTTCTTATGGTCAGTGTTTATATAATGTACCTGTAATCTCAGTTAACACAAAACGAAAATCTTGCATATTTTGGTCAGCTGTGTGATTTATTTCTGGGTCCATAGGTGTTAGAAATTGGGAGTTCCGGTGTACGAAGTCTCCTCCCTCAGCAAAAGTAAACTCTCAGCCAAAGCTAATTTCAACACGCGTGAAGTTCACCCAATCCTTATATGTCCAAATAATCATTGACGAAAACCCAAACACTGGAACTAGTGCTGCTTATTATCCTTTGCGCTCCATCCCTCGTGACAGATTCTTCGGTTTAGGCATGGAAGAGATTCATATATCTGTAGTTACATTTTGAAATACGGTATAATATGGTGAACTGACCAACTAAGCACAATGCTCTTGGGTTGTTAGGTCAAGAAAGACTGTGTTCAAAGTTTTTGTTATTGTGTATATTTCATGACATGGAAATATTCCATTGAGTGAAGAAAGTAAATGATTTATATGATATTGTTTTTATATGGGCTATACAGCCTCGGGTAAGGTTAGTTCTTCAGGGTCACAGACGTTTAACGCCTATTGTAATACACTGGGAGCTCATGTTGAGTGGATCTGAGGGCAGCTATATTTGGTTACGCTCTTTGCTGGAGAAAATTCAGACATTGACCTGATGGCAGTGTCAGTGGTACTACGTCTAAGTAGAAGAGAATAGCCCCGAGGATGAAACGTGACAAGGGTAGATAATGCGAAGGATTTGAAAAACCGAAGACTAAAACTACTGAAAATAAGTAAATAAATAGGTGCAACATTTTTACACACAGTAGGTTATATTGTATTTTATGATCATAGTTGTGAACCAATGCAACAGTTGTGTCTCATATTTGAAGTAGTTGTAATAATTAACTTTCTTTCTTTTTTAACTGCCACTCATGAAAACAGAGACAGGTAATCACTCTCTTCTTGGTCAACAAATTTTCTGTTGACGTGCCATTTGTGACTTTAACAGCTTGCATCATGGTCTCAAGTAAAAGCTTGGTGCCTCAGTAGGTCCTGTGTAGTTTCTGTAGTCATAGTGTCTCATCAATAATGCTTCTGCCGACATTTAATGTACTGTATGTGAATGCCTGCCCAGTTTCTTGCATGTTCAAAGGAACCCTTTTGACTTCTAGTGACCCTGGTTTCTTATGCAATGTTCTGTCCTTGTCTCACAACAAATGCCCAGACTGTTGTCTTGCCAAATTGTTACTGATGATGATTGATCTATAGTGAGAATCATAATGGTACGTACACTGGGGGCCAACATTTTGGAATATTACTCATTCAAGGGTTTTTCTTTATTTGCACTTTTTTACATTGTAGAATAAAAGTGAAGACATCAAAACTATGACATAACAAATATGGAATCATGTAGTAACCAAAAAAGTGTTAAACAAATCAAAATAGATTTTATATTTGAGATTCTTCAAATAGCCATCCTTTGCCTTGATGACAGCTTTGCACACTTGGCATTCTCTCAACCAGCTTCACCTGGAATGTTTTTCCATCAGTCTTGAAGGAGTTCCAACATATTCTGAGCACTTGTTGGCTGCTTTTCCTTCACTGCGGTCCGACTCATCCCAAACCATCTAAATTTGGTTGAGGTTGGAACCAAAAATGTCAAATCTGGACTCCAGACCAAAGGACAAATTTCCACCGGTCTAATGTCCATTTCTCATGTTTCTTTTCCCAAGCAAGTCTCTTATTCTTATTGGTGTCCTTTAGTAGTGGTTTCTTTGCAGTAATTCAACCATGAAGGCCTGATTCACACAGTCTCCTCTGAACAGTTGATGTTGAGATGTGTCTGGTACTTTATTTGGGTTGCAATCTGAGGCTGGTAACTCTAATGAATGTATCCTCTGCAGCAGAGGTATTTCTGTTTGATGTATTTGATACCATTCCTCTAATTCCATTCCAGTCATTACCACAAGCCTGTTCTCCCCAATTAAGGTGCCACCAACCTTCTGTGCTCTCCACCCCATTGTAAAATGGGTGGAATTGCAAGAAATTAGCTGTCAAACTGCAAAAAACATATCTCTGCCCCATGGTAAAATTTGTAGAATTGCATGAAAGCTTGCTTTAAAACTGTAACATTTTCTCTACTCCCAATGGCAACATGTGTAGATTTGCATGAAATTGACTTTAAAACAGAAAATGTTCTGTCCGCTGTCAAGAGGAGGTGACTAAAATGTTTTCCCCGCTTGGTGGGGAGGCCCCCTAACCAAATCTCGCATAGGGCACCCAAAAGGCTAGGGCCAGCCATGTCTGTCATAAAATAGCTCCCATTCCACCCTGGACAGAATACAGAGTATTGTGTGCACACACACACACACACACACACACACACACACACACACACACACACACACACACACACACACACACACTCACACTCACACTCACACTCACACTCACACTCACTCACGCAAGGCTGGCAGGTTCACTCGTTTTTGTAGCGCTGTGTAGCCAAAATAAGAGTACATGCTTATTGGCCTGCACTGACTGCCAATCTGTTTGAGTGGTTCCCTGAGATTTATTAGAGAGGATCCCACCCTACCGTTTGTGGGCCCACCGTCTATGCCAAAGGGAAACCAATCTGTTATTCCTGACTCCAATGTTTTCCCTCAATAATTAAAAGATGCAGGTCTAAGTTAATTTCCCAGACATCGTTTCATGTGGTAAAAACCAACAAAGGATGTTATAGAGAGAATTACACACATAAAGCCACATACACCCCAGGTCAAAAGTTTGTAATATTACTCATTCAAGGGTTTTTCTTTATTTGCACTATTTTTAACATTGTAGAATAAAAGTGAAGACATCAAAACTATGACATAACATATATGGAATCATGTAGTAACCAAAAAAGTGTTAAACAAATCAAAATATATTTTATATTTGAGATTCTTCAAAGTAGCCACCCTTTGCCTTGATGACAGCTTTGCACACTTATGGCATTCTCTCAACCAGCTTCATGAGGACCGCCACAGGAATGGAACACCCAGAATTACCTCTGCTGCAGAGGATACGTTCATTAGAGTTACCAGATTGCAGCCCAAATAAATGCTTCACAGAGTTCAAGTAACAGACACATCTCAACATCAACTGTTCAGAGGAGACTGTGTGAATCAGGCCTTCATGGCCGAATTGCTGCAAAGAAACCACTACTAAAGGACACCAATAAGAAGAAGAGACTTGCTTGGGCCAAGAAACACAAGCAATGGACATTAGACCAGTGGAAATGTGTCTTTTGGTCTGGAGTCCAAATTTGAATTTTGGACTCCAGTTCCAACCTCAACCAAATTTAGATGGTTTGGGATGAGTCGGACCACAGTGAAGGAAAAGCAACCAACCATATGCTCAGCATATGTGGGAACTTCTTCAAGACTGATGGAAAAGCATTCCAAGTGAAGCTGGTTTAGAGAATGCCTAGAGTGTGCAAAGGGTGGCTATTTGAAGAATCTCAAATATAAAATGTTTTGATTTGTTTAACACCTTTTTAGTTACTACATGATTCCATATGTGCTATGTCATAGTTTTGATGTCTTCTCTTTTATTCTACAATGTAAAAAATTGTGCAAATAAAGAAAAACCCTTGAATTAGTAATATTCCAAACTTTTGACCGGGGGTGTAAAGATATCAAACTGCAACCACTGAACAATTAGCCACTGCACATGGGACACAGAACAGATCTTCATGAACTAACTCATTCTCATATAGTTTACACTACAATGTCAGTTGAGTAACTTTGCTCTTATATGTGATTATAGTATAGAATAGATCATGAATCTCTAGTCCCTTTCTGATATTAGAATTTGGTGACAGAGCGATCCATTCCATGTCCCTGTTCCTTAAAGTCCTTAGAACAATGTCCATATGCATCACTGGTATTTATAGACCTGACATCTGACACGGCCTGTTCCTATCAGCTGCTGAGGGACACAGCCTGAGGTCAAAATGTGTTGAGCCAGAATGTAACTGATAGCGTCAATGTTAAGAGAGTCTGTGCTGTCTTCAGTGCCCACTTGCTTAGTCGCTTGATGATTGTGCATTTTATCAAACTAACTGTTACATGATACTGGCTGGTGCACCATTGGCTTTAGTTCAGTGGGCCAACGCAGTCATGCAGTAGTTGTGCAGAAGAAGCAATAGTTTGATGTGTCACGTGTATTCAATATGGCTTCTCATTCATACAAATGTTATTATCTTGTCACACATACAGTACCAGATCACCAGATAAATTGTGAAGTGGGTTAGCATTCCCCACAAACCAGACATTTAGATGCCCGTTCTCTGTGTTAATCTTTGCTTTTGTGTTCTGTTCCTTTACAGAGACTTTGCCTTTGTGGCCAGTGACAAAGACACATGTATGCTGAAGTGCCATGTGTTTCGCTGTAACGCCCCAGCAAAAACCATTGCCACGGCTTTGCATAAAATGTGCTCAAAGGTAACCAAAGGTTTCCAGCATTGGAAGTGGTTTAACATCCATTTTAGCCCACCATAGTAGTTTAGGTTAATTCTAGAGTGAGCCAGTGTGGACGATGTGTCTCTGTGTGTGTCTAGATCATGGCAGAGAAGACCACTAGAAGCCCATCTATGGCCCGCTCCCTCACCATGGAGAGCATCTCCCCTGAGGACCTGCCACGCCAAGGTACAGTAGCCTTCAGTTACAAACCTTCAGTTACAGTCTGTAGGGATTTTTCCTGACTGGAGCAATGTGTAGTTTATATGTATTGTAAACTCCATAATATGACAGAAATCATATGATTAATTGTATTCTTATTTTTGCTGCAGTGGATTTCCTGGATGCAATGAGGAAAAGGGTGCAGAAGTTTGAGGCGAAGTACATCGGAAACCTGCCCGTCTCTAGGGCGATGGGTAGGTGTACTGTATTCTATTCTATTAAAATAGATTTAAAAAAAGAGCCAATGTTTCCTTTCCTATAACAACCTTGAGAGTCAACAGGGGAACAAAGGATATGTAATATCTCATCACCAGATATAGAGGATTAGACAGCAGCCAGGACTCACAGGCATGTTTAAAAATGGGGCTGGATAATTACGAGACAGACGACATCATCTCCTTATCCTCAGCAAATACGCCGAGTCACGTTGTATGGCTAGCTAACTCTCAGGGTCACTGTGTAGTTGGCTGTCTCCAGGCGAGGCGTCGTCTCGCTGTAGGTAACACAGCAGAAAATATAGTATTCATTACAGGCTACAAAACGGTAGCATCCATCAAGGTGTTGTTAGCTGGACCAGCTGACTGACCGACATCAAGGCCAGTCCCAGATACTTTATGCCTGAGATATTATGGTCCACTGAGGTTTTGATTTTTATTTAACCGTTCATTTGTTTTGGAGATTATCCACAAGTAAGGTGCAAAAAAACGGAAAGCAGGATCTCCAGAGTTTGCCATCCCTGATACCAGGTCTGGTAGCTCGCACATCTGCAGGTTAACAATGAAGTAAGGTACGGCGGAAGTTTGTGCAAGAGGGCTATATATATAAAAAAAGAGTACAATGCATCGATCTACGAGACTTCTAAGAGGGACAGTCTACTTTCTGATACAGAATGCAGTGATGTGTACTGAAACTGTCGCTTGTAATTAAGCATAGTTTGCTATGATAAACTGCATCCAATGGCTTTGATACAGTGGCAGCTGCATTCACATAGACAATATTGCCATAATCTATAACTGGTATGAATGCTGACTGAATGATTTGCTTTCTGCTATTTAACGAAAGGCATGCCCTATTCCTATAAAGGAAGGCCATTTTAAGTCTTAACTTCTTAACAAACTCATCAATATGTTTTTTTTAAAGGAAGCTTTTCATCAATCCAGATTCCCAGATATTTAAAAGGTGCCACACGATCAATGTGGGCACCATCCAATGTACAGTATATATGCATAAATCATCAGATACATTTTTAAGAGCTTTGGAAAATAACATATGCTTGGTTTTACCTGCATTAAGTACTAATTTCAGTTCAACAAAGGCTTGCTGAAATGCAAATGCAATAGCTCCGAATGAGGTTTTCTTATTAATAATGACAAGCCATTAGTTGTCATTTGAGATTACACACCTGAGGTAATGATCACATAGGTTCGCAATCCCTGGAAGGATGTTTGCTTATACCGTGTGGTACAATGAAGAAGAGTTGACGCTAGGAGCATTTCCTCTCAAAACAGAATATATAACCATAACCTTGGTTTTACAGTACTTTTAGAAGTCACTGTGCCGTTACTGAAGCAGCTTTATTAAGGGACTTTATGTGCGATCCTCTGGCAGGTATGGAGGTGCTGAACCGGGCCATAGAGAGCATCATGAACACCTCAGACAGTGATGAGTGGGAACCTATTGTCATCCACATTTCTGATACTGTGCTGTCCCTCTGGAAAGGAGAGGTGAGGAGTGCTCAGGAAACCCGTAAATGCATTGGTCTAACCAACCAATTAAATTATTACATTTCTCTGTCTACCTGATTCTCTCTCTCTCATACACTCTCTCTCCCTTTGGCTCTCTTACCTTCTCTGTGATTTCTCTTTCAGGATGGCGATGATCCCTTCTGGGAATGTCAGGTGCGTTACCTGACCTTTCTGGGGGTGGGCCATGACACACACACTTTTGCAGTGATAGTGGACGGCGGGACGCAGCAGTTTGACTGTCATGTTTTCTGGTGTGAGCCAGACGCAGGGATCGTCTCTGAGGCTGTGCAGGCTGCGTGCATGGTGAGTGACTAAGGGGTCACCCTGAGGGATGAAACACAGTGATGGAGAACTAACATACAAAATGGCTTCTGTAGATACAGAGGTGAAGCTAGCATGAAAAATACTTGAATTTATACATGCTATCATGGCTGAATTATGAATATTTTAATGGGAATTAGTAGATACGGGTAGAGAATGTAATAGAGCCATGATTCATGTATGGTATCTTTCTAACATGAAAGGGAAACTAAGGTCACTGCTTAATATGGCTCCATTGTGCCCCCTGCAGGTCCAGTACCAGAAGTGCTTGGTGGCCCAGACTCCACCAGCCAGGTCCAAAATGTGGCAGGCGAGTTCCAAGGTGAAGCGCGCCAACTCCATGGACGGCTTCACTGTCCCAGCTCCCCTTCACCAAGGACTGTCCCCACCCATGACTGGCTCCTCCACGGCCAAGAAGGGCATGCTGGCGTTTTTTGAGACTTTCAGAAATAAACAGTCAGCAGTTTTCACACCATAACAACCAGAGAGGGAGGGAGGGAGCAAGCGAGGGAGGGAGCGAGTGAGGTAGGGAAGGGGACTTGGGTAATGGGAGGTAGGGCAAATTAGTTTTAGGGGAAGGGTAGAATTTGTAGTTAGAGGGAGGAAGACAGATGTATAACCAGCCATTAGAATGTGAAGATTGAAGGCCAGCTGAGTTTCTATTTTACTAGGCAGGGATGACCATTATCTTAAACAAAACCAACTTCCAGTATTTCTGCTTCTACTGTGTTTCTATGGGTATACAACATATCTCAACTAGGCTGGTTTGTGGTACAGTTTTAGAAAACAACATTGAGGTGCTGTACTCTCACATTCCATACCTTTCTTGTTAAGGAAGTGATAGTTTAAGTCATTAGAATCTTGACTTGTACTTTTATGGCTAAATAGCATAAAATACACAACAATGTCTCCCTAGTTCTAAGTGAAACCTACAGTAGCAAAAAAAATATGGTGCAGTAATTGACTACACTTTAATATAGTTTTCTGGCATTGAACATGAGCAAAATGTAACAGTGACCTCATACTTGTATAATCAATGTAGCTAGGTAGGTTGTATTAAATACTTATACTGTTATTTCTAATAAATGTAAAGGCAACTTTAACTTCAGATATATTCATCACAGTTTGTCAATTTATAGCCTACAGTTGACAACATATAGATTTCAAATGTGAGATTAGGCGTCATAAAGATGGGAGATAAGCTATATCACACTATATATTACTCCATTATTAAAATTAGACATGGCAAAATTGAGAATCAGACCGATGAACATCCTAGGCCCCAGTTTGTCAACAGCAAATGAAGTCCAATCAGATCCAGGCTTTGGTACAACAAGCATACTCAGATAGAGTCCCTTTAGCCAGGACTCAGAAGTGGCGCCAGTCCCACAGTGGCCTTCAGATTAGAGTGAAAGAGAAGGTGTTTTAATGCAAGTTCTGTTCTGAAAAAAGTTTGTACATACAGCACAAAAGCTTTGAAAGTGTTAAAAAAAAGAAGATTTATAAACGTATGGAGACAGTGATATTTCAATGTAACACTTTCCTTGAAGTCCCCCGAAGCTCTACAGAAGCACTGCATGCTTTCGCACACACTTGGGAATGAAATGCTTTACTCATGTACTTTCCATGCTAAAAACTGACTCTCACAAGTAAAACTGAAAACACCAAGAAATCAAGTCAATGACTGAACTCTAAATGCAACCAGTCCCCACCACTGAAAGCCTGTGTTATGTTGTTTCTATTGGAGGATAAGCTAAACAGCATTTTTACTTGAAGAAACACCAAAACACACTGAATTGATATCACTTTTGTGATTCCCCCCAAAGTACAGATGTATTTGCACTGCATTGAATTAAAAGGTTTAATGCATGCTGATTTTCTAAGTCATTTGCGACAGCAGGCCCACAGTATAGTGTGAAATACTTGGGCACACAAAAGGAATGGCACTCCAGAGAGGTCATGCTATATTATTACTGATATGCAACAGCTCTTCTTCCCCCATTCTAAATATGTACTATATGAGAAAACAACTCAGGTCTCCTTATTAGTGGAAGGATCATGTCAAAGTTGGAAGAATGAAAAGGCAGAGCTTTGACGTAAAATAACATGGATGGAGAAGTTAAATCATTATCCAGGAGAATTTGGGAGAGGTAATGTCATAAAATGGTAATGTAGCACCTTGATATATATTATTATTTTTTGCTATTTATACTACTAGTAAATACATATGTATCTATATATATTTGCAGTACTTTGGCACAAAGGAAAATAGGATGTCATGTAAATGCAAACATTTTTAAATTGTGATTATTTCGCGCAGTTGTACCTAACTAGGTCCACGTTGTGGTGGTCTATGCTGGAAATAATAAATTGCTTGGAAATCCTGTTTTTTGTGTTAGGTTAATCAAAGTTCAACTTCAACTCCTCTTACAAAGAAAGAGCCTCTTATTTCAACATGAAGTCTAGTCTCATTACCCAGAATTTGGTCACTCTGCTCTATATGGTCAAGTCATCCACGGATTACTAGACCAGAAAAAAAGACTAATTTCCTCTATTCTATTCTATTCTATTCTGTTCTGTTCTATTCTGTTATGTTCTATTCTTTTCTATTCTATTCTATTGACCAACTGGGCATGCGCAATGTGAATGTTCAACATCCTGTCCACGTGTCCCGGAAAACAAGTCGATTTGTTGTTGTGTATGAAAGAAGAAAATAATCCATGGAGGCTGAGGACCTTTACATCAAACCAGGTATTTTCTGTTCAATTGAATAGTTCTACTTGATTTATTTAGCGAGAAAAGTTAGCTTGTTGGTGGTATCAGTTTACGGCTACTGCTCTAGGGTGATAATGCAAGCTAGTTTGAAGACAACCTAGCTAGCAGTAACAATGTAGTTCGATAGTTATCTTGCTATGTTAGCTAACAAAGTTGTCAAAACATTTTGAAGATGCTTTTGCATAGACTTTATACTACCTCTTCACTTTAGTTATTTCCCCACAGCTTTATGACATCTAATTTGAGCATGACTATAGGTAACGTTATCACATTATGTTGGTCATGATTATAAACATAATCAGTTTTGCTGACCTGTCAGTACCGTCATGTTCATGAATTTACTAAATAGTAGTTAGTAAATGGTAGGTCTTTTAAAATAAAACCCTCTCTACCTTTGTTAAGGTAACCAGGAGCGGGGCTGGAATGACCCTCCACAGTTTTCCTACGGTTTGCAGACAGCAGCACAAGGTGGTCCCAAGAGGACCCCTCTCAACAAGAGGGTGCCCCCACCTCAACTCACAGGATCCCCATGTATGTTCTAGGCTATGGCAGAGACCTGGATATTGTACCTTGAACATGTTTTAAATTCAGTGATCTTTTGAGTATCTATTCAGAGATTGTGAGATTGTCTTTCTGATGACTGTATTTTCCCTAGACTGTCAGAGTAGATAATGAATCATCCTGGTTCTATTTATCCACAGGTCCGGTCCCAGGAGCTTTTCCTTCCCCAACGGTTCCAATGACTCCTCCTACCAACCCACTGGCCCCTCCTTCATGTAGTATGAACACACCCCCTCGGCCATGTCCTGTTGCAGCCCCTCCTCTTGGTGGGATGATGATGATGATGGCCACACCTCCACCACCTTGCCCTGTGGTAGAGCACACAGACTCTGCCAGTAGCCAGTCAGAAAGTGAGCCAGATGTCGACGATGTACTCACTCTTCTCAATTGGGCACTAACCGCTTGTAGACACACAGTCAAAGTAAGAATAATTTCTCTAGCTCTAATTCCCAGCCACAGTTGACAAACCATTTTACAAATAACATTTTGTGTGTAGCTCTGTTATGGTGCAGTGCGCTGGTTGAAATGACACTCACTGCTTTACTAACCAAAATGCTGAATGTTTTACATGTGCAGAAACAGGTGTGTAATGATGTGGCGAAGCGTCTGAAGCTCTTTGAGGATATGTGGAAGTCTGGGAAGCTGTCACTTCCTGTTAGGCGAAGAATGAATGGACTGGTGCAAGGTAGGAGAACCTGTTTAGTTCAATAGATGAGGTCATATTACTACTGATTGAAAAATAAATGGGTCACCCATCATTTTATATGAAACAATTGAGTCAAACAAATGTGACTCAAATGACCTAAACATGTCTTTATGCTCCCGTCAGAGTTGAAGAGTTGTAACTGGGACGCTGCTGATGAGATCCACCGGGCTCTGATAGTGGACCATGTTAACGAGGTCAGTCAGTGGATGGTGGGGGTCAAACGTCTCATCGCTGAAACACGCAACTTGAACCCAGATCTTCTGCACACACAGGAAATAGACCAGAGTCTAGACACCAGCAGCACTGCTAACTCCGACTAGATCAATAATGGAACTTTTCTATTGGGTTGTGGAACCATGAGGACTCTCGGTCGTCCATGTGAAAGCCATTGAAATTAAACTTTTAGGCTAACTCTCTTTTGCTTTTGTATGCAGAGATTCCACATATTTAGTTATGCAATGTGCATATACATTGTTTGGGACCTTCTATGAATTGAATTTGATTGCATTGTATTGCTATTACCGAGCTCCACTAATTCTAACAATACAAAGACACCGTTGTCCCTGTTTATGTCGAGATTGTTTACGTTTGATACAGCTTTTCCCTATTGTGTCTTGTTTGGTTAAAGTGCTTATATCAGAAGTGTCAGTAATGGAACATTTATTTGGACCGTTCTGTCTTCTAAATACTGTATAATCTCCCTTAGACAGCCTTGTAAACAGTATTTTACTGGAGCTAAGATTATGATTGCTTTAATCGTCCAATTGTACACTAGGTCCAATGTATTATTCCTAATGCATGAGAAAGCTTAACGGTTTAGCCTACAGGTTTCAATGACTTATCATCCCCCATGTACTGTACATAATCATATGAGCAATAACAGCAATAAGAATGTTTTAAAGCCTCTGGACTACTTCTATTGACGGTGGCATTGCATCACATGTGTATCATACACGATAAGACCAAATAAATCTTGATTTGCAGCAGTAGGTTCATGTCATGAACTGTTATTTCGATCGGTTCTGTAGTTTTACAATGAGGAAGTTCCATTCTTCCAGCTTTTCTGACCTGTCTACCTCCATGGAGACGGCTGCAAGGAGAAGCCACCAATAGGTGGCGTCTTAGGCCTGTTTTCTACTGATTACAGTGTCGCAGGGAGCTATGATCTCTAGAGAAACTTGGGCACTTTATAAGAAGGGTGGTCATGAGATTTTATGTCTTAATGTCATAGCGATCGCTGCCTAGCCACCATGAATGAGGTGTGGCTTTGTTTTGATCGTGCAAGGTCTGTGACAACAACACTGTTTATTGTTGCTAAGTGAGTCAGTAATTGACGTGAACTCATGGATAATGTCATCATCACATGATCTATAATTGTCCCGGTCTACCCAGAAAAGATTAGATCATGTTTGTGAAAATAATATGCTGGTGTAAAGTTTGAATGTTTCTGAATCTGAATCTCCCCTCCTTTGTCGTTGTTGTAGAAAAGTGGGTTTAAATGAGGAGAGATTTTCCTCTTTAATAATGGCATGGTTTATTCTGATCTCCTGTGCTTGGTTTACAGCTGCTGATTGACTAATACAGTCTTGTTCAGATTTTGTTCAGTAGAATCTGTGTTTACTGATTCCTACACTGTCTCTCTGTGGCACTGCCTGGGGGAGGGCTATAATCATGTTACCTGTCTACCTGGGAGATGCAGCCCAACACTTCTCACTGATATAATCTGTACATTACCTGTACTGTGTACATAACCAATGGTGTCTGTTTGGTAGTATTAACAATTCTGGCAGCAAGTGCTGTCACAATGCCTTATGCCAAAGTCACTTCCTGTATTTATTTATTTATTTGGTGAAAACGTTGACATAAGGACTTCAGGGAAGTGAACCTGAACGTAATGAAAGGAGTGTGCATTCACTGTGTTGATTTCAACACGTACTGTATAGTCTACAGTGCAAGCAGACACTTGCTGTGGAGGTTGAGAAATGCTCTTGTGTTATTTAAGGGGCAATCTGCAGTTGGCACATCCATTTCTAGACTTATAAATGAATGACGTATACCCATTGATTCTTGAAGAAAATAACTTATCCATGCCTCATGAGCTTAGTTGTCTTAGCCCATCAGAACCCAAAATATAAGCTCGTTTTAACTCAATGTAAATCTAAACAAACACTTTATAGCCTAAAAACTATAATTTTGATATCATATCATGGTCAGTCCTTTTATCCCTTTACTAACTATTAGTTACATTATCCCAGCGCCTTCCTTCAGCTGTTGACCAAATCAGTGGCAGAGTGATACTTTGTTACTGTTCAAACTGCAGTGTGACGCTTTAATACACACATCACACCATACCAGTGCATCACAACTCCTTAAGTCCTGAGTGCCTAGTTCTGATTGGCTGTTGTATCGGATGACTTCTCATCCAAGCAATCGTGTATTGAATGGTGAAACACCTTGGATTAGCACTTACGTTTCCTGATTCTGCTCCTGATCGCTGGTGGGCGGCTGTTTTCATTCCAGAAAGTATACTTGCGTGACGCATTCCTGGCCAATGTGAACGCATTAACATGATCTGACGCCGTTACATCTACAAACAGTTTCACGCCAGAGTTAACTGATGCTATTTCTTTGCATCTTGCCCAGATCTTAGTTAGGTCTCCATTGTGTGTAGGTGAGACTCGGTTAACTTTTTGTTTTAAGTCTACCACCACATAGGGCGGGGCACAATTGGCCCAGCGTTGTCCGGGTTAGGGGAGGCCGGGGTAGGCCGTCATTGTAAATAAGAATTTGTTCTTAACTGACTTGCCTAGTTAAATAAAGGTTAAATAAAAAATACAACCGACAGTATATGATCAACAGTTGTTAACTGTTATCTCTTTGGAAAATAATAATCTTTGTTATTTGTTCAACAGTTCTGTGTGTTAAATGTGTTTAACAACAGTTTTATTTGCACTTTTTCTTGTAGGGGGAGATACAGTGTGTCAAATGTATTTCATAATTCATAACACAGCTCAATCAGCCTCACAATCACAACCAATCTATACTGTCATCATTTACTCTTCACCATTCAGTTACTACTAGGTAAAGCAACCCAAAACACAACCAAAACAAACTGCAAATGCAGCCAACGAGTTTGTAGAGTGACAAGCTTGATGCAGTCATTGCGTGCAAGGAATATGGGACCAAATACTAAACTTTTGACTATAAGTGAATTTGTCCAAATACTTGCGACTTTTTCACATTATGTTTCTAATGACAATTAGGTACATAAAGTGCTTTCATTTCTAAACGTTAAAACAGACATGTATGAAAATACCCTCAAATAAAACATTCCATAGTTGCCTCATATGAAACATTTAATCTCAAAATCCTTCACTGTCCAAATAAATATGAAGGGAGTGTATCTTCAAGAAGGGGTACTATACCACATTTCCTTAGAGAGGAACAGGCAGAGCTCCACAGGCTAGTTTCACAGAAATCAATAATATTTCCCAAATCATGGGTGTCTGTCTCAAGAGACCTCTGTGTTTGAACAGGTGGTGGAGGAAAGGAAATTGACAGGAAATCCATAATTCTATTCCTCCTCAGCCCCATTTGGTTGTGTATGTAAAGATACTGTGAGACTTATCGTCTCATGCTGTTGCTGCTGTGAACTGACTGAAAGGAGAACCGACACCCAATCACAGTAATCCTGCTGGGCTATTAAACTCCCTCTCTCCAGACACGAGTGGTGGTGACTGTGGTGGTGACTGCTGAGGCCTCAATAGGCACTCGTATACAATCTTAGGGTCTCTTTACACTACACTACTTTGATGACACAAACTACGTCCAGGAGAGATACTTGGATAAAGAGACAGATCTAGATTCAGAAGGGCTGGGTTAAATGCGGAAGACACATTTTGGGTTGAATGCATTCAGTTGTACAACTGACTAGGTATCCCCCTTTCCTAGCTATTAACTTAAAGGGACACTTAAGGATTTTGACAACGAGGCCATTTATCTACTTACCCAGAGTCAGATGAACTAATGGATACCATTTTTAAGTCTCCAGTATGAAGGAAGTTAGAGGTAGTTTTGCTAGCCAATGCTAACTGAATTTCTATCCTTATTTTGTTTGTCTATATTCTATGGTATTTACAGTATGCTAATAGCTGCACTCACACATGAAGCAGGAATGTAGCTTTGGCCACATCACATCCAAGGCTGATGTTGAGGAGAGAGATCTCACTAGACACATTTAAATCATGTGAATCCACCCTTATACCGCCCCTTTATACTTCTCTGTGTCAATTATTTTTCATGAGGGGAGAACTAGTGAATGAACTTGTCCAGCATCTCATAATGTGTATCAAAATCAAAGGTTGCTGCAATGAGTTGTTTATTCAGATGAGTTAATGATGATTATTTAGACTTCACATTGCAGATTCAGACTTGAGTATCTTGGCCAGGCGTTACATAGTATCTTTACAACAATGTATGCCAAGAGGATTTAGGAAGAACATCAAAGAGAACTGTGTGTGTCTATCTATTGCTCACCCTCAGTAATTGCACCTGTTGATGGATTCATGAATAAGTAAGAGTTGTTGATCCAGGTTTAAGAACAACACAAGGTAGGAAGAGAAAATTATACATTTCAAAAGATGATAGACACTTTATGTAAGATTGGGGTGTAGCCTTGAAATTGAATGGCTTTTCCTTGTAGTGACATTCATAGTATTTAACCTTGTAAAAACAAAACAATGTGACCTCGCCTCTAAGAAAACATATCACCTTTGATAAAAAGTGAAGTCAACCTTCCTGTCTAAAGTACTGTCTCTACTCTGTATGTATAAACCAAACTGTTTTGAATATCACAAACAAAAGGTACTATCAGTCAGTTTAGCTATGCAGTCACGTTTTTGTAGAGAGGAATGAGCTGGTTTAGAGAACCAACTGGCAGTTTCTACAGACACAAGCCAGAAGGGAATTAGATCTCTCTGCAATTGACCTCGATGTGGTGTGTTTATTGTTCCAAACACATATGGCTGGTATGAGGAATTTGAGACGAAGGTCCTGGATCCATTTCCACTGCAGGGGTGTGTGTTTTCATTGCCTTTCTTTTGTGATTGGAGAAGGTGTTGTGAACACATCACACACCATGGTGCTAGTCTGGTCTGGTTCCCATAGTCTGTTGCCAAACTCCCTGACATGCAACCAACCAGCTAGCACATTTGGTTCCTTGGAAGTTGTGGGAATGTACGTTTTTGGTCTCCCATTGGTTCTAGGAACGAAGCCATACGTTTCCTGACCGGTAAAATGGAAAGTTTTGAGTGGTTCTGAGAACATTTTACTATGGTTTCCTGAAAGTTTTCCTTGGAGTTTTTCAAAAAGTTCACTGAATGTTTCAATAAGACGTTTAATAACACTGCTAGCTTAGGTTAACTGTTTTGAACACCAAGCACAGATAGGACACATGGAAATTCCTTATTTTTTATTGTAGCAGTGCGTCGTTGAGATTGAAACCTACGGTCTTTTGTTCTCTATTAGATAGATAGATAGATAGATAGATAAATAGATAGATAGATAGATAGATAGATAGATACTTTATTGATCCCCCGGGGGGGAAATTTCATTGTCAAGCAGCTACAACAAAACACAGGGCAGGTGCAAAATGCCACAACGAAAGTACACAAAAGACAGATATATGGTACATGATACATAGAGCGGCAGTATGAAAAAGTATAGAAATACAAGATATAATTATATAGTCTATTCATGGTATTAGTCCAATGCGCCACCGGAATGGAGCTAGCATGCCGTATTTTTTTAACTCATACAAAACTGTTAATTTTAGTATATTAAAACAGACCCTATTTCAAAGGAAACAAGCACTCATTAAGATCAGGTGTGGCCAATTAGTGGGCAACACACTTAACAAGATAGAGGATAGAGAGTTTTGTTGACGCTGAGAATGGAATGTATATGTTTTTCTTAGAATATTATTTGAACGTTACTTATGTTTTCTTGGTGGTTTTCATGAAAAGTTTTAATGTTCTGAGAACATGACTTTAAAGGGAATAATAGAAACCATGAGGAAACCTGGTGGAAACGTTATGCTGAAGTATTGAAATTCCCACAGGAGAACCTTGTTTCTTAATGTTCTCTTAACTATTTGAGAACATTCCCAATGTCAAACCAGTTAGAGAACATTCTTGGAACATTACCAAAAATGCAATTAATTCTAACCATGTTTTAACTTTTAGGAAACGTTCTGTTAAAGTAATGAAATACCAAGAACATTGTTATTTTGTCAAATTCCTTAAATGTGCTGAGAATGTTCCAAAGCCAAGCAACTATCCTGCACCATTCCCAGAATGTTGTGGGAAGGTATGCAAAAATAACTATAGGACAACCAAGCTCTCACCAAGCTCTAAGAAACATAGGGTTCTCAGAATGTTATGTTTTAGCTGGGAATACCCCTTCTAACACACTAATCAAACAGACACTGTACACATTTATCAAAGCCAATCAAGTTTTATTTTAAATACAATACAAATATGATAGACATTAAAAACACATACAATACATAGCCAAAAGTATGTGGACACCCCTTCAAATTAGTGGATTTGGCTATTTCAGCCACACCTGTTGCCGACAGGTGTATAAAATCGAGCACACAGCCATGCAATCTCCATAGACAAACATTGGCAGTGGAATGGCCTGTACTGAAGAGCTCAGTGACTTTCAACGTGGCACTGTCGTAGGATGCCACCTTTCCAACAAGTCAGTTCGTCACATTTCTCCCCTGCTAGAGCTGCCATGGTCAACTGTAAGTGCTGTTATTGTGAAGTGGAAACGTCTAGGAGCAACAGCGGCTCAGTGAAGTGGTAGGCCACACAAGCTCACAGAATGGGAACACTGAGTGCTGAAGCCTCGTTTGCAATACTCACTACCGAGTTCCAAACTGCCCTGTTCGTCGGGAGCTTCATGAACTGGGTGTCCATGGATGAGCAGCCGCACACAAGCCTAAGATCACCATGTGCAATGCCAAGCGTCGGCTGGAGTGGTGTAAAGCTTGCCACAATTGGACTCAGTGGAAATGCGTTCTCTGGAGTGATGAATCACGCTTCACCATCTGGTAGTCCGAACGCTACCTGCCCAATGCATAGTGCCAACTGTAAAGTTTGGTGGAGGAGGAATGATGGTCTGGGGCTGTTTTTCATGGTTTGGGCTAGGCCCCTGAGTGAAGGGAAATCTTAACGCTACAGCATACAATGGCATTCTAGACGATTCTGTAATTCCAACTTTGTGGCAACAGTTTGGGGAAGGCCCTTTTCTGTTTCAGCATTGGCGTGGAAGAACTTGACTGGCCTGCACAGAGCCCTGACCTCAACCCCATCAAACATCTTTGCGATGAATTGGAACGCCGACTGTAAGCCAAGCCCATTCGCCCAACATCAGTGCCCAACCTCACTAATGTTCCAACATCTAGTGGAAAGCCTTCCCAGAAGAGTGGAGGCTGTTATAGCAGCTAAGGGGGAACAAACTCCATATTAATGCCCATGATTTTGGAATGAGATGTTCCACATACTTTTAGCCATGTAGTGTAGACACACACTTTTCATTCACAGTCACCACTGACTACAGTATGTCACACAAGTTAAGTTATGCGTTTTGTACAATACAATATATGCATGGGTCTAACATTTAAGTATTTTTTCTTCCTTCTCATGTCAGGGCGTTTCTTCCCAATTACATCATGACTTCGTCATCTCAGAGAGGTGCAGGGTCACTTGCAATAAATATACATGTTAGATCATAAAAATGTTTTCATTTTATGGAATAAAATCATTTTTTAAACTCATTTTAATTACAGCACATACTGTATCTGAGGCAATGTCAACGATGTACATGATTCAGACCATGAACTGCAGTATGTAGACAACTACATCATTTTGATAATTTTGGAATGGGGACTGTGCTCCATTTGTTGTTCCCTGGCCTGAAAATGAAGAGCCTTTTGATCATGGCCTATCAGGAGAATTTATGAAAATATTCCCACAGTCTAGCCTGCATGTTACAGATTCTACTTGTAGAGTGAATGTTGTAGAGTGAATGTGAACTGGTTTCGAGATACATGTAGCCTACATACTTGCTTGTACATTGCAAACAAACCTATTGTTGGTATAAATACAAAAGTTAACAGTGAGTTGCTTTGTCACCTTTCACAGATCAAAACTATATAATTTATAACACACTGATTGTTACATAGAATTGGGTTTGTTCATTAAATGTTATTTTAATGACATGAAAACACAAGTCATCTGTTACAAGTTGCTTGCTCTTTTGGGACCATTTCAGTACATTCTCATGTCCTGAATTAGTTAAATGACTCCTCACAGCTGAATTAGTTAAATCAGTGGTTCCCAAACTGTGGGGCGGTCGGGGGGGATTTGTCTGGCTTTAAACGTACTCTTAAAAGTTGTAATAGTAGAATGCACAAGGTGACATTTCTAAATTGGTTAGTGCATCATTACTTCCTCTTGTCGTATCTTAGATAGCTATTTATAACTTGTCAGAAATGTCCAGAACAACTAGCCCATGTCAGCTAATGTTTTTGTATTTAGGTTTTTTAGTCCATAGATATTGTAGTAATTTTTTTGTCACTCAAATATCACAAGAATACACATTAGACATGGCAAAATGTATAGAATTGCAAGAAAAATTGCTTTAAACCTGCAAAATTCTCTCCACCAACAAGAGGGGTGTGAAACGTTTGTGTCATGAACAGTGCTTGTGCCCATAGAAATATACGTGGCACGTGTGCAAGAGCGCAGTTGGGGCCTGGGATGTTCCCCAATGCTGGAAGGGGAGCCCTGAGTGAAAAAGTTTGGGAACCCCTGAGTTAAATGACTCCTCACAGCTGAATCAGTTAAATGGCTCCTCCTCACAGACGTAGAAGTATACTGAACAAAAATATTAACGCAACATGCAACAATTTCAATGATTTTACTGAGTTACAGTTCATATAAGGAAATCAGTCAATTGAAATTAATTCATTAGGCCCTAATCTATGTATTTCACATGACTGTGCAGCAATGGGAGCCAGGCCCCCACAAAAGGGCTTTATTACAGACAGAAATACTCCTCAGTGTCATCAGCTGTCCAAGTGGCTGGTTTCAGACGATCCCACAGGTGAAGAAACCGGATGTGGATGTCCTGGGCTGGCATGGTCACACGTGGTCCGCGGTTGTGAGGCCGGTTGGACGTACTGCCAAATTCTCTATAACGACGTGGCTTATGGTAGAAATTAACATAAAATTATCTGGCAACAGCACTGGTGGACATTCTTACAGTCAGCATGCCAATTGCGCACTCCCTGAAAACCTGAGACATCTGTGGCACTGTGTTGTGTGACAAAACTGCACATTTTAGAGTATCCTTTTATTGTCCCCAGCACAAGGTGTACCTGTGTAATGATCATGCTGTTTAATCAGCTTCTTGATATGCGACACCTGTCAGGTGGAGGGATTATCTTGGCAAAGGAGAAATGCTCACTAACAGTGATATAAACAAATGTGTGATTTTTTTGTTTTTGAGAAATAAGCTTTTTGTCCATATGGCAAATTTCGGGGATCTTTTATTTCAGCTCATGAAACATGGGACCAACACTTCACATGTTGCGTTTGTATTTTTGTTGAGTATAGAATACCATTTGGTCAGTCTCCTCTCTGCCACACGTTCCTCTCCATTCCGGCCCATGTGGACCATGGTTGTGGTCAGCCTTCATTTCTCCTCTATTCCACCATACAGTTACAGTACATTGCAGTTTGGCACCAGTGCTAGTGACACCAGCTTTGTCAGTTCCACTCCTCTGACCTCATGTGGTTGGGTATGCACTGGCAGACGTAGTGGCTGTAGTAGAAGCCAGTTGGACAGTTCTTGTGTGGCTTTCTGCATGGCAGCCGGTAACAGCTTGGTGGAGGGGAAGAGAAACCGATAGAACAGTTGGTTTTACACAATGTACTGTAGCTTCAACTCAACTGGGACCCACTTGCATGACCCTGCATGTGTAAGCTAGTTGTGTGTGTGATCTCGGACCAATCCCCATAGCCTCATTGATTAAACATGCTCTAAATCTTTCAGCTGTTTGGATAGAACATTACAAATAATAATGTTTTATCTCTGGCAGGAGAGGGGAATTCTGTGCTTTCGGGAAAATCTGTTTTCCCCATTCCAAATGCCTTGCCTCGCTTATCCAGATTCATTGTAAGGGATGTAAACAGGATATGAATTCTCACGCTAGAATAGTTCTTCATATTAATGTCTTTTCATTATCTGGAAGTGTGAATAATATTTGTATTGTGTTTACGTTTAACAGATACCACTGAAATACGTATTGCTCATTATACCGATACAGTATCTAGACTCAGACTTCACATTTAGTTTCAGTTTTGTCTATTTCATTCCTCTCTCAGTCTCCTCTTTAAGTGAACCAGGTTGTGTGTTGCTCTTGCCAAATTACAATAACCTGTACTTATAGCAATTATAGCTTTATAGTATGTGCTCCCAAGTTGTCACACTTGGGTCAAACACGTATTATTACCTTGGCCACCGTGACTGCATCATAGTTCTGGGAATAGTACTTCATAGTTTTCTATAAATGGCAATGGGGACGTCCACCGGTGTCGTTAGGCCTAATGAAATGTGAGGTGTTTGAACTTTCACCCTCTTCTGTGTTATCTGTGTTAGATTCAATTTTTTACCTGCAGTTGTGTGCATTGAACCTCTTGCCTTGCAGCAGGCAGGTGTGAGGGCTCTCCCTGCACTGGCACAGGCACGTCTCTGGGTTGAGAGGCTGGCTACGGGGGCACTCTGCCCGGCACACACAGCCACACAGCTCTGGATCCCAGCGTTGGTTGGGTGGGCAAGTCCCCGGGGCAGGCTGGTCCTCACAGAGACACTCACATGACTCCTGGTCTAGACTCCAGCCCGGCCCACAGCTGTCCTCCGTCAGACCGTTCTGACACACACACTCACAGCTGTCCTCATCCAGGACTTTGTTGGGGCCACACAGCTCCAGCAAGGCTGACTCCAGGGGCTCTGCACCAGATGGTGGAGAGGAGAGATGCTAGTTAGTGTCACTTCTTGACCTCTAGACAAACGTGGTTTTTATCATCCTAATTTTCCAATTCTCTGACCTATGAGCTACAGTATCTCTCGGTGTTGGCAAACGGAAACGACAAGGGCTGCATGGGTACGGGCTATTTTAACTTACCTAGCTCTCTCTCTGAGAAGGAGCTTGTGTCCATGGGAACACACAGGCAGCTGGTGGGGTCCCAGGCCAGTCCTGTACTGCAGGGAACATCTGGCGGGGAACACCTGGAGAGGGATGGAGGGACACACAGGCCAGGATCAGATCAGAGGTCTTGGCTTACAGGGACCGCTACTCTCACAAAGCATTCCTGTGAATGGGCTGGACACCATGGGCGGTCTGTGGCCCCTCCCTGCGAGAGGGAACTGAATCCCCTGGCCCTCTAACCTGCTGGCCTTGGCCTGGCAGACAGCCTACAAACAGCAGTCTGGAGCAGTTAGGCTGGACACAGAGAGGAGGAGAGGAGAGCAGGGGAAACATGGCCTCTTCTCCATGGCCTCAGTTCAAAAGCAAATGCACACGCAAAGCACTTGTGACCGAATATCTGATGGTCTAGCTCATTCACTTGCATCGTCACACCCTGGTCCACATATGATAGGATAAGATGGAATGGTTTAGTATCCTTGCCGTTAGTCAGTCAGCTATATTATTACATTTAATTAAAATTGGACAATATTGTTCAACATGAACCAAATTAAAAACGGTATTGCTTAAAGGTCCAACGATTTTTATCTCAATATCAAATAATTTCTGGGTAACAATTAAGTACCTTACTGTGATTTTTGTCAATTAAAATGGTAAAAAATAAACAAATATATATATAATTTCTGGGAGTGTTTACAGTTGTTGGCATGGCTTCAGGGCCCCATCGATGCGCACACATCATTTTTGTGACGTTGTCAGCCAACCCGTCTATATTAAACACAGGAAAATCACGTTGTTTATGACTGCACTGGGCCTTTAATAATAATTACATGTGGGTGTGTGTACACATTGTGTCTCGATCGGCAGCGGCAGAGGTTACGTCTTAAAGTTGACTAGTCCTCACTACTCACTCACACGGTGAGGTGGGCTGCAGCGGCCCTCCTGATGACGGAGTGCAGGGGCCTCTTGGACAGACACTCACAGGATGTGTGGTTGACGAACGCCACCATCACCACAGACCGGTCATGGTGAGACAACTCCACCAGCTGAGGCCACAGGGGAAACAACACTGTGTCAATGACTAAGCAACCTACTTATTATTGAAACATGTAAATACAATGTTCTTACTAAAGTTATTACGTTGCTACAACGCAGGTATACAAGCAACTTGATGTCACTTGTTACACTGTAGCGTAATTTAACATTTTGAATGGTGTCTAGTTTGTCCTCTGCTGCTCACCGTCTTGTTGATGTAGATGTGGCTGGTGTTAGTGCAGTACAGACCCTCGTGGGGACAGCAGCCCCCACAGCGGTGCACAGACACACAGCGAGGCACGTAGAAGTGACTGGTGCTCTCTGGGTACTCCTTAGACACCTCCAGACATACCTCCCGAGGAGTACACATGGTACGCTGGATCTCCTCCAGAATGACTGGGGATGAATGGAGTGACATTAACAAAGACAGGTTATCAGGGAGACTATAATGAAATATGCTAAGCGTGCGTACATTTTACGTATGGGTGGCCCCAGTGGCAAACGAAACCATGGCTTTGCAAGCACGTGTTCTACCGACTGAGCCACACAGGATAATATCCTGACTAATGTGGAATAGAATCATCCAGGACCATTCTGTTATCGACCATCTTAAGCCACCCAGCTAAAAATGTTGCTGCATTAGACTATATTGCTGAGCTAATTGGTTGCAACATCATTGACAGCATCCCCATCTACAATTTGATTTGTAATGGGCAATTTCCTTTTGGAAAGCCCATCCCAATAACTTAACCACAGAACCGCACTGCCACCCACGAAGCCACGTTATGAAGGAAATATAAGATGTCCATTTTTAAAAGATTGAATTAAAAAATTGCGATTTCTGTTGTCAGATGACCACCATAATTATGTGCAATTTGTCTCGGTAATAGAATATAATGACAACAGTCTGTAATGTCTCAGGCTTCTATACGCGTTAAATACTCAGAGAGAGAGGAGAATGAGAAAAGCTCACCCCTAATGATATGACCTTTAAGACTTCTTGGCATCTGTCCAATTAATGTCTATTATTGTCTGACGGAAGGACACAGTAGGTAGCTTTGACTGTGTGTGCCCGTTACTGTGCCAGGTCTTTCATCTTGGGATGTCTCTTGTAAAGCATCATTGCGTAATGTCTTCTAATTCAGTCTAATGTCCTGCTTACTAGCACTGGTCGATTGTCCGGGATGACTGTTTTCTTTAGAAGAGCTTTAGTCACTGGATCTAACTGTTTTCTTAACTTTAGTCTGTGGATCTGATGTCCTTTCGTTGAATTGTTTCTGGCATCATTTCATAGAGGTTGGGGATGGTCAATGAAAGGCAATGGAGCAAGATCAACAGTTGTGTAATGTGCCCTTTCGACCACTTTCTCTCAATAGCATCTGGAGGCCTGTTGTGTAAATGGGTGAACTGAGGCCAGGGCACCTCCTATCATTGTCCTTTAGGTTATAAGGGTCCACTCAGCCTTTATCAGTATGGCCCGTATCTTCGGTGATGAGCTCCTGGGATTAGGAAGCAGACATAGCTAGTTTAAACTAGAGAGCAGAGAGAGAACACAGTCTCTGATGAATGGGGAGGGAAGAGTGAGGGGCCTCTTTAACTGTTAGGAAAATAAGCACAGGCCGTTCTCTCTCCTTTTAACAACGACACACAGCTGTACTGCTCCCATCTGTGGGTTTGGGGGAAGAGAAATGGGCTATCACACTAACAGTTCCAACCTTGTGAGATAGGACAGTCTCTCTCTATTGGTGTTTGCTGGTATTAGAGCCAATCAACTGAAGAGGCTTACCTTCAATGGTGCTGTCAGACTTGTGCAGTGCCAGCTCCCTGGGCTTGCCCCAGGCCCAGATATTGTCTTCAGCATGGAGAGGAGGGGAGGTGCGCAGGGCTTTCCTACGTAGGCAGTGCTGCACCAGACTATACTCTGGGTACAGCAGCTCCACCAGCTCATCCACATTGGACACTGTGTCCAAACCACTGAGGCCCTCCCCAACCAGTGGGGCCTGATGAGGAATGGAAAATGAACAAAACTCAATTAATAATAATTCACTTTATGTTGATCATGCACTGCAATATATTATGTTGAAAATAATATATCAAATTATAGAAACACATGCTTTTGATTAAGAAAAAACTGTGTTTGTAAAAAAGACTTTGATAAGTCAGAACTTTTTGTAACTAAGCTGTAATTTGTCACTACTACTATAAGAACCCTAAGGGTAAAACTGTAACATTATCACTGTCTGCCTCAGAGATCAACACCCACCAAGCAGCCTGGGTGCTACCTTGTCATTATCTCTTATGGAAACAAATGCTGTTATTTTCTTCCGGGTTGGTAAAGCTAGACTGGCACTTCTGTCAGGGATGCAATGGAAACTGAGCCGGTATGGAGCACTGTCTGTCTGAGCCCAGGGAAAACAAAGCAATGCAAGATCATATTTTTTCCATTGAGATCAGCCAAGTTCTTTCTTAGAGATAAGGAACAAGGTTATTATGTTTGTTCCAATCAAAGGTCTCCGTATTCAGATGAAGGCCTTGTGTTCACTATTAGACATATTAAAGCTGAAATGCCTTGAGTCAGTAATTATTCAACTTTGTTATGCCAAGCCTAAATAAGTCCAGGAGTAAAAATGTTCTTAACAAGTCACATAATAAGTTGCATGGACATTGTGTGCAATAACAGTGTTTAACATGATTTTTGAATGACTACCTCATATCTGTACTGCACACATACAATTATCTGTCCCTCAGTCGGGCAGTGAATTTGAAACACAAATTTAACCACAAAGACCAGTGAGGTTTTCCAATGCCTCGCAAAGAAGGGCACCTATTGGTAGATGGGTAAAAATAAAAATGCAGACATTGAATATCCCTTTGAGCATGGTGAAGTTATTAATTACACTTTGGATGGTGTATCAATACACCCAGTCACTACAAAGATACATGCATCCTTCCTAACTCAGTTGCCAGAGAGGAAGAAAACTGCTTAGGGATTTCACCGTGAAGCCAATGGTGACTTTCAAACAGTTACAGAGTGGCTGTGCTAGGAGAAAACTGAGGATGGATCAACAACATTGTAGTTACTCATCAATACTAACCTAATTGACAGAGTGAAAAGAAGGAAGCCTGTACAGAATAAAAATATACCAAAAACATGCATCCTGTTTGCAACAAGCACTAAAGTAATGCTGCAAGTTTTGGTCCTGAATACAAAGTGTTATGTTTGGGACAAATCCAGTACAATACATTACTGAGTACCGCTCTCCATTTTCAAGCATAGTCGTGGCTGCATCATGTTATGGGTATGCATGTAATCGTTAAGGACTGGAGAACTTTCCAGGATGAAAAATAAATGGAATGGGGCTAAGCACAGGCAAAATCCTAGAGGAAAACCTGGTTCAGTCTGCTTTCCACCAGACACTGGGAGATTAATTCACCTTTCAGCAGGACAATAACCTAAAACACTAGGCCAAATCTACACTGGAGTTGCTTACCAAAGAAGACAGTGAATATTCTGGAGTGGCTGAGTTACAGGTTTGACTTAAATCTACTTGAAAATCTATGGCAAGACCTAAAAATGGTTGTCTAACAATGAGGAACAACCTATTTGACAGAGCTTGAAGAATTTTTTTGAAGAATAATGGGCAAATGTTGCACAATCCAGGTGTGGAAAGCTCTTAGAGACTTACTCAGAAAGACAGCTTTAATCGCTGCCAAAGGTGCTTCTACAAAGTATTGACTTAGGGGTGTGAATACTTATGTGTAAATTAGATATTTCTGTATTTCATTTTCAATACATTTGCAAAACATTCTAAAAACATGTTTTCACTTAGTCATGTTTGGGTACTGTGTGTAGATGGGTGAGAAAAATTCAGGCTGTAACACAACAAAATGTGTAGTAAGTCAAGGGGCATGAATACATTCTGAAGGCACTGTAGCCTCTTCTAATGTTGTTTAGTATACACATTTTGAATGTGGACTTTTATGTAATCCGTTTGTGTGATGTCGGTTCCACTGGACTTGCAAATGTCACCCCTTGTGGCTGACAGTAAACTCCAGCTTAGATCACACAACATGAGGTCATCCCCTTGGCAACATGAAGTCATGGCTGACCAATAGATTAACAGTTTACCTTCCACATGATCGTTCATAGTGCTCAGGGTGAGTGTTTATCATCACACACAACCTATTGTCACCTCACATTTTAAACAAGGTAACCAACTCAATTGTAACCATCAATAATCACTTTTGCTATTTAACTTCACTTGTCTCTAATTGTCCAAATTGACAGTCCGTCTCTCCATTCAACCTTTTTAAACGCTGACGTCTGTCTAAAGGTATGGCCTACTACCCGCCTCAGTAGTGGAAATAGACAGGTGCACCATGATTAAGTAATTCACCTTTAATGATGCACAATGTAGCCACAAGCAGAGGAGGATGTTCCATTCCCAATTAAAGACACCCTCACTGTAGTGAAAGCACTGACGCCTGAGTAACAAGGGCGGGAAACTGCCTGTCTCTTTATTGACTTATTGAGACAAATCATTTAGTCAACAAACTGATTTGGTCAATAACAGTAGTCTATTACTTTCGCATGTCTATTTATTGCTGCACTGAAATCCGAGATCTGAGCATGATAGAGGTTCATCAGAAAAGCGTAATCTGGCCAATTCCTATCTGTACCATACAGTATGACACATAATCCAGAAGCAGCAGCGTGTTGTTAGTTAGTTAGTTACTCACCTTTGTGGCCTCCTCACCTGGGTACTCCTCATAGTCATATCCATGAGTGAGATTGATGACATTGAGAATCCATATTACTAAAGAAAACATCCACATAGTGTGTCGATTATGGAAGGGGGAGCAGCAGGAGGACAAGGGGGAGATGATGAAGGATCAGCTAATGCCCCACAGTTGAACTCTCATCCCACAGTGTACAAGGATCTCCTCGTTCCTTAGCCAGGAACTGACCTTGAGATAAGATGAGCCCCGTAGAGTGCCTTTCAAACACAGCATTTTTCCCCAAGAAGTATTTTCGTTCTCTTCATACAGCATGCGAGACAACTTTCATTGTTTCATTCCAAGTATTTCCATTGCTACTCCCTTGGGTTTCCCTCTGAAGGCCCTTGGATATTGGGGATCAGATCCTTGTAGATGATTTATTCAGAAAAGGTGTAGAGATTGAGAGGCCAGATTCCATAGGGGTCCTGCAGGTCCAGATGGGGTGAGAGTAGGGCTGTGTCTGTCTCCTCTGAAGCCCAAGTACAGAGGAAGTGAGAGCAGACACATATGACAGCAGGCAGGCTCCGTCAGCAGAGTGCACTCCTCTCTCTCTCTCTCTCTCTCTCTCTTTCTCACTCTCTCACTCTCTCACTCTCTCTCTCACTCTCTCTCTCTGTTGTGGGAGGAGCTGCCACCGCCTCTCCAGACTGGAAGTTAGTGTGTGTGTGTGCGTGCCTGTGTAACAGTGAGAACTGTGTCTCTGAGCTTGGTGAGCACACTTTTTAAGGTGCTGTATTTTCCATCTCTACATTATAATCTCTTATTTTGATATGCTCTCTGTATATTATGTATATTTCCCTATGACATGCTGAGGCAATGTGCTTCTCCAGGAAGGTGTTCGTATCTGGCTTGGCCTCATCTCTTATCACCATACCACCTGGCCTCCTGACTTTCAGGGTGGTCTACTGTACTGTTCTGTAAAGAGAAGCAGGAGCACTCATTCTATGATTCAATGCTATCAAAACAGCACCTATTAAACTGCCTGATCTCCCTGTGCTGTTTGTTTACTGTCCTCCTCGACCCTCCCATCGCCAACAGTCTACAGTACACTTTAGATATGTCTTGCCTGTCTTTGTAAATCACTAACATGGGTGTCAATGCTGGCATGGTGATCTAGGGAGTGAATAGTCAGTCCTATACATTTTCATGGATGATTGAGCAGCAGAATGAGTTGTGGTCGTTTGTAGCTCAGTTGGTAGAGCATGGTGCTTGTGATGCTGGGGTAGTGGGTTTGATTCCTGGGACCACCCATACGTAAAAAATGTACACATACATGACTGTAAATTGCTTTAAATTAAAGCGTCTTCTAAATGAAATGTGTTATTATTTTAGTTGTACAGTTAGGGCTGTTTATGAGTTACTATGCTGCATGAAATAATGTAGACATTTTGAGTCATTGAATTTGGCTATGCTGAGAAGTTGACTTCCCTGATTCCTTGGTACACTCTTAGAAAAAAGTGTTTCAAAAGGGTTCTTTGGCTGTCCCCACAGAGAACCCTTTTGGGTTCCAGGTAAAACCCTCTGTAGAAACGGTTCTACATGGAACCCAAAAGGGTTTTACCTGAACCAAAAGGGTTCTATCTGCAACCAATAAGGGTTTTTCAAAGGGTTCTCCTATGTGGACAGACGAAGAACACTTTTAGGTAGAACCTTTTTTTCTAAGAGTGTATTGACACAATGGTCTTTACTCAATATCTGCGACGCAATCTCACATCTTACTTGTTGAATGCGATTGTTTGAGCACACCTAGTGTACAACTGCTAAATATCTGTCGTCATGCTGCTTGGTCAGCCAGTCAGCGAGTATGGCTCGGCTCTGGCCAGCCACAGTCAGTCATTACTCTTAATGGGCTCCATCCTCTCAAGTAGGGCCTAATGAACATCTCCCCATCTGGCTAATTAAATTCTTCCACAGTCAGAACACTAATTTCCTCTCAACAACTGCTCTGTTTCCCCCATTGTTTTCTCCTGGACGATAATCATACTGTAGCCTGGAGTTTCTCTGGTCAGTTGGTGGTTTTCAAACTGAGACACACTGACATAACGTATTGTATTACTGGAGCACAAGTGTTCAGTATATGCATGGTCTCTAGTTGGAGTAACAGACTAAGTAGATGGTAGAGGAATGGTATTACAGTGTGTAAGCCAGCAGCTGGCCATACTGTAAGCTCAACAGGTCTTTATTGGGACTACCAAGATTTCTCCAGTTTGTAGACTAGACAATATTATGCAGGGCACAAGAGTGATGATCTGCTCCTCTCTCAGCCACACACCTCTCTTCTCTCCACATACTCTTTTTAAATGGTTGAACACCGCATTTATGCGGATATACGGCTAATGTAAAATTATATGAAGACAAATCTTGTGAGTGCATTTTTATGTGGAGCAGAGTGCTGGAGGCAATCAAGGCTTTTCTAGTGCACAGTAGCAGGTCTTGTCAGTGCATATCTGAGATATCTGTGTGCTGTCGATCCCTTACTGCTGGCGACGTGTTGGAGCTTGCACCTAACGCAACTCACATACGTGAACTCTCCAACGAGGCAAAGACTAAGTTGTGAAGGAAAGAGGATTACATTCTGGCTGGAATGGTAGACAATAACCATGAAGTAGGTCATAAAATCTATGCTGAATTTTGGGGTTAGATTGGCATGTCAAATGTGCACGTGTCCATTTGATCCATTTTGAAGGATGTGCGAAGCATAAAGTTGGTGTACCTGTTTTATAAATACAATAGGTCTCTGTAGATTCGCTTAACAGATGTGATCTAATCCCAACGAAGGGCTGATGGGTGACAGAAGAAGACAAAGAGAGTTGAGTGTCATCCCAGTGCGTAACGTTACAGACAAAGGCTGCTGGTGAGATATGAGAACAAGGCGGAAGCTTTTCAGATCCAGCCTAAGACCCAGTAAATCTCTCTGATGTGAGTGACAGGCAGGTTCCCAGGAACCTGCTCTGGATTAATGGCAGGAAACACGATGGAATGTTGTCTTTCTCCCACATACACTGTGGGCCATGGCCTGGGGCCCTCAATGGTTTCACAGGAAAACATGAACCCAAACACCAATATCATAGGACCAAGACAGATCCATGTTACTGTATTTGCCCATGGAGGATTCAGAACATTTCAGATGGCAACTCTGAAAGCGAAGCCTTTATTTGGCTTTGTTTTGTAATTTCTGTAAATATAGAGGGCCCCTCAGACATTTTGTCTCAGACAAATATAGCCCTCAGACGTCTCGTAAAATGCCAAGCTTTCATGAAAGTTTGGGAAAGGGCTCGGAAGGTTAATACAGCAATGTCCTTTGCTTAGAGCACAGTAGGGAGAATTTGTTGTTATTTGACAGTAGACATTATTTTCACACCTATTGTATCTCTGAAGGAAAAGTTGGTCTCAGGTTAGTCACAAGTTTCTCTAAAGTTAGTTTCAGTGAGCCAAACTCCATGTGCTCTACCAAGCTGTCTGGCTTATAAGGATGTAATAGATTGATCTATAGAAACTACGTGATGTGGCCACACAGTGACAGAATGTTGGGGAGGATCAATCTGAGATGTAGCTGGGTGGCTAGTTTCTTAGAACTGTTAATAAATTGTGTGCAATGGTGCCCCCTATTGTTACAAACAGTCACATACAGTTAATGACTATAGTAGGGCAACTGTCCATGAAATATCAGCATAAATTACAGTTATTCATCTGTGGATTGTCGTCACTCAGCCTTACCCTTTTTATATCCAACCGCTCTTCTGCATTCTTACTTTTTATGGTCAGTTTGCGGTTATGAAGGGAGGGTGTCATCTGTTCCAGAATTGCAAAATTATTTTGCAGCAGAAGTAACTTGACTGTTTATGCAATGTCTGGATTTATTGTTTTCAAGAAATTTGTGCACACTCAGCACTTCCTGATAGTAAAAATAAAAGCTTGTCTGACATCATAAAATATCAGACATCTTGTTTGCACATTTTGGGTATGTGTACACGCTCAAGACTTCCTCAAGACAAGTTATATGCATGGAAAAATATACCCTTTACCATAACTGGTTATGTGGAGTCAATGAAATTCATAGTAGACTACCTGATAGCATAACATTACTGACTCCAATGCTTCCCACAGTTTGCTTCCCACAGTTGTGTCAAGTTGGTTGGATGTCCTTTTGGTGGTGGACCATTCTTGAGACGCACATGAAACTCTTGAGCGTGAAAAACCCAGCAGAGGTGCAGTTCTTAACACAAACCGGAAGCGACCCAGTCGTTAAGTCTATTTGTTCTGTGTCTTTGGACATGGCCCAGTCGTTTGTTCTAAATGTTCTATGGCCATACTGGCTGGCAACGTTCTTCTCCTTATTGCTTGCTAGATAGCCAACTATGGCTAACTTACAGTCATGTCAAACAGCCAGAATAACTGCAAAGTAGCTGCATTTGCATTTGTTTAATCTGTTTTCTAGTGACATTTACTTGGATACATTCATAAGAATGAGCTAATGATGCACGATTTCACCTGGCATAGAAAGTTCCAAGAGATCCAAGTTTATAAATTGTCTGGCTGGGCTGATGAGACAGTGGATTGCGCAGTGAGATGGAACATAGTAAATAGGCATTTTAATGTCATAGCTTTAGGCGGTGGTAACTTATGAAATAGACACCGGCTGGAATGCAGTTTTAACCAATCAGCATCCAGGATTATATCCACCCGTTGTATAAATACAGTTGAAGCAGAAAGTTTACATACACCTTAGCCAAATACATTTAAACTTCACGGTTGGGATGGTGTTCTTCGGCTTGCAAGCCTCCCCCTTTTTCCTCCACGACGGTCATTATGGCCAAACAGTTCTATTTTTGTTTCATCAGACCAGAGAACATTTCTCCAAAAAGTACGATCTTTGTCCGCATGTGCAAACCGTAGTCTGGCTTTTTTATGGCGGTTTTGGAGCAGTGGCTTTTTCCTTGCTGAGCGGCCTGTCGATATAGGACTCGTTTTACTGTGGATATAGATACTTTTGTACCTTTTTCCTCCAGCATCTTCACAAGGTCCTTTGCTGTTGTTCTGGGATTGATTTGCACTTTTCGCACCAAAGTACATTCATCTCTAGGAGACAGAACGCGTCTCCTTCCTGAGTGGTATGATGGCTGCGTGGTCCCATGGTGTTTATACGTGCATACTATTGTTTGAACAGATGAACGTGGTACCTTCAGCCGTTTGGAAATTGCTCCCAAGGATGAACCAGACTTGTGGGGGTCTACAATTTCTTTTTCTGAGGTCTTGGCTGATTTCTTTAGATTTTCCCATGATGTCGAGCAAAGAGGCACTGAGTTTGAAGGTAGACCTTGAAATACACCCACAGGTACACCTCCAATTGACTCAAATTATGTCAATTTGCCTATCAGAAACTTCTAAAGCCATGACATAATTTTCTGGAATTTTCCAAGCTGTTTAAAGGCACAGTCAACTTAGTGTATGTAAACATCTGACCCACTGGAATTGTGATATAGTGAATTATACAGTGGGGAGAACAAGTATTTGATACACTGCCGATTTTGCAGGTTTTCCTACTTACAAAGCATGTAGAGGTCTGTAATTTGTATCATAGGTACACTTCAACTGTGAGAGACGGAATCTAAAACAAAAATCCAGAAAATCACATTGTATGATTTTTTAATAATTAATTAGCATTTTTATTTGATCACCTACCAACCAGTAAGAATTCCGGCTCTCACAGACCTGTTAGTTTTTCTTTAAGAAGCCCTCCTGTTCTCCACTCATTACCTGTATTAACTGCACATGTTTGAACTCGTTACCTGTATAAAAGACCTGTCCACACACTCAATCAAACAGACTCCAACCTCTCCACAATGGCCAAGACCAGAGAGCTGTGTAAGGACATCAGGGATAAAATTGTAGACCTGCACAAGGCTGGGATTGGCTACAGGACAATAGGCAAGCAGCTTGGTGAGAAGGCAACAACTGTTGGCGCAATTATTAGAAAATGGAAGAAGTTCAAGATGACGGTTAATCTCCCTCGGTCTGGGGCACCATGCAAGATCTCACCTCGTGGGGCATCAATGATCATGAGGAAGGTGAGGGATCAGCCCAGAACTACACGGCAGGACCTGGTCAATGACCTGAAGAGAGCTGGGACCACAGTCTCAAAGAAAACCATTAGTAACACACTACGCCTCAAGCCAGCGCATGTCCAGGCCCGTCTGAAGTTTGCCAATGACCATCTGGATGATCCAGAGGAGGAATGGGAGAAGGTCATGTGGTCTGATGAGACAAAATTGAGCTTTTTGGTCTAAACTCCACTCGCCGTGTTTGGAGGAAGAAGAAGGATGAGTACAACCCCAAGAACACCATCCCAACCGTGAAGCATGGAGGTGGAAACATCATTCTTTGGGGATGCTTTTCTGCAAAGGGGACAGGATGACTGCACCGTATTGAGGGGAGGATGGATGGGGCCATGTATCACGAGATCTTGGCCAACAACCTCCTTCCCTCAGTAAGAGCATTGAAGATGGGTCGTTGCTGGGTCTTCCAGCATGACAATGACCCGAAACACACAGCCAGGGCAACTAAGGAGTGGCTCCGTAAGAAGCATCTCAAGGTCCTGGAGTGGCCTAGCCAGTCTCCAGACCTGAACCCAATAGAAAATCTTTGGAGGGAGCTGAAAGTCCGTATTGCCCAGCGACAGCCCCGAAACCTGAAGGATCTGGAGAAGGTCTGTATGGAGGAGTGGGCCAAAATCCCTGCTGCAGTGTGTGCAAACCTGGTCAAGAACTACAGGAAACATATGATCTCTGTAATTGCAAACAAAGGTTTCTGTACCAAATATTAAGTTCTGTATTTCTGATGTATCAATTACTTATGTCATGCAATAAAATGCAAATTAATTACTTAAAAATCATACAATGTGATTTTCTGGATTTTAGATTCTGTCTCTCACAGTTGAAGTATACCTATGATAATAATTACAGACCTCTACATGCTTTGTAAGTAGGAAAACCTGCAAAATCGGCAGTGTATCAAATACTTGTTCTCCTCACTGTAAGTGAAATAATCTGTTTGTAAACAATTTTTGGAAGAATTACTTGTGTCATGCACAAAGTAGATGCCCTAACCGACTTGCCAAAACTATAGTTTGTTAACATGAAATCTGTGGAGTGGAAAGAAAAATGAGTTTTAATGACTTTAACCTAAGTGTATGTAAACTTCCGACTTCAACTGTATATTTACACTATATATACAAAAGTATGTGAACACCCCTTCAAATTACTGGATTTGGCTATTTCAGGAACACCTGTTGCTGACAGGTGAAAATCGAGCACACAGCCATGCAATCTCCATAAACAAACATTGGCAGTAGAATGGCCTTACTGAAGATCTCATTGACTTTCTACGTGGCACCGTCATAGGATGCCACAGCACAATAACTGTTCGTCTGGAGCTTCATGAATGGGTTTCCATGGCCGAGCATGCCAAGCGTTGGTTGTAGTGGTGTAAAGCTTGCCGCCATTGGACTCAGTAACGTAAACGCGTTTTCTGGAGTGATGAATCACGCTTCACCATCTGACAGTCTGACGGACGAATCTGGGTTTGGTGGATGCCAGGAGAACGCTACCTGCCTGAATGCATAGTGCCAACTGTAAAGTTTGGTGGATGAGTAATAATGTCCTTGGGCTGTTTTTTATGGTTTGGGCAAGGCCCATTAGTTCCTGTGAACAGTTTGGTGAAGGCCCTTTCCTGTTTCAGCATGACAATGCCCCTGTGCACAAAGCGAGGTCCATAAAGAAATTGTTTTTTGAGATGGTGTGGAAGAACTTGAATGGCCTGCACAGAGCCCTGAACTCAACCCCATCGAACACCTCTGGGATGAATTGGAACGCTGATTGTGAGCCAGGCCAAATCGCCCAACATCAGTGCCCGATCCCTACTAATGCTCTTGTGCCTGAATGGAAGCAATGTTCCAACACCTAGTGGGAAGCCAATCTAGTGGAAAGTCTTCCCAGAAGAGTGGAGGCTCTTATAGCAGCAAAGGGAGGACCAACTCCATATTAATGCTAATGATTTTGAAATGAGATGTTCGACGAGCAGGTGTCCACATACTTTTAGTCACGTAGTATGTACATATATACAGTAGCAGTCAAAAGTTTGGGCACACCTACTCATTCAAGGGTTTTCTTTATTTTGACTATTTTCTACATTGTAGAATAATAGTGAAGACATCAAAACTATGAAATAACACATGAAATTATGTACCAAAAAATTATGTAACCAAAAAAGTGTTGAAAAATGTTTAGATTCTTCAAAGTAGCCACCCTTTGCCTTGATGACAGCTTTCCACACTCTTGGCATTCTCTCAGTACTTTGTTAAAGCACCTTTGGCAGCGATTACAGTCTCAAGTCTTATTGGGTATGATGCTACAAGCTTGGCACACCTATATTTGGGCAGTTTCTCCCATTCTTCTCTGCAGATCCTCTCAAGCTATGTCAGGTTGGATGGGGAGCGTCGCTGCACAGCTATTTTTAGGTCTCTCCAGAGATGTTCAATCAGGTTCAAGTCCAGTCTCTGGCTGGGCCACTCAAGGACATTCAGAGACTTAAGCACATTCAGAGACGTCACTCCTGCTTTGTCTTGGCTGTGTGCTTAGGGTCGTTGTCCTGTTGAAAGGCAAACCTTCGCCCCAGTTTGAGGTCCTGAGCGCTCTGGAGCAGGTTTTCATCGAGGATCTCTCTGTACTTTGCTCTGTTCATCTTTCCCTTGATCCTGACTAGTCTCCCAGTCCCTGCCGCTGAAAAACATCCGCACGGTATGATGCTGCCACCATGCTAACACAATGTGGAAAAGTCAAGGGGTCTGAATACTTTCCGAATGCACTGTATATACTGCATATCCTGCAATATCTACCTTCTGCAGAGGGCCTACTCTCACCTGGACAACGCAGGTTGCACTGTGAGGGTCATGTTTTTTGACTTCTCCAGTGCCTTCAATACCATTCAGCCCCTGCTACTGGGTGAGAAGATGAGGAGGATGAAAGTGGAAGGACCCTTAGTCTCCTGGGTCACGGACTACCTGACCGGTAGGCCACAATTTGTGCGACTACAGAGCTGTGTGTCAGAACGGGCAGTTAGCAACACAGGGGCCCCCCAGGGTACGGTCCTGTCCCCCTTCCTGTTCACCCTCTACACCTCAGACTTCAGATATAACTCTGAAACATGCCACCTACAGAAGTTCTCGGATGACTCTGCTATTGTAGGGTGCATCAGGGGTGGGCAGGAGGAGGAGTACAGGAGCACAATCAGTGACTTTGTGTTGTGGTGTGAGCAGAACCACCTTCAGCTCAACATCAGCAAAACTAAGGAGATGGTGGTGGACTTCAGGAGAACCAAGGCACAACTGACTGCAGTCCCTATAAAGGGGATGGATGTGGAAATGGTTGAGTCATACAAGTTCTTGGGTGTCCATATGGACAACAGACTGGAATGGGCTGGTAACACCGGGGCCCTGTACAAAAAGGGCCAGAGCCGACTCTACTTTCTGAGGAGGCTCAGGTCCTTCAACGTGTGCAGTAAACTACTGCATACCTTCTACCAGTCTGTGGTGGCCAGTGCCATCTTTTTTGCAGTGGTGTGCTGGGGAGCAAACATCAAAGCCGGTGATGCTTCTCGGGTAAATAAGCTGATCAGGAAGGCTAGCTCTGTCCTGGGGATGAGCCTTGACACTCTAGAGGAGGTGGCGGAGAGACGGATCCTGGCCAAACTGCTGGCCATCATGGACAACGTCACCCACCCTCTGCACGCTATGGTTATGACGCAGAGGAGCTCTTTCAGTCACAGACTGATCCCACCACGGTGTGCCAGAGAGCGCTACAGGAGGTCCTTCCTGCCGGCGGCTATGAGACTATATAATGCCTCACCGGGGTGCCGTGCCGTCGGCAACATGGATCTGGAACTGTTGGGGTGCTAGGACCTAGTTTAACAATTATGCATCCATCCGTGAGTAACTCTGTTCCGTCAGCACTCATCCACTCAGGACCTACTTATTCATACAGGTCTGTATATACATACCCATGTACAGTTGTTATATTATATCACATGCAATATTGTAAGTAATTATTGGACCTAGGCATTCACTCGGGAATGCATATTAGTATCCTGCCAGTTGCACCTTTTCTCATTGCTTTTAGTATATCAAATGTGCAATAAGTGCAGTTGTCTGTAATTAAACCCTGCGCACTAAGGACTGTATTTTAAGGGAATTACTATTATTACCCCAATGATATCATACACACATTTAGCTATTAAAGTATCTCTTCCTGTCATTTACCTGTACAGTTTGTGTAAACATGCAAGTATTCACTTATCTGTAAATATAACTGTATACCTAACTGTACAGCTAATTTAACCATGCAAAATGTTCACCTACCTGTTCATTTACCCAGTCTGTCTATTAAGTAAACTATTATTACCCTCGCTCATATCATACGCATTAGCTACTGAAGTATTTCTCTGCCATCAACCTGTATAGTATAGTTAACCATCCAACATCCACCAATGTATAGTGTACATATTCAGCCAACCACTCATACTATGCAATGTCCTTTTATAGCTTTTTTTTGCACTCCAGATATCCTGTATTTCTATACTTTTTCATACTGCCGCTCTATGTATCATGTACCGTGTATCTGTCTTTTGTGTACTTTCGTTGTGGCATTTTGCACCTGCCCTGTGTTTTTGTTGTAGCTGCTTGATAATGAAATTTCCCCCCCGGGGGATCAATAAAGTACCTATCTATCTATCTATCTATCTATCTATCTGATACTACAACAACTACCTCTACAACTATTATTACCTGGTTTCAGGAACTTTTCTTACTCTGAAGGCAAGACACAAACACAGTAATCATTTGGTTACATTGAAGAAGTAACCAAATGAGAGAGAGAAAATAAGTTGCTACTGCACACTATCATATTAAAACGTTTCTCCAATAACTATGTCTTGTTGTGCTACTTAGGCATGCTGAAACATTGATCTCAGTTCAGTAAAATTGGTTTGGGAGTATATAAAAAACTGCATATGTAACTGGTTCTATTTTCAAATAGTTTTTAAAGACATTCATCAAGTTTATCAAGCTGGTCAGATCAGCATTAGTAAAGTATCTCATAAATGTAAATGTTAAAGGTACATTATGTAGAAATCGCCCAGCCATTTCCTGGTTGCTAAAGTTATAATAGTATGTCTAATTTCAGTTTATGTGACAAAACAAGCAAGTATAGTGTTGTGAATCATTGTACCATCTAAACCGCTGTGAAATTACAAAAAATATTGTATTTTCAGCTGTTTGAAGATGGTGAAAGTAAAAGACGCAAAAACTAAACTTATGAATGGAAAGCATAGAAATAGTGCACATAGAACAGATATACTGCTTCTTAGACTTGTTTTCAATGAGAATGACATATCTATAACTCACATTTCTATGTGAATTTGTTAGGGTCACCTAAAAAGTTACATATTGCAGCTTTAAAGATCATTAGGTAAAATAATGTAAATATGAGCTTTGATTAAGGCATAAAAGCTTAGTTCCTGATGTTGCTTATTGGCACTTGACTTGGCACTTTGTAACAGCTACTGAATGACACTGAAACCATGTTATGTACAATGAGAATCAAGACATTTGGATTAACTGGTGTGTCTACCCATCCCTTGCCTATGATCGACAGATATTCATGTGAATGGATAGTTATTGATGATGGTCTGTTGTGCTCTCAGCAGAACTGGTAGTTGTTATTTTTCATCAGGGGCTCCTCCTCGCCCTCCCGGTTCAGTGTCTGATCACAATCCTTATTCATCTTAGCTGGGTCCCCCTGCTCTCCTGCCTCCTGCTGTGGAGTCTTATCCTGTACATTCCTGTAGGTCTGGCAGAAGTAAGGGTACTTAGTATCACATTAAAAGTGTTGATGTCCCCAAACCGTTTTACCCACCAAATTGTATTCCTCCTCATACTGTAAATACATAAGAGCACAATAGATCTAGCTGTAGGGAATGATTAGAAGATAGCGGAATGCTAAGAGAGAGACTGTAAATGACTATAAACTTAAAAAGACTCTACAGTGCGTCATTAAAGTCCATCTTACCTGGTCTGGCTGGTCAGGCAGTAGCCTCTGGATAAGTTGGCCAATGGTACTGAAGGTTGGACGCACTGTTGGTTCCAGGTTCCAGCACATCTTCATGATGGTGTATCTGAGAAGAACAATCCATTTTAGATACTGCAGCAGGCTGTCAGGTTATGTCATATCTCTTCGACTGATATACCCATCTTGAAGTATAATACTCACATTTCTGGAGGGGCAAAGTCCGGCTGAGACATATAACATCCATCTTTGATCATCTTGTAGAACCAGGTGTCCACCACAACATTAGGGTATGGGCTCTTACCTAGAAATACCAACCAAACATTTATTTAAGATATTTCATTTGCTCACATAATTTGATTAATTCAACATAGGACAGCATTTTTGTCATCACATGCCAGTGTGACCCACCCAGAGAGAAGATCTCCCACAGCAGTATCCCATAGGACCAGACGTCACTCTGCACTGTGTACACACATTCAAAGATGCTCTCAGGGGCCATCCACTTCACTGGCAAACGGGCCTTGGAATACAATAGTTTTAGAGATCATTATCATATCATATAGTTCACAATCATTCAAGGATCGGAGCCTCCAAAACTAAAGTGGTATCTTTATACAAATGTTATTAACTCACATTTCCTTTCACCACATAGTTGGAGTCATTTTCAATGTCTCGGGCGAGGCCAAAGTCGCAGATCTTTGCTACATGGCCATCGGTCAAGAGGACGTTCCTAGCTGCCACGTCCCTGTGAATGCACTGCACGAAGACAACATAGGTTTCACTCATATGTACGTGTGTGCATCTGCATGTTACTCTACATGAGAAAATGATATTAATTACATATTAATTACATTTTTGGACGCAAGGAAGTCCATTCCCTGAGCCACCTGAGAGGAGAACCTCAACAAGTCTTCTATGTCCAGCGACCAGGTGCCTGTCTCTGGATCCTCACATAGGGAACCTACCAGGAAGAGAGAGAGGAAGAGAGAGAGAGAGAGTATATGAGACCTAGGGTTGCAAAGAGAGGGTATATTTCAGTTAACTTTTGAAGTTTACCAGTAAACTACTGACATTTTGGAAACATTCAAGGAGTTTATGGAATTTTCATAACATATAAAAGGTATAGAATAATCAAATATAATTGTAATATAACAAATGGAATGACAAAGCTTTAAAACATTATCCTAAATATAACCCATCAACTAAGTGAATACCGTTGTTGTTTAATATGAGAGTTTCAGCATGAAATATCCTTTATATTTTGTACACGCTTCTATTTATTTTACAATGTCAATAGGTCTTTGTTGTAAATGTGTTGGTGCCAAACTGGTGTCAGTTGTAAATAATTGGAAGCGTTGCAGTGTTAATAGCAAATCGACACCTTGGGACTACAAGGTTCTATCTGACATTTTGGACAAAATTGGGTTATTCACATAAAGCTGTTTTTTTGGTGGTCCTTCACATGTGAGATATGTCAGATTTACCATGAACAAAAAAAATCTGAAAGTTCTACCTTTTTATTTAACCTTTATTTAACTAGGCAAGTCAGTTAAGAACACATTCTTATTTACAATGACTACCTACAGGGTCAGCCCCTGCAGCAAATTAGGGTTCAGTGCCTTGCTCAAGGACACATCGACAGGTTTTTCACTGCAGATTTTTGTGTTGCCTAGGGCGGCAGAACGTCCAGGGCCAGCCCTGGTACTTATTGAGTCATAAAAGGAGAAGACATCACTAAACAGTTCTGAGATCTGGAACTTGAAAATACTAATTATCTCAAACCACACATTTTGCTGGGTTCTGGTCTGCTTCTGCAATTTCACCACTTTTTCAGAGGAATTGTACATAAGTTAAGCTCTTTATGGTAAAAACAAATAAATACAGGTGCCTTAGAGCCTGTTTAAGGCCCATTGGAGAGGCATTGCTGTTTTTTTATTTGTTATATAGCAATATGAAAATCACCATGGAAGGTGTATTTCACAAAAATTACAAACTTACTACATTTTATTGATAATTAGCAAGTAGTTTACTGACCTCGGGTGTCAGAGTCCAGAAACATATATCAGTTTACTCATCCGGAGCTAAACTTTAGCAATGTTGACGCTTTAACAAATGTCTGAACATTAATAAATATATTGGATTATGTGATTAGAAAGACATAATCATTAAATGTCTGTACTTTTCTATTGAAATCGAAATAATTGTAACATTCTGTGTCAGATAGAACCTTATTACTGAACCCAGATTGACATTTCAGAACTATAAGGTTCAATCTGCGATTGCACCCCCATAGAAAAATGAATTTACAAATGTCTCAGGATTTTGATAGTCTGTACTTTAGGTACTTTTAAGGTGAGAACATTAATGAGTTATGAAAGAAGAATTCACTACAAAACAGTTCTGAGATCTGGGATGTGAAAATATTGATGCTCAAATTCTCAGAGCTATGCTTTGCGCAGATATAACCTTATAGTCAATTACGTCATTGTTGATTAGATGCTTTTTAAAATAATTATGCTATTTTCTCTTGAACGATATGGTCTATCATCTAGAAACTCTTGGACAATATGGACAGATATAAAGATTAACAAAAAATATATATTTGATATGAATCCATGTTTAAAAGTTATTCAAGTATAAATTGCCAAAATAGCAATAGATTACATGTTGATTACTAAAATTACTGAACATTCTGGTAACTTTAGTAAATTACCAGTAGTTTTGCAACCCTAAGACTTAACGGTGTATACTGCCATTCCACTCCCCAAAACTCTCTATGTTACTGTGATGAGTAAAAGGATGCTAATTACCCATAAGGCAGTGTTTGGGCCTCTGCGCTGGATGCATGTCCTGGTAGTTGTCTGAGCTGGAGCAAGAGATCCCACTGTCACTGCAGACACATAGAGGACTTAGAGGTTTGTTGTGTTGTACGACAGAATTACAGAACAGAAGAACCTACAGAGATGTAGTGATGGGAAGTTTGGCTATTTTTACTGACTCTGGATCTTTTCGTCTCGTTCAGTCAAAATAATTAATATTTCAACAAATTTTGTTCAGTTGAGTCAGCAGTGCTATGAGTGTGATAAGCACAGTCGTTTGTGAACTGCAGCCCCCCAAACAATTCCTTACCGAGTTTGAGTTTTGTTGAGGAGAGTGTGTGTATGTTTTGGTTCTACAAAGCTGGGTCCATTATAACATTAAATAATAAATTCATTGTAGTCATTCTTGCAACATTGGATCTATTATCAGTTCTAAACATGAAGAAGAGCATGCATGTGCTGATGATGTAGTGATCTGTAGAAGAAGAGCATGCATGTGCTGATGGCGTTTGCTCTGATGGAGTGCTAAGCTTGCAGAGAAAACTCACCCTTAATTATATCCATCGTGTCCCCATGTTACTGAGCCTACAACATTACAAGGTTACTTTTTTTTTTTTTTACCTTTATTTAACTAGGTAAGTCAGTTAAGAACAAATTCTTATTTACAATGACCATGGTCTACACTGTACATATATTCTGTGTACACTACAGTCTACACTGTACATATATTCTGTGTAGGCATTAGAATGTGTGGCTTCAATGAAAGCATAAAGACCTTGACACACGTGAAGAAAGGAAAGGGGAGGGAAAAGAAAGGGGGGATACTAGTCAGTTGTACAACTGAATGCATTCAACTGAATGCCTTGTTAGAATGTGGATTGTGATACGGCACCACAGAGAGCAATGAATAAAATTGGAGCACATGAGGTCACTGATTAGCGGAATACACATTACATAAAACATTTGTGGAGACTGACACTTTGTCTCAGATCTACTTCTCGTTTCTTGTTTTTGGTGTACTTTCACTAACAGTGAAACCAACTCTCTGGTGGGAGACTAGAGAAAGGAGAGTGAGTTGAGACTAGAGAGGCGTCTTAGTGATCAGTTCAGCCTACCTCCTTACACGAGGCTCCTGGGCACATGTGTTCTTGTAGTGATCACTGTTCTCTGGAACCCTTGGAACCTCTGGAATCCCTGGTCCGCACAGGACAGAGTCCAGGAACAACTTGGCCTTGCCATGCAAGAAGTTCAGCAGGTCGCCATGGCTACAGTACTCTGTGATCATCAGCATTGGGCCTGCGGTCGAACACAACAATGGGATGACCAATTTGGTTAACCAATGGCACTCACCAAGTCATGTTGAACTTTTTGTATGGAAATGCAAGTACAGAAAAGAGTTTGTCGCACCTCCTTGAGTACATGCCCCTAACAGGTTAACAATGTTGTCATGAGATCCCAGGTGACTGAGGATCTTCAGTTCTGACATCAGAGCTTCTCTCTCTTCTGAGTGGGCGCTTGCTGAGGAAGAGAAGTAACTATTTCATGATTCAATAACAGCAAGCATCCAATAACAGTTATCTATTGTGCAATAACGTTGACTTCCTGTTGTAAATGAAATGCAACACTGCAGGAATGATTTTACACACAGTATGAGGAGGCTAACTCACGCTTGAGCATTTTTACTGCCACACGCGTGGTCATGTTGTCATCGGTCCCCAGACCATAGGCAGTGGCCTCTACTACTTTCCCAAAAGCCCCTGCTCCCAGAATCTGGCCTGGAACAAACAGTATTCAGTCAGTCATTACTGTTTATTGTACTGGCCTCTTTTTTTTTACCCCTGCAATAAAACACACCAAGCATCAGCTTATCACGAGGGAACTCCCACTTCTTGTTATAAGGAAGTTGTGTAGGGTCAATAAAGGTGTAGTTATTCCCATCATTGGCCTCGATGATCTTCCACCGGACTTCATATTTTGGTTTCTATGAGAGAAAACACACGTTGTGTAATGGTCTAACTGCAAACGTCTTAGGGCATTGATAGCCAGTGAATGTGTCAGGAAAGCTTACCTGCTTGTATTTGTACAGGACGATGGCAAGCAGAAGGAACAGAAGGGCTGCTATGCTGGTGGCTCCAATGAGAGTGGGTGTGAACAGCTCAGATGTTACAAATTTTGATGAAACCGCAGCAGGAACACCTAAGACATAATCAACAACAAAACACATTTGGTTCCCTTGAAGTCAGCTCATGACATTATTCGATACTGAACAGGGAAATGAGAAATAACACCACCTGTAGCTGTTTTAATACTAGCCGTAATGTGACAGCCAGGCCCGGGGTGGGTAATCAGGAGAATCGGGAACTTTTGGGCCGGTCGAGGAAATGTTTATTTTTTTTGTTTTTTACATTTGTCACGTTAGTTACATTAGGCTACACACGTTCCGCAGCGCGCAGCTTCTGCATGGGTTGTACCATATGAGGGAGTTCTCCCCTCCCCTCCCATAGAGTTGGTTGGGTCCATAGCCCATCTTTTCCAAAACCTTTTCTCTGGGCCGGCCCTACGGTACGCGTCAGGGAGGATGGATGGGAGGAAGAGACCAGGAGGGGCTGAAAAAGCCAGGTTGAAAAAAAGAAAGGCATTGGAGGAGGATGCTGCCAAATGTGCCAAGCTTACAGATTTATTTTCAAGAGGACAAACACAAGTGGCAACAGGTAAAGAGAGATAGACCTAGTAATGATTAGCATTAGCAACGCTGCAACTTCATTATTCGGCTAATACCGTTGTAGCGTTGTCAACCTATTCACAAGCAAAATATAAAATTTAATTAAAATATTAGCCTTTTTATATCACCCAATACATGGCGATTCATAGACTTTGCAAATATTATGCAATTTAATATTGATAACAAAACTCAAGCTTGATCTGTGTATGCAGTAAAAATCTTAATTATTATTTTTTAGCTTCTGAGCAGCAGATAAGCCAGTCCCCCGCTGAAAATGAGGAGGCCATGATGACTACAGGGACAGGTAGAGAGGATACCAGAATAAACAATATGAATTAAAGTTATTTAACCCTCAGGTTGTGTTCAAAACCCTATAACACCTTTTGTGTTCCCGGTCAAAAATTACCGGCCTACAAAAAATAGCTTATAAATCACTTGTTATGCTATATAATCACCCAATATTGGATTCAATCTTCAATAAATTTGTAAATATTACATAAAATATGAAACAAATTGGCACTGTTGATCACACAAGTCTACTTAAAATTTTCACCAGGAAATTTGTTTTGAAAAACATTTATTTTGTACAAAATGGCACAGTCACACTTGTGGTGTTCCCGGTCAAAAATGACTGGCCTACAAAAAATTGCTTATAAATCTCTCATTATACTATATTATCACCCAATATTGGATTCAATCTTTTTGTCAACTTGTTTTCTTTTAATTAGGACTGGTTTTATATTTCTATTTGCATCTGATTAATCATAGGCCTCATTTATCTGAGAGTAGGTATCACGTTTTTTGATTAAAAAAGCATGAATATTTTTTTAATAAATTTGGAAATATTAAATAAAATATGAAAAAAATTGGCAATGACGGCCCACATGAGGTCTCATTCCAACAAACCCGGCCTACTGCCTAATCTGAGTCTGACACCCCTGGTATATGCCCTTCTGCCCTTTTTGTTATGCAATACAGGTGAGTCAGATGCTGAAAGAGCAGATATAGAGACAGCATCCAGTGAGACAACAGCCCTGCAAGAGATCCCAGAGGCACAGGCAGATGCAAGTGTAGATGCATCATATTTTGCTCACCCTCAAGCACAGGATCTAGACACATTTTTCAATTACCATCCTCAGCAGCCCACAAAACATCACCTACTAGCTAAAGTTTTTCACAGCAAGCATGGCACCAACCGCAAGTGGTTGACATACAGTGAAAAAACACAGTCTCTGTATTGTTCTGTGTGTTTGGCATTTGCACCTGCTGCAAGTGATAGTCCTTTCATAAAGGGAGGTATGAAAACATGGAAACATGTTCATCAGTGGAAGATGGAAGTATGAAGTCAACAGTGAGGGTCAAAGCAAAAGGATTAATTGAAAATCTTCTGAAATATGAGATTATCCTCATTGCCCAAACTTTCCTTCGCATTTTCCAACATACATCCCCCCTCTCCAAGTACCTACAGACACACAGAATGGATATTTTGTCAGCTCAGCGTCTGGTTGAGGGGACAAAGGATAACCTCAAAAAATATGTCAGGGACTTTGAGGGAGTGAAAGTGGCAGCTGATAAGTTTGTGAGTTGGGTCAATGAAAAGCTGGAAGAGATGGACAACTATGAACTAGTTGTGCAGACTGCACTTCAAGAGAAGCGTGTCCGAAAAAAGAAAAGAATGCCAGGAGAGCTTTTAGATGATGAACCAGTAGCCTCATCTGATGCTGCCTTTGAGGTGAATGTCCATAATGTTATTCTGGACACGGTGGCAGGTAGCATAGATAGGAGGTTTTCAGCAAATGCAAAACTTGCCTCAGATTTTGCTTGTCTTGACCCTAAAAACTTTCCTGAAATTAAGATAAATGGGCTCCCTAACTCAGCACTCCAGGAAATCAGCAAATGTCTGCTTAGGTTTGATGACAGAGCTACTGTTAGCACATTACAAACTGAGCTTTCTAGCCTGGCATACCAGTGGGACAGACTGAAACAGTCCTCTCTTGAAGGTTATACTGTCAGGACATGTAGTGAGGTGACACAGGAAGGTCAGGACGATAGTGGTGGAGTGCCATATATGGAAGAACCAGAGATGGAACTTGAAAGCAGGACCTGTTCCTCCTGCAAAAACTGTGCCATTTGTGTCCATTTAATACTCTCACAGTATAACCTCCTCACAGATGCTTATCATGTAATTGGGTTAGCATATACGTTTCTGTTGACTTTGTCCATCACACAGGTTGCATGTGAGAGAAGCTACTCAACTTTAACATTTGTGAAGAATAGGCTACGAAGCTCATTGAGTCAGGACAACTTGGAGGCTTTCATGTTAATGTGCACAGAGAAGGAAATCCACATGTCTATAAGCAACGACACAGTTATCGATAAAGTGGCTGAAACCAGTGCACTGCTTAGGCGGCTACTGATGCTGTAGATGCTGTTGGTGCTATTCGCAATGTAACTGTAAACTGTACTGTGACTTGAACTGTAAACATTAGTTCTATATGCCTCTTTGTGGAAGAGTGAGATACATTTCAAATGCTTAATTTCTTTCTTTCTGCTTTTGTTAATTTTTCAACCTATCCTTGTGGAATAGTGGAATATTTTTTGTTAACTTCTCAGCAAAAGTGAATTATTATTTAACCTTTACATTATTTGTTGCACCATGGTATTAATAAAAACTACACAATAGTAAGAGCTGAACTGTTGCTTAATTTATCCAATTTGGAAAAATGCTAATTTGGAATTCCACCATGACAAAAAGTGGGCCGGTCTTGGGCCTGAAACTCCCGGGCTGAAAAGTGGCCCCACTCCAGCCCTGGTACCAGTGCCATGTGAGAATCTCACAAAACGTTTCTTTGCACAGTATTTTGTATATGTGCAAAGGTTGTCTTACGTGATACGAAGACGTCCCGCTCTTCACCGACCAGGTTAAAGGTCACACACTCCACTGTGACCTCCATACTTGAGGGACTGAGGGTCAGCTCACTCTGCACCTCCTCTGGGCCTAATTCTTCTGTCTGCACCTCCATGGTGCTGATGTGGAGAGGGTGCACCTCCATCGTGTCATTGTCACCATCGCACCTGACAACAGAGGAACATCAGGATGAGCACAGGACAGTGAAACAGCTCACTCTTCATCGTGTGCCTTGGCAAGATCTTGTCCTATTGTTATCCAGTTAGAGAACCTACAATCAATCAAATCTGTTTCATAAAGCCCTTTTTACATCAGTAGTTTTTACACCTACGTGTTTTGTATTCCTGGGCACTGGTACCAGAGGATTGTGGGAGCTGGGTATCCAGAGGCGGTGCAGGTCAGGGTGGTAACATTCTTCAGTCTGACCATGGCACTGGGTTTCTCTACTCAGTCAAAGAGGACAAAACCGCATTTTAAGTCAGCATCACTCTCAGATCAGGTCACAATTGCATTCCATATTGTCTTGCTAGTTTGAATGTTGATGTAACCGATCACATTGGAATGAGATCACTTACGGTATACTTGGACATTGAAGGTGATGGAGTCATTTAGGCATGTGCTCCTGATGTGGAGGGTGTACTGGCCTCTCTCCTCGGACCTCACTCTTTGTAGCAGCAGGCTGCTCTCGTACCTACAGGGTGACAGTATCAGACAGTATCAAATAACAGCACAGTATCAATAAACAGCTTTTGCATTTATTCAGCATCTTTATAAATGATACGATAAAAACATTCAGAATCAGACAAATCATGTACAATAACTATAGGGAGAATGATGACCTGTTATTGTATCGGACGGTCCATGTGTTGTCATGAGTGGAGATGTTGCGACTGTGAGATATGGGCATGTCCCAACGCTGCTCCTTGATTTGGGGATACGCCTCGATCAGAATGTTTATCTCAAGGTTTTCTCCTTCGTTCACTTCAACTAAGGAGCCATTTAGGTAGAGATCTGGTGACAGGCGGGGTATGAGCCTAATGTAAGGCTTATCTGATGAGGTGGGAGGGAAAAACAGGGAGATAACATTAGAGATAAAATAATTTTGACCCCACTTGAACTAAACTGAAAATTGAGATTGTCACAACCTAATTTCCTTTGAGGATGCGGAACTGAGTTTCACTTTTAAAACAGGTTTCCGTGTTTGGTGTTTGTGGAAATCAACACTAGACTCGTACTACCATCCTGATCTTGCAGGCTTACAAAAATACTGTATGTTTCTGTGTAGTGAAACATATGAGATGCTAGATCAACACTCCCCAATGCTTACCTACAACCTGCAGGTAGGTGGTGGAGCTGTTGGCCCCGGCCTCATTCATGGCTGTACAGGTGAAGTTTCCTGTGTGAGACATGGCCACAGCTGGGATTGTGACACTACTGGTGATGTGCACCTGCTTACTCTGGTCCTCTGGTATCATTTCATGTGAAAAGTCCAATGCCTATGAAAACAACAACACCAAAATATCAGTTCAGATCTTCAGAAATACAGTGGGGCAAAAAAGTGTTTAGTCAGCCACCAATTGTGCAAGTTCTCCCAAAGATGAGAGAGGCCTGTAATTTTCATCATAGGTACACTTCAACTATGAGAGACAAAATGAGAAAAAAAAATCCAGAAAATCACATTGTAGGATTTTTAATGAATTTATTTGCAAATTATGGTGGAAAATAAGTATTTGGTCACCTACAAACAAGCACGATTTCTGGCTCTCACAGACCTGTAACTTCTTCTTTAAGAGGCTCCTCTGTCCTCCACTCGTTACCTGTATTAATGGCACCTGTTTGAACTTGTTATCAGTATAAAAGACACCTGTCCACAACCTCAAACAGTCACACTCCAAACTCCACTATGGCCAAGACCAAAGAGCTGTCAAAGGACACCAGAAACAAAATTGTAGACCTGCACCAGGCTGGGAAGACTGAATCTGCAATAGGTAAGCAGCTTGGTGTGAAGAAATCAACTGTGGGAGCAATTATTAGGAAATGGAAGACATACAAGACCACTGATAATCTCCTTTGATCTGGGGCTCCACGCAAGATCTCACCCCGTGGGGTCAAAATGATCACAAGAACGGTGAGCAAAAATCCCAGAACCACACGGGGGGAACTAGTGAATGACCTGCAGAGAGCTGGGACCAAAGTAACAAAGGCTACCATCAGTAACACACTATGCCGCCAGGGACTCAAATCCTGCAGTGCCAGACGTGTCCCCCTGCTTAAGCCAGTACATGTCCAGGCCCGTCTGAAGTTTGCTAGAGAGCATTTGGATGATCCAGAAGAGGATTGGGAGAATGTCATATGGTCAGATGAAACCAAAATATAACTTTTTGGTAAAAACTGAACTCGTCGTGTTTGGAGGAGAAAGAATGCTGAGTTGCATCCAAAGAACACCATACCTACTGTGAAGCATGGGGGTGGAAACATCATGCTTTGGGGCTGTTTTTCTGCAAAGGGACCAGGACGACTGATCCGTGTAAAGGAAAGAATGAATGGGGCCATGTATCATGAGATTTTGAGTGAAAACCTTCCATCAGCAAGGGCATTGAAGATGAAACGTGGCTGGGTCTTTCAGCATGACAATGATCCCGAACACACTGCCCGGGCAACGAAGGAGTGGCTTCGTAAGAAGCATTTCAAGGTCCTGGAGTGGCCTAGCCAGTCTCCAGATCTCAACCCCATAGAAAATCTTTGGAGGGAGTTGAAAGTCTGTGTTGCCCAGCGACAGCCCCGAAACATCACTGCTCTAGAGGAGATCTGCATGGAGGAATGGGCCAAAATACCAGCAACAGTGTGTGAAAACCTTGTGAAGACTTACAGAAAACGTTTGACCTCTGTCATTGCCAACAAAGGGTATATAACAAAGTATTGAGATAAACTTTTGTTATTGACCAAATACTTATTTTCCACCATAATTTGCAAATAAATTCATTAAAAATCCTACAATGTGATTTTCTGGATTTTTTTTTCTCATTTTGTCTCTCATATTTGAAGTGTACCTATGATGAAAATTACAGGCCTCTCTCATCTTTTTAAGTGGGAGAACTTGCACAATTGGTGGCTGACTAAATACTTTTTTGCCCCACTGTATACTGTATCATACATGTTAATAGCACACATAGGTAGGGGAAACATCTATGATTTAATGACAGAAATTGACAACAGGCTACTGTTGAACTGACTTTGAGGGAGGAGTGTTTCCACGTCACGTTGTAGAAATGGTTAGGGTTGCTGGTGATGCAGGGGATAAGGAGCTGCTCTCCAACAATACGAACATACCCATCTACCTCAATTAATACAGATGGTGGCGAACGCAACCCTGGAACAGGCGTAGAGAAGTGTTTAGATGGGCTAAAATGCTTTGGGGCCAATATACTCAATGCACAGACATCAACTTCATCTTACTTTGAATGACGATGATGGGGACGACTTTGGAGACTCTCGTGACCCCATTGATCTTTGCACTGCAGACGTAGTCTGCGCTGTGGATGGTCAGAAGGTATCGGATGAGGATTCCTCTCTTGGGGTTGACAGTGTAGTTCATTCCGGGGGGTGTTGGGTCTCCGTTGGCCATACGGATGGACAGGTCGGTGGCACTGGGGTTTGTCAGCTGACAGAGGAGAACATCACTGCTCTCCTTCACATCTCTCACGGTGCGAGGGGTCACCAAGATGTTATGGGGATCTATAAGGAACATAACATGTGATATATGGCGCATGTGAGTCTTCAGGTTGATCACTGAATATGACAATACGTACACACTTACCTGTCACATAGATGTGGACCTCTGAGGTGAGGTCTGGTTGCTTCTCATACATGCACTTGTATGTGCCAGTGTAGTCTGCTGTAAGGCGCCTGGTGGTAATCACACTCCCCAATCTAGTATTCCTCATGAGTTTGAATGCTGTGGTAGACCAGGTGACTGGGCTGTCCCCCTCACAGGTCAAGGTGAAAGACGAGTTTCCAACAGGCATAGTCCACTCAGCCTCCCTCACCACCACCGAGTTCAGCTTGATCACTGGAGGGCTCCGCTCTGTCAACAAAGCAAAGATGGAACCAGGAATAAATAACACACACAATCAAATCTAGCAATCTCATGTTTCACGGAATGCAGACATAGTCTACAGTAATGATATATTTCAGTGAATTATCACATTTGTAACTCCAATACCTACAGTACCTGCATTCGGAAAGTATTCAGACCCCTTGACTTTTTCCCTGTTTTGTTCAGTTACAGCCTTATTTTATAATTGATTTCTCATCAATCTACACACAGTACCCCATAATGACAAAGCAAAAACAGGTTTTTAGAAATGTTTGCTAATTTAAATAAATAAAAAAGTATTCAGACCCTTTGCTATGAGACTCTAAATTGAGCTCAGGTGTATCTTGTTTCCATTGATCATCCTTGAGATGTTTCTACAACTTGATTAGAGTCTACCTGTGATAAATTCTATTGATTGGACATGATTTGGAAAGACACCTGCCTATATAAGACCCCACAGTTGACAGTGCATGTATGAGCAAACCCAATCCATGAGGTCGAAGGAATTGTCCGTAGAGCTCCGAGACAGGATTGTGTCGAGGCACAGATCTGGGGAAGGGTACCAAAAAATGTCTGCAGCATTGAAGGTCCCCAAAAACACAGTGGCCTCCATCATTCTTAAAAATGGAAGAAGTTTGGAACCACCAAGACTCTTCCTAAAGCTGGCCGCCCGGCCAAACTGTGTCTTGGTCAGGGAGGTGACCAAGAACCCGATGGTCACTCTGACAGAGCTCCAGAGTTCCTCTGTGGAGATGGGATAATCTTCCAGAAGGACAGCCATCTCTGCAGCACTCCCCTAATGTGGCCTTTATGGTAGAGTGGCCAGATGGAAGGCACGTGAGAGCCCACTTGGAGTTTTCCAAAAGGACTCAGACCATGAGAAACAAGATTCTTTGTTCTGATGAAACAAAGATTGAACTCTTTGGCCCGAATGCCAAGTGTCACGTCTGGAGGAAACCTGGTACTATACCTACGGTGAAGCATGGTGGTGGTAGCATGATACTGTGGGGATGTTTTTCAGCGGCAGGGACTCGGAGACTAGTCAGGATCGAGGGAAAGATGAACGGAGCAAAGTACAGAGAGATCCTGGATGAAAACCTGCTTCAGAGTCAGAGTGCTCAGGGCCTCAGACTGGGGCAAAGGTTCTTAGCCAAGTCAAGTCAACGCAGGAGTTGCTTTGGGACAAGTCTCTGAATGTCCCTGAGTGGAAACAATGTAATCCATTTTAGAATAAGGCTGTAACGTAACAAAATGTGGAAAAAGTCAAGGGGTCTGAATGCTTTCCGAAAGCACTGTATCTTCTCAGTGACAATGACAAACTTCTTTAACCTGTCTCATCCCCTTCATCAATTGGATTTAACAAGTGACATCAATAAGGGATCATAGCTTTCACTTGGATTCACCTGGTCACGGAAAATGTTTCTTAAGTTTTGTACACTCAGTATATACATTATACAGTGGGGAGAACAAGTATTTGATACACTGCCGATTTTGCAGGTTTTCCCACTTACAAAGCATGTAGAAGTCTGTAATTTTTATCATAGGTACTCTTCAACTGTGAGTGACGGAATCTAAAACAAAAATCCAGAAAATCACATTGTATGATTTTTAAGTAATTAATTTGCATTTTATTGCATGACATAAGTATTTGATACATCAGAAAAGTAGAACTTAATATTTGGTACAGAAGCCTTTGTTTGCAATTACAGAGATCATACGTTTCCTGTAGTTCTTGACCAGGTTTGCACACACTGCAGCAGGGATTTTGGCCCACTCCTCCATCCAGATCCTTCAGGTTTCGGGGCTGTCGCTGGGCAATACGTACTTTCAGCTCCCTCCAAAGATTTTCTATTGGGTTCAGGTCTGGAGACTGGCTAGGCCACTCCAGGACCTTGAGATGCTTCTTACGGAGCCACTCCTTAGTTGCCCTGGCTGTGTGTTTCGGGTCGTTGTCATGCTGGAAGACCCAGCCACGACCCATCTTCAATGCTCTTACTGAGGGAAGGAGGTTGTTGGCCAAGATCTCGCGATACATGACCCCATCCATCCTCCCCTCAATACGGTGCAGTCGTCCTGTCCCCTTTGCAGAAAAGCATCCCCAAAGAATGATGTTTCCACCTCCATGCTTCAAGGTTGGGATGGTGTTCTTGGGGTTGTACTCATCCTTCTTCTTCCTCCAAACACGGCGAGTGGAGTTTAGACCAAAAAGCTCTATTTTTGTCTCATCAGACCACATGACCTTCTCCCATTCCTCCTCTGGATCATCCAGATGGTCATTGGCAAACTTCAGACGGGCCTGGACATGCGCTGGCTTGAGCAGGGGGACCTTGCGTGCGCTGCAGGATTTTAATCCATGACGGCGCAGTGTGTTACTAATGGTTTTCTTTGAGACTGTGGTCCCAGCTCTCTTCAGGTCATTGACCAGGTCCTGCCGTGTAGTTCTGGGCTGATCCCTCACCTTCCTCATGATCATTGATGCCCCACGAGGTGAGATCTTGCATGGTGCCCCAGACCAAGGGAGATTGACCGTCATCTTGAACTTCTTCCATTTTCTAATAATTGCGCCAACAGTTGTTGCCTTCTCACCAAGCTGCCTGCCTATTGTCCTGTAGCCCATCCCAGCCTTGTGCAGGTCTACAATTTTATCCCTGATGTCCTTACACAGCTGTTTGATTGAGTCTGTGGAGTCCGTTTGATTGAGTGTGTGGACAAGTGTCTTTTATACAGGTAACGAGTTCAAACAGGTGCAGTTAATACAGGTAATGACTGGAGAACAGGAGGGCTTCTTAAAGAAAAACTAACAGGTCTGTGAGAGACGGAATTCTTACTGGTTGGTAGGTGATCAAATACTTATGTCATGCAATAAAATACAAATTAATTATTTAAAAATCATACAATGTGATTTTCTGGATTTTTGTTTTAGATTCCGTCACTCACAGTTGAAGAGTACCTATGATAAAAATTACAGACCTCTACATGCTTTGTAAGTAGGAAGACCTGCAAAATCGACAGTGTATCAAATACTTGTTCTCCCCACTGTATATGCAGTTGAAGTCGGAAGATTACATACACTTAGGTTGAAGTCATTAAAACTCATTTTTCTACCACTCCACAGATTTCATATTAACAAACTATAGTTTTGGCAAGTCATTTAGGACATCTATTTTGGGCATGACACAAGTAATTCTTCCAACAATTGTTTACAGACAGATTATTTAATTTATAATTCACTATATCACAATTCCAGTGGGTTAGAAGTTTACATACACTAAGTTGACTGTGCCTTTAAACAGCTTGGTAAATTCCAGAAAATGATAGAAGCTTCTGATAGGCTAATTGACAGAGTCAATTGGAGGTGTGCCTGTGGATGTATTTCAAGGCTTACCTTTAAACTCAGTGCCTCTTTGCTCGACATCATGGGAAAATCAAAAGAAATCAGCCAAGATCTCCCCAAAAAAATCTGGTTCATCCTCGGGAGCAATTTCCAAACGCCTGAAGATACCACGTTCATCTGTACAAACAATAGTACGCAAGTATAAACACCATGGGACCACGCAGCCGTCATACCGCTCAGGAAGGAGACGCGTTCTGTCTTCTAGAGATGAACGTACTTTGGTGCGAAAAGTGCAAATCAGTCCCAGAACAACAGCAAGGGACCTTGTGAAGATGCTGGAGGAAACAGGTACAAAAGTATCTATATCCACAGTAAAACTAGTCCTATTTCGACATAACCTGAAAGGCCGCTCAGCAAGGAAGAAGCCACTGCTCCAAAACTGCAATAAAAAAGCCAGACTACGGTTTGCTACTGCACATGGGGACAAAGATCATACTTTTTGGAGAAATGGTCTGATGAAATCAAAATAGAACTGTTTGGCCATAATGACCATTGTTATGTTTGGAGGAAAAAGGGGGAGGCTTGCAAACTGAAGAACACCATCCCAACCATGAAGCACGGGGGTGGCAGCATCATGTTGTGGGGGTGCTTTGCTGCAGGAGGGACTGGTGCACTTCACAAAATAGATGGCATCATGAGGAAGGAACATTATGTGTATATATTGAAGCAACATCTCAAGACATCAGTCAGAAAGTTAAAGCTTTGTCGCAAATGGATCTTCCAAATGGACAATGACCCCCAGCATACTTCCAAAGTTGTGGCAAATTGGCTCAAGGACAACAAAGTCAAGGTATTGGAGTGGCCATCACAAAGCCCTGACCTCAATCCTATGGACAATTTGTGGGCAGAACTGAAAATGCGTGTGCGAGCAAGGAGGCCTATAAACCTGACTCAGTTACACCAGTTCTGTCAGGAGGAATGGGCCAAAATTCATTCAACTTATTGTGGGAAGCTTGTGGAAGGCTGCCCAAAACATTTGACCCAAGTTAAACAATTTAAAGGCAATGCTACCAAATACTAATTGAGTGAATGTAAACTTCTGACCCACTGGGAATGTGATGAAAGAAATAAAAGCTGAAATAAATAATTCTCTCTACTATTATTCTGATATTTCACATTCTTAAAATAAAGTGGCGACCCTAACTGACCTAAGAAATTGAATTTTTACTAGGATTAAATGTCAGGAATTGTGAAAAACGGAGTTTAAATGTATTTGGCTAAGGTGTATGTAAACTTCCGACTTCAACTGTATATACATGTATGTGTATATAATGGTTAAGGTCTATCTAGATGCTCTTTCTGCCTGTCATATAGGCTTTTGACAAAAACACGTTGAGAAAACACCCCTTGTTATGTTGTTTCATGAAGGGGGCGCGTGGCTTAAGTCCAGTTTCCAAGCGTTTAGCAGCGTCTTGAGGTCCATCTATTGTGCTTAAGGGTATTTCACAGCAGCCTTTTGAGCCTCTGGAAAGTGTTGAGAGCCATCTCTCCAGTTCTACGGAAGATGAGTGTCTGTACCATTTGTGTCCAGTATTGTTTATATTCTTGATATTCTCTGATATTATGAGTGATATACTTGAGAATGACCATCAGGGGAGGGGCTCACCTCATTCGCCACTCGACCTGTCTGTATCCGACAGACGTGTGTGATTGGTTCTTCGCGTGTGGTTGAAATTCTAAATTATCAAATGAGGAGAGACAAACTTATCACACGAGTCAGAGTTCTACTTATTAAAATCTTGTTAACAAGGGAGCAGGTCAATACAACACACACACATACAGTGTGAATCGATTGAGTACTCAAATAATGCAGAAACTCAAGGGGTTTATATAGAAACACAAAAACTACTTAGTCATGGTTGGTTCAACCCCTCCCTGGCAGATCAGGGCATCATAAGCTATCTTGTTTTCTTCTGGTGGTCAGGTGTATTTGGTGTGTGAGTTTATAGCACACAAACAAGTGATAACGACAGTTCTGTTTACTCCTTTCTCTACCAAGCTAGCCTCCGTTAAGATAGTAAAAGAACAGGATGGGCAGAAGAACTGTGGTCACCTCTCAGAGGCTCTTTGTCTTATGCCTTGGGACCAGGAGTGAAATTGAAACAATACAGGTCTATCGGTTTCTCAAGTTTATCTCCCTCCCATGTCCTTGACCATACACCCAGACCAGCTGCGGGGAGTGAGTGTGGAAGAGATTAACCATCCTTTCTCAGAAGCATAACATTGGCACTAAAGAAATGTATTTACTATTGTTACGCATATTATTTCTTAACTATTAATATTAAACAAATCAAGTAATAATTTTTCTCTCAAGCACTTCTGAGATTCAGGTGAACTCGAATGTGAGATATCTCACTCATAATATCAGAGAACCTGGGTTACGAGAGTAACCTTGAGTAATATTTGAGTATCAGACTGTGATTTGAGTATCAGACTGTGATTGGTTTATCAGTTAACTGTTGACTTAGAGTCGATGTCCGCAATCCGCTGAATTTTAATTAGCATAATAAAAACATCCCCATCAAAATCAGTCCGTTTAAGCTAGAGACATCCGTTTTTGCATTGGATGCGTCTCAATATACAGCATCCTCCGATGTCGCACTTGCGGTGACAGGTGACAGAGCTAAAGCGGTGTTCTTCAGACCATAAGACCGCGAAAATTGGTCTTCTCACCAAATCGTATGAACGGTTTGGTCTACAAACTGTTACAACCCCTCAATGGAAAGATGAGACTCTCATGAACATGATGTTCTTTGTTTTTCTCTACGACCCCCACAAGTGTCTTGAGACAAGTCTGAAGTCGGCACAGCCGATCTGCCAACTTCTGTCTGTAGCGTGTAAACAGTTTGGACTACACCCGTGGAAAGGTGAAACTCTCACAAAAACGTAAATGTCGGTTGTTTTGCTCTAGGATGCCTACAGGCCAAAAATAAGGGGTTAAATACATGTAAAGACGTTTTTACAAATGTTTCCTGATCTTTCTTATATCTCTCAGCTATAGGATAGACACTTCAGAACAAACGTCCTTTATTCAATGCGTTTGTATGGGCTAATAGCAGTAAAGCCAAATAAAAATGTCATCACATACAGTGGTGCTTGAAAGTTAGTGAAACCTTTAGAATTTTCTATATTTTTGCATAAATATGACCTAAAACATCATCAGATCTTCACACAAGTCCTAAAGAGAACCCAATTAAACAAATGAGGCAAAAATATTATACTTGGTCATTTATTTTTTTTATTGAGGAAAATGATCTAATATTACATATCTGTGAATGGCAAAAGTATGTGAACCTCTAGGATAAGCAGTTAATTTGAATGTGAAATTAGAGTCAGGTGTTTTCACAAGTCAAAGTCCTGAACTTAATCCGATCGAAATGTTGTGGAAGGACCTGAAGCGAGAGGTTCATGTGAGGAAACCCACCAACATCCTAGAGTTGAAGCTGTTCTGTAAGGAGGACTGGGCTCAAGTTCCTCCAAGCCGATGTGCAGGACTGATCAACAGTTACCGGAAACTTTCAACCAGATACTGAATGCAAAGGTTTACATACTTTTGCCACTCACAGATACAGTGGGGAGAACAAGTATTTGATACACTGCCGATTTTGCCGGTTTTCCTACTTACAAAGCATGTAGAGGTCTGTAATTTTTATCATAGGTACACTTCAACTGTGAGAGATGGAATCTAAAACAAAAATCCAGAAAATCACATTGTATGATTTGTAAATAATTAATTTGCATTTTATTGCATGACATAAGTATTTGATCACCTACCAACCAGTAAGAATTCCGGCTCTCACAAACCTGTTCGTTTTTCTTTAAGAAGCCCTCCTGTTCTCCACTCATTACCTGTATTAACTGCACCTGATTGAACTCGTTTCCTGCATAAAAGACACCTGTCCACACACTCAATCAAACAGACTCCAACCTCTCCACAATGGCCAAGACCAGAGAGCTGTGTAAGGACATCAGGGATAAAATTGTAGACCTGCACAAGGCTGGGATGGGCTACAGGACAATAGGCAAGCAGCTTGGTGAGAAGGCATCATCTGTTGGCGCAATTATTAGAAAATGGAAGAAGTTCAAGATGACGGTCAATCTCCCTCGGTCTGGGGCACCATGCAAGATCTCACCTTGTGGGGCATCAATGATCATGAGGAAGGCGAGGGATCAGCCCAGAACTACACGGCAGGACCTGGTCAATGACCTGAAGAGAGCTGGGACCACAGTCTCAAAGAAAACCATTAGTAACACACTACGCCGTCATGGATTAAAATCCTGCAGCGCACGCAAGGTCCCCCTGCTCAAGCCAGCGCATGTTCAGGCCCGTCTGAAGTTTGCCAATGACCATCTGGATGATCCAGAGGAGGAATGGGAGAAGGTCATGTGGTCTGATGAGACAAAAATAGAGCTTTTTGGTCTAAACTCCACTCGCCGTGTTTGGAGGAAGAAGAAGGATGAGTACAACCCCAAGAACACCATCCCAACCGTGAAGCATGGAGGTGGAAACATCATTCTTTGGGGATGCTTTTCTGCAAAGGGGACAGGACGACTGCACCGTATTGAGGGGGGGATGGATGGGGCCATGTTCGCAAGATCTTGGCCAACAACCTCCTTCCCTCAGTAAGAGCATTGAAGATGGGTCGTGGCTGGGTCTTCCAGCATGACAACGACCCGAAACACACAGCCAGGGCAACTAAGGAGTGGCTCCGTAAGAAGTATCTCAATGTCCTGGAGTGGCCTAGCCAGTCTCCAGACCTGAACCCAATAGAAAATCTTTGGAGGGAGCTGAAAGTCCGTATTGCCCAGCGACAGCCTCAAAACCTGAAGGATCTATATGGATGAGTGGGCCAAAATCCCTGCTGCAGTGTGTGCAAACCTTGTCAAGAACTACAGGAAACGTATGATCTCTGTAATTGCAAACAAAGGTTTCTGTACCAAATATTAAGTTCTTCTTTTCTGATGTATCAAATACTTATGTCATGCAATAAAATGCAAATTAATTACTTGAAAATCATACAATGTGATTTTCTGGATTTTTGTTTTAGATTCCGTCACTCACAGTTGAAGAGTACCTATGATAAAAATTACAGACTTCTACATGCTTTGTAAGTGGGAAAACCTGCAAAATCAGCAGTGTATCAAATACTTGTTCTCCCCACTGTATGTAATATTGGATCATTTTCCTCAATAAATAAATGACCAAGTATAGTATTTTTGTCTCATTTGTTTAATTGGGTTCTCTTTATCTACTTTAAGGACTTGTGTGAAAATCTGACGATGTTTTAGATCATATTTATGCAGAAATATAGAAAATTCTAAAGTGTTCACAAACTTTTGAGCAGCACTGTATATACACTACTGGTTTTAGAACACCTACTCATTCAAGGGTTTTTCTTTATTTTTACTATTTTCTACATTGTAGAATAATAGTGAAGACCTCAACTATGAAATAGCACATATGGAATCATGTAGTAAACAAATAAGTTTTCAACAAATCAAAATATATTTTAGATTCTTCAAAGTAGCCACCCTCTGCCTTGATGACAGCTTTGCACACTCTTGGCATTCTCTCAACCAGCTTCATGAGGCAGTCACCTGTCACCTAGTCCTATTTGGTAAAATAGCAAGTCCATATTATGTCAAGAACAGCTCAAATAAGCAAAGAGATACGACAGTCCGTCATTACTTTAAGACATGAAGGTCAGTCAATGCAGAAAAGTGCAGTCGCAAAAACCATCAAGCGCTATGATGAAACTAGCTCTCATGAGCACCGCCACAGGAAAGGAAGACCCAGAGTTAGCTCTGCTGCAGATGATAAGTTCATTAGAGTTACCAGCCTCAGAAATTGCAGCCCAAATAAATGGTTTAAGTAACAGATGCATCTCAACATCAACTGTTCAGAGGAGACTGCGTGAATCAGGCCTTCATGGTCGAATTGTTGCAAAGAAACCACTACTATAGGACACCAATAAGAAGAAGAGACTTGCTTGGGCCAAGAAACACGAACAATGGACATTAGACCGGTGGAAATCTGTCCTTTGGTCTGATGAGTCCAAATTTGAGATTTTTGGTTCCAATCGCTGTGTCTTTGTGAGACGCGGAGTAGGTGAACGGATGATCTCTGCATGTGTGGTTCCCACATGAAGCATGGAGGAGGAGGTGTGATGGTGTGAGGGTGCTTTCTGGTGACACTGTCAGTGATTTATTTAGAATTCAAGAAACACTTAACCAGCATGGCTACCACAGAGATATGCCATCCCATCTGGTTTGCGCTTAGTGGGACTATCATTTGTTTTTCAACAGGACAATGACCCAACACACCTCCAGGCTGTGTAAGGGCTATTTAACCAAGAAGGAGAGTGATGGAGTGCTGCATCAGATGACCTGGCCTCCACAATCACCCAACCTCAACCCAATTGAGATGGTTTGGGATTAGATGGACCACAGAGTGAAGGAAAAGCAGCCAACAAGTGCTCAGCATATGTGGGAACTCCTTCAAGACTATTGGAAAAGCATTCCAGATGAAGCTAGTTGAGAGAATGCCAAGAGTGTGCAAAGCTGTCATCAAGGCAAAGGGTGGCTACTTTGAAGATTCTAAAATATAAAGTATATTTTGATTTGTTTAAGACTTTTTTGCTTACTACATGATTCCATATGTGCTGTTTCGTAGTGTTCATGTCTTCACTATTATTCTACAATGTAGAAAATAGTAAAAATAAAGAAAAACTCTTGAATGAGTAGGTGTGTCCAAACTTTTGTTTTTCTTATATCTTATATCTCTCAGATATAGGACAGACACTTCAGAACAAACTTCAAAGTTTGTTATAAAGCTTTAATATTCATCCTGATTGGACAACCTTATTGGACAAACTGTCTCATGCAGGCAAAGATATGAGCATCTCATTGTCTGGCAGCGGCAGAGTGAGCAGGTCACTCAGCTGCTGTGCTCCCTGGTCATTCATAGCCTTCAGCAGCTTGATGATCTCGTCCTGGCCGCTGGACACCTCTCGGTGCAGCAGAGGTAGGGAGGGGCTACCACTGGGGGAGCCTGACTGGACTCTGGGTTGGCTGGGAGAATGACTGATTTAGGAGCCCCCATGGTCATGCCAACTCGTTCATTGGCAGGGGCTTTTTCGTTACCTGAAAGAGTCTGAAAACAAACGTTTTTTGTGGTGAGTGAAGTTGTCCCATTTTAATTCATGACAACAAACTTGCAAGAATTATTATTATTGTTATTTATTTTACTGTACAACATAATATTTCACTTCTTTTCTATAAAATACAATCCACTTACTTTAAATCAGTGAAGTGCATCTTCTTGAATTCATCCTCTGTCAAGCATGATGCCAACACTTGTGTACCAAAGTTGTGTAATTTGCTGCTACTGACATGATAGAATTGTATCATATGGTGAATTGTGAGTTATTTCAATGGTTATGCCTTAGAAATCATCCATAGGAAAGAGGAATGATTCAAGGAAAATGTCATTTCTTGGTATGCACCAACGTCAACAATGAGAATTATTTTGCAATTAACGCATTTCTGTCTATTTCATATTTTAGTGGTTTTTTTTAGGGAGAAAGGGGAAATGAGAGTGTGCCTGAGCTGGTTTTACCCGTGTCTTTGTGTGTGTGGAAATGTTTGAAACAAAACCCCACATAGCGTCTAGCTCCAGGAAACACATTGTGCTGGGGACCCGCTGGAAGGATCGTGGTCTTGGGGTGCCTGTTTCCCATTCTCACTCTTACTTCTGCTTTTTATGGGGAGGTGGGGAAGTGAGTGGGGGGGCGTGGGGACCCACCAGGAGCCCCACAGCTCTCAGATGTCAGAACCCACAAAGCTAACTAAACACCTGCTCTCACTGTAACAGTCTTGGCTAATGCAGAACACCTCAAAGTCACCATGACATCACAATCAATTTGAGTAAAAATTCTGTTACATCCATCGTTACATTTTTATGTTTTGGCATAAACGTTTAATTAAGACAAAATATAATTTATCTATATTGTAGAATATTTCAAACATAATACAACCACACATAATATTGTGGGTTTTATGTGTTTGTAAATTCATTTGAAACTTCAGAAACTCTTTATATTAAATATACACTTTTGGATGACTTATTTGAATGATGTGATGCCAATTATCTGTGCAAAATACAATAAAATTAAGAATGTTTTCGACACATTTATTACACATTTTAGTGAATATTAATAGAACCAAATGATTTAAATTAGGTCTCGTTGGTTAAGAAATCACTTAGGGTAGCATTTGATTAATGTTCTTACCTTTGGCTGTGCAGCAGACCATGATGCCTTGGAGAAGGGCTAGGAAGAGCATCTTCTGTCCCTCTCACTGCCTCTGTCTGTCTCTGACAGCTCTGTCTCTGACTGCTCTGTCTCTCTGTGTAAATGTCTGTCCGCTCTACTCAAGGGTAGTTAAGGAACTGGTTGATTGGTGTGGCTTCTCAGTCCTTATAGCCTAATGTCATCACAACTTCCCCTTACTCTTACAGCCAGTACATGTTAAAATTGTTTGGGTTTTCTTCATTCTTTTGATGGACAAGTCAATGAGTATGGACACAGTAATTTATTGTGAATAGTCAGATTAATATAATAGTATGATTTAAACGTTAACAAGTTTTGCAAGAATAACATTTTCCTAATAATCCTTTTTACATGGACACATCTGAAATCAGGCTACCTGATGGGACTTTGATAAATGGAGAAAATCGCCAATCAAAACTTACCACAGCGACCATGTTATGTTTCGGGGGGAATTATATTTCGGACATATAATGTTTGTATGTGAAAACTATTTCTACTTTCAACTTTTCCGAACTTACTTCTGTCGCGCAAAAGAAGGCAGTTTGCGCTGCTTGTGCTATCACATGTGCAGATCAAATACACTGCTATAACTCTGATTAAGCCATTTACATGTTAGGGACGTTCTGTACTTTGCCTTGGAAATAAGGGACTACACAGCAGGACGAGGCGGAGCCAAGTCTCATTGCGGAGTTTTTTGCGGAGTTCAACGTACAGAACCGAGGAATTTTCCCCGTTTATACTCCAGTTGCCAAATAAAATACTAAAGCATACATTTACGGGTAGAAAAAAAAATGTAATTGATATTTACATTTGTATAAGATAATTCATTATTTCTCATCGTTTGGTTCGTTTGGTTTGCTTGAGACGCGAACTAATCATTCGATTAGTTAGATATTTATGGATGCGACCCAGTTGTTTGTTTTATATGTTCTGTTGCCATGCTCGCTGGCAACGTTCTTGTTCTTTGCTTACTAACTAGCCAACTAGCTATTGCTCTACCTCTGCAGCCAGAATAACAACAAAGTAGCTGCATTTGCATTTGTTTAGGATATTTTCTATTGACAGCAATTTGATGCATCCATAACAATGACCCGATTTTGCCTGGCATAGCTAGAAACGTTTGGTTTCTCGTCAGGACACTCAACAGTGTTTTAATGCCCATTATAGAATGCCCTTCTAATCAATCAGAAATGAGTATTCAACAGCTGTGGTATAAGTCCTATTATAAAATGGGTGGTTCGAGCTCTGAATGCTGATTGGCTGACAGCCATGGTATATGAGATCATATACCATGGGTATGAGAACACATGTATTTGTACTCTTCTAATTACATTGGTAACTAGTTTATAATAGCAATAAGGCACCTTGGGGTTTTGTGATGTACTTTATGGCCAATATACCACGGCTAAGGGCTGTATCCAGGCACTCTGCGTTGCGTTGTACATAAGAACAGCCTTTAACTGTGGTATATTGGCCATATACCACAGCCCCTCGGGCCTTATTGTTTAATTATATCACAGCATTGAATACTCGTTTCTGATTGGCTAGAAGAGCATTCTAGAATGGACAGTTGGAAAAGATTTCGGGACAGTTGGAAAATATATAGGGACATCTTGCAACTCATAACGCCTACACATGCAAACCATACTTTCTACAAAGTTACAGAAAGCTAAACCAACAACCCCACAAACCAAAATTGGATACATTGTAAACGCAGGTCCAACGACGTAGCTAGCTAGCATTGATTTGTTTTTTTTTGCATCTTATGATCTATTGTGGTGAGTGATCAACATTAATTTCTCCTGTCCCTATGTTGCAGTCATGACCAAGTGGTGCTATGATGTCAAATCCTCCCACGTTTCTAGTTTGACCAGCTGTTTTCAGCTACTGGTATGTTTTAATTCAGTTGTTGGTATGTTTTCTTGAAAAAAACGATTTAGCTAACATCTAGCCTAGTGTTTGATATGCAATGTGATCTCCTCGTAATTAACAGTATTGAGTGTCCTGACGAGAAGGCAAACTGTTCTAGCTATGCCAGGCAATTGGTCATCATCCGCTTATTGTTATGGATGTATCCAAATGAATGTCAGTAGAAAACAGCTTAAATAAACGCAAATCAAGCTACTTGCTGTTATTCTGGCTGCAGAGGTTGTGACTGTGTTAGCCATAGCTAGTTGGCTGGCTAGCTAAAGTAGCTAGCAAGGGACAAGTATGTTGCCAGCGAGCATGGCTTTTTGGTTCCAGCGAACAACTGTCTCGCGTCCATAAATATTTAACTAATTGAACAAACGACTGGGTCACAACTCTAGCAACCAAAATATGAGAAAGTATGAATTACCTTCAAAAAAAAAAAAAAAATATATATATTATTTATTCCGGTAGATGTGTGCTTTAATATTGTTTTCTTTGGCATAATTATACAGATTGCGCAGAAAACAAGGAGTTTTAATTGGTGGATGCTTACTTCGATTATGACCTTACGCCAATTAAGATAAGCAGAGTAAGGTATTTACATGACTAATGCCATAACCGACCTGCTGCCATAATCAGTTTAATATCGAATTATTAGTGTAAAAGTACTCATTGTCTTTTACAATATTTACAGTTAATACAATGTATTTACAGTCAATTCAATTAGACATGAGTGGAAATAATAGTAAACATCTTTATTGCATGTACAGTTGAACGGGCTGCCCATTATTAATTTAAACTGATATAACAAAATATGCAAGCAAATGCCATTAAAACCCTTGCAGTGCATTTGCTGTGTAGCAATGTATGCATCTCAGTTAATTTATGGAGTTCATAAAAATAGAAATGTGTACCTTTTTTCCATCTAAGATGCTTAGATATCGACAACATTCGTCAGCTTAATCAGAAACATCCCTGTACCGTGTGTCATTCCATCTTACTATTATTTACAATTTAGGTACCTAACAGAACAGGGAACACATAAACGTTTTGCCAGCCCTGGTTACATTAATGCAAAGTGTATTTTTAAGCAATAAGGCCCGAGGATGTGTGGTATATGGCCAATATACCAGAGCTAAGGGCTGTTCTTACGCTCAATGCAACGCGAAGTGCCTGGATATAGCCCATTAGCCGTGGTATATTGGCCATATACCACAAACCCCTGAGGTGCTGTATTGCTATTATAAACTGGTTACAAGAATAATTAGAATACATTTTGCATCATACTTGTGGTATATTGTCTGATATACCACAGCTTTCAGCCAATCAGCATACAAGACCTAACTGGTTTATAAATAAGAAAATACCTATCATTGCTTTGATATATAGGTATACGAATGATACTATACTGAGAGTACAAATTGAAAGATTATGACAACATTTTGAAATTAAACAACATATGAAAAAATGTAGTACATCTCAAGAAATTGCATGAAAGTATCAACTGCCCTTTCAATGTGTCTGAGTTGACACTCAAGGTTACATGCCATAGACCTTTCAGTATCGAAATTCATCAGCATGTTGTACAAGAAAGTACTCTAGCCAGGCAGACCGATTAGGCACAATTAATATATACTATTGATGAAACATGTAACATAACAAATTAATTCTGACATTTACAATCAGCACCTTTAATATGAAACCTGATGGAACAAACCTTACTGCATGAGAACCCTTGGAAGGGATGAGATGTAGTGCTTAAGGGGGAAACCTGCAATTCAAACAATTCTAAAATGTATTAAATATATATTTTTCCTCATCAATCTACTCACAATACCCCATAATGACAAAGTGAAAAGAGGTTGTTAGAAATGTTTGCAAATTGAAAAAAATAAAAAACAGAAATACCTTTTTAACACAAGTATTCAGACACTTTGCTATGAGTCTCGAAATTGAGCTCAGGTGCATCCTGTTTCCGTTGATCATCCTTGAGATGTTTCTACAACTTGATTGGAGTCCACCTGTGGTAAATTCAATTGATTGGACATGATTTGGAAAGGCACACACCTGTCTATATAAGGTCCCAAAGTTAAGTTGACAGTGCATGTCAGAGCAAAACCCAAGCCATGAGGTCGAAGGAATTGTCCGTAGAGCTCCGAGACAGGATTGTGTCGAGGCACATATCTGGGGAAGGGTCCCAAGAACACAGTGGCCTCCATCATTCTTAAATGGAAGAAGTTTGGAACCACCAAGACTACTCCTAGAGCTGGCCGCCCGGACAAACTGAGCAATCGGGGGAGAAAGGTCTTGGTCAGGGATGTGACCAAGAAACCGATGGTCACTCTGACGGAGCTCCACAGTTCCTCTGTGGATATGGGAGAACCTTCCAGAAGGGCAGCCATCTCTGTAGCACTCCACCAATCAGGCCTTTATGGTAGAGTGAATAGACAGAAGCCACTCCAAGATTGAACACTTTGTCCTTAATGCCAAGCGTCACTCTGGAGGAAATCTGGCACCATCCCTATGCTGAAGCATGGTGGTGGCAGCATCATACTGTGGGGATGTTTTTCAGCGGCAGGGACTCTGAGACTAGTCAGGATCAAGGAAAGATGAACAGAGCAAAGTACAGAGAGATCCTTGATGAAAACCTGCTTCAGAGTGCTCAGAACCTCAAACTTGGGCAAAGGTTTACCGTCCAACAGGACAACGACCCTAAGTTCACAGCCAAGACAACACAAGAGTGTCTTCAGAACAAGTTTCTGAATGTCCTTGAGTGGCCCTGCCAGAGCCCGGACTTGAACCCGATTGAATATCTCTGGAGAGACCTGAAAATAACTGTGCAGCGATGCTCCCCATCTAACCTGACAGAGTTTGAGAGGATCTGCAGAGAAGAATGGGAGAAACTCCCCAAATACAGGTGTGCCAAGCTTGTAGTGTCATACCCAAGAAGACAAGCTTCCTGCCATCCAGGACCTCAATACCAGGCGGTGTCAGAGGAAGGCCCTAAAAATTTTCAAAGACTCCAGCCACCCTAGTCATAGACTGTTCTCTCTACTACCGCACAACAAGCGATACTGGAGCGCCAAGTCTAGGTCCAAAAGGCTTCTTAACAGCTTCTACCCCCAAATCATAAGAATCCTGAACAGCTAATCAAATGGTTACCCGGACCATTTGCATTGTCCGCCCCTCTTTTACGCTGCTGCTACTCTCTGTTTATTATCTATGTATATTCACTTTAACTCTACCTACATGTACATATTACCTCAATTACCTTGACTAACCTCTGCACCCACACATTGACTCTGTACTGGTACCTTTTGTATATAGCCTTGCTACTATTATTTTACTGCTGCTCTTTAATTATTATTTATTTTATTTTATTTTCTTAAAACTGCTTTGTTGGTTAAGGGCTTGTAAGTAAGCATTTCACTGTAAGGTCTACACCAGTTGTATTCAGCACATGTTACAAATAACGTGATTTCATTTGATTTGACTCAAGGTTGTAATTGCTGCCAAAACTGCTTCGAAAGTACTGAGTAAAGAGTCTGAATACTTATGTAAATGTGATATTTCAATACATTTGCAAACATTTCTAAAAACCTGTTTTTGATTTTTCATTATGGGGTATTGTGTGTAGATTAATGAGGGAAAAAAACAATTTGATAAATTAAGGCTGTAGCGTAACAAACTGTGGAAAAAGTCAAGGGGTCTGAATACTTTCCGAATGCACTAAATTATGACAAAAATGTGTGACGTTGTTGTTTGGTGTTCGGCAGGGTTTTATTTAGTTGTTCGAGTACACCAAAGTTCTGTAGCCGAAGTCTACACCCCTTTGTCGGAGATTGGTCAACACTAGGTATTCTTCAATTAAGTGTTTGTTGTCATTTAACGACAGACGAGTAGTTTTCATGCACATTCTTTCATTTGAGAAATACTGCTCCAAATATCTTAGATGTAAAATTGTGCAACTAATATTGCCGCTTTTTTCTTGTTTTTTCAAGAGAAGGTATTTTAAGAGAGTATGCGAGCACAGACGTTCACTTTGCCTAGCCACGTTATGCGAGGAGCAAACCAAACCTATGTATGTGGGCACTTTAGAGCTGGCATTATACCTAAAGCGAACATTGCCATTGGCTGCACGGAGTCACATTAAGAGAAATCCCATGCAGCATTGTTTACAAGTTAGAACACTGGAATGTAAGATGTAATCTCCACCTCAATTAGGACAATATAAATAAATAAAAATTTATCGCAAGATCAGCTGATGACTGATTTGATGGCTCAATGCAGTTCCAGTTCCTACACCGCCAAAATATCCGCTATGCAGCTGTCTGCTATCACTGGTTAATGCTTGTTCTGATTGAATCTAGGCCCATGTTTTAAGGCTGTACAGTGTTACATTGTTTACAAACAGTGGAGTAAAACAAGCTTATATTTTGGGTTCTGATGGGGTATAAAAGTTGAGCTAAGCTGGCATTTTTAAGTTATATTCTTCAAGGAATCAATGGGTATATATAATTCATTTAAAAGTCCTAAAATGTATGCTAAAATATATTTAATAACTTTTTCAAAACATAATTTTGTCTCAAATTGAGAATGAGAAGTGCAAATATAAGAGGTGCATTAATGCAAGCGTACATTCTCTTGAAATGATAAAAAATGATTGAAATTAAAAGTATTCCCTCGCCAAATATACTTTTCTTTACAGTTTGACAACTTCAATTAGATACAAATGTAATATAATATTACCATTTCCATTGCCATTTGTCAAACTGCTGATGCTGTTTTTGTGAATCATAGCATTAAAAGGGTAAAAGTACCTGAAAGATATACAGTATATCACCAATATACAAAAATAATAACGATATAATGTTTCCTAAAAGGGCTTACAACATTAGTGTTTAACTAACAACACACATTGTCATGTACAACATTGTCCTGTACAGTAGACACCTCTAACATCAGCTCTCTAATGAGGCTACAGGAAACTTTCCTCCACTTCAGGGGTACATGGAGACTGTGGGAGCTTGTCTTCTTGTGTGGGAGCAGGCACCTCTTCCTCTGTGGGTACTGGTTCTTCTTGGGAGGCTTCTGGCCTGTCTAGGGAGGCTGTATCAGTATCAGTCTGGTCGGTTGTGCTTGGAGGACTAACAAGGTAGAACAAAGATTGTTTTTACTTTATTACTACAGAGTAAAATCAACACTATGACATTATCATAAGACTGGGGGTCAACTGACAATTATGAATAACAACAAGCAAGAAACAAAAACCCAACATCAGAAAAGCTTTGAAAGAAGCTTGACTAGGGTTTAAAAATTCTGCGAACTTTCAATAAATTCCATGGTTTTCCAGAAATCCTGGATGGAGGATTCTGGATTTTCTGCTTATTCCCTCCATATTCTAGGAATCCTCCAACAGGGGAATTTATTGAAAGTTCCAGGTATTTTCCAATCCTACACATGACATAAGGCAGTGGAATTAGGAAATCCTCAAATGTTGCCGCTGACTCACGCAGTCACACTCTTCCTGTGGCAAACAGACAGCCACAGAGTTGACAGAGAAGAGACATTCTGTGGGGAGAAGATCCTACGTTACCTTGATGTACTCTGTTTGTCGGTGTCCAGCACCTCACCACCTGCTTCTGCCTCTTCGACTACATGGATATCTGGGATGGCAATTATGTAGTCAGTTTGGGAGGGGCCAGCCTCCTTCCCAGTCTCCCCTATCTCCCCTGTCTCCTCTGTCTCCTCTGTCTCCTGCCCTGCTTGATACCCTGAGGAGTGGTCATCTGGAGACACAGCCTGGATCCCTGCTGGTCTGGGTTTGGACCTGACTGCAGCGGAGAGGTCGCTCTTCAGAAAGCTCTCATTCACCTGGGTGTATTTCTGGCACAGTTTGGAAATGACATGTAGATATTAATACATGAGCAATCATCATAATCATAGCCATAGTGTTAAGGATTATTCTAGTTGTCTCTACCTTTTTGTAAGCATCAGTCAGCAGGTTTCCCATCAAATGAACCAGAGAGGAGAACTGTGGCCTCTTCTCGAATTTCTCATCCCAACACTTGCACATGACATCATATCTGAAAGAAATACATTAAATTCAGAGTGAATTTTACCTTGTCCTTTGCATGAAGTGGTTATTTTACTTACAACCACAAAAACCCCTACAGACAAAGAGAGACAGATGCGGCCTCACATCTCGTCTGTAGCATGAGCGGGTTTGGGCATTCTGTAGCCTCTCTTCAAGGCAGTGTAGAACTTCTCATTCATGGGAATGTCAGGATAGGGTGTTCCTCCTGAAGTTATAACAAAACACAGTATTTATACAGTCCATTCAGAAAGTGTTCAGACCCCTTGACCTTTTCCACATTTTGTTACGTTACAGGCTTATTGATACATCATTTTTTCCCCTCATCAATCTACACACAATACCCCATAATGACAAAGTGAAAACAGGTTTTTAGAAATGTTTTGGGTACACAAATCAAAATTATAGTTTGAACTCTTCAGATTTTCTTTAGCCGACATCCACATAGCGGTTGTTTTGGCGGTGTCGGAGGTGGAACTGCGTTAAGCTTATCGTATGCTTCCCAGTCTTAACAGTTTGCTCATATACAGTGCATTCTGAAATTATTCAGACCCTTTGACTTTTTCCACATTTTGTTACGTTACAGCCTTCTTCTAAAATGTATTTTCCTCATCAATCTACTCACAATACCCCATAATAACAAAGTAAAATTAAGTTGTTAGAAATGTTTGCAAATTGAAATAAATAAAAAATAAAAAACAAATATCTTATTTACACAAGTACTTTGCTATGAGACTCGAAATTGAGCTCAGGTGCATCCTGTTTCCATTGATCATCTTTGAGATGTTTCTACAACTTGATTGGAGTCCACCTGTGGTAAATTCAATTGATTGGACATGCTTTGGAAAGGCATACACCTGTCTATATAAGGTCCCACTGTTGACGGTGCATGTCAGAGCAAAAACCAAGCCATGAGGTCGAAGGAATTGTCCGTAGAGCTCCGAGACAGGATTGTGTCGAGGCACAGATCTGGGGAATGGTACCAAAAAATGTCTACATCATTGAAGGGTCCCAAGAACACAGTGGCCTCCATCATTCTTAAATGAAAGAAGTTTGGAACCACCAAGACTCTTCCTAGAGCTGGCCGCCTGGCCAAACTGAGCAATGGGGGAAGAAGGGCCTTGGTCAGGGAGAGAGTTTTAGAGGATCTGCAGAGAAGCATGGGAGAAACTCCCCAAATGATGTGCCAAGCTTGTAGCGTCATATACAAGAACACCTTTGGCTGTAATCACTGCCAAAGGTGCTTCAACAAAGTACTGAGTAAAGGGTATGAATACTTATGTAAATGTAATATTTCAGATTTTGTTTTCAAGTAAATTTGCAAACATTTCTCAAAACCTGTTTCTGCTTTGTCATTATGGGGTATTGTGTGCAGATAAAAAAATATTGAATCCATTTTAGAATAAGGCTGTAACGTAAAATGTGGAACAATTCAAATGGTCTGAATACTTTCCGAATGTACTGTAACTAATATCAAGATAAACATTCATAGATATTATCTCTAGTTGCAATAAGTATAGAAACAAAACACATATGTTCTATGCAGAGACTTTTGTATTTACCTAGAGTAAAGATCTCTGAAAGCAGAATGCCAAAAGACCAAACATCGCTCAAGGTTGTGTAGAGGTTTTGGAAGATACTCTCTGGAGCCATCCACTTCAGTGGCAGGAATGTCTATAATATCAGAGATTACACATTTTAGGTAATGGCAGTTGCAGTACAGAATTACAGATTTAATTATTATTCTGCTTTTGGTACAGTGACGAAAATTGACATTGTTTTGGTATTCTGACCAAAGTCCTGTACTATAACATAATGACTTTTAGAAAGCTGTTTCACATCCTCTTCTGATCTATGACCAACAAAGCCAAAAGCCAAGAAAACCCCAGTGGAAATAGTTTGCAGCCCAGATATCCAATAACTTCTGGCAAAAATAACTTCACCCTAGTGGGAAGTTTTAGCATTTAAAAACCCTGAAAATTGCGCCTGTGGCAGCTTTTTAACCTAAAACATATTTTACTCTCAGGATGTACAGAATTAACCAGCAAGACAGCAGTCTGTTAGGGGAAAAGGGAGCTAAAACCATTTAAACATTACAGTGTTGACGGTCAGATAGTTTGCATAAATGGGTCATATTAACCCACATATCAGGAAGTTCCTTATAAAAAATCTTTCAGTTTCAATCACTTTCACGTCCGAACAGAATTACTGTTTGGTTGTTTCTTCCCCTCCCTTACCTACTACACATCTTTGTATGGCCTATAAACAAATACACAACAACAAAAAAGAAACAAATTAACTCACGTTGCCTTTGGCTATGTAGTTGGAGTCGTTCATGACATCACGGGCCAGGCCAAAGTCACAGATCTTCACCAGCTTTCCCTCACAGATGAGAACGTTTCTGGCAGCCAGGTCACGATGAACACACTGTGAGGACGGGGGCAACAGTTTAGACTGTGTTTGAAGTTCATGTGGCTTCAGTAAGGACATTTTCACATGTTCTCGTTAAATAATGAATATTTGATGTGGCATGAAATGTCATGACATGATATGATTAAGGATGTATTATGAAGCTGTTCCATAGGCATACATTCTTGGATGCCAGAAAGTCCATGCCCTTAGCCACCTGGTAGCTAAAGCCCACCAGATCTGTGTAGCTCAGAATTGGGGAGTCACTGATAGACAATGCGACGTCTGCTCTCTCTTGGCCTGAGCACACATGAAAAGAGAACATAAAATTGTCATCAACTTTGAGCCAGACTGTGCAAACAAGTGATTGACTGATGGTGTTGACCAAAAGAACAGTGTTAAAAGGCATTGTCTGATTACACAAGAGGTTGAAACATATATATTTTTCTGGAAGCTGCTTGCGTGTCAAAACTCTAAGTTGAGCGAGAGGCTTCCTTATTTTGGTCTCTCCAGTAGTATTTCAACATCAGGGGTCTATCTGCTCACCATCTGCCTGACAGGGATGTTGAAATGTCACACTAAAGCAGGGTGAGGATGACCATTGTTTGCTGCTGCTTACCATAATACATAATGAACAACCAAGTTTTCATCAAATCAAATATTGGTGTTATAAAGTGTTTTATGCCTTCAGTATTTGTCTGAAATCAGTTAGAAAGTGTATGCCTGTGTCTAAAATGGCACGCTATTCCCTATATAGTGCATTACCTTTGACCAAAATTAGTGCACTATATAAGGAATAGGGTGCCAATTCAGACACACCCTATTTATTTGTAGAAAGCAGGGGTTGGAACAGAAATCATTTTCCAATCGGTTCATTTCACTGTTCCAACCAGCAAAATAAAGTTCTGAACCGGTTCGAACCCCCCACAAAGTACCGGTTTATACTTTTCCTTTTTAAACCTCTGAAATATATATATTTTTTATTTATTTAGCTTGACAATTACAGTGTGGATAGATCAGCTTGCTATGGAGCTGGAAAACTATAGCCCTGTGAGTTGTTTACATGCGTGATGGAAAGACAAGTGTATAGGGCACGAGATGCAACTGAAATGTTGCTGGTGGGGAGAGGGTGAAGGAGGAGGAGGACATCTTGTGATGACATGCGTTCTGGCCCACATAATTATACCTACAGAGGAATGGCTTCTATAGAGGAACTTTGAACTTCAGAGTTGGCTTAACGTGGGACCAGAGCTATCTAGCTTGCTAACAAGTTTGTGTGTGCAAAGCGGCACCTGGATTAAAAGCACGTCTTACCTTTTTGTAGTTAATAAATCCAATGTGAAATGTGTTAACTGTAGAATCTCTAACTAGCATTAAAAAAGTTCCACAAAAAAAATCCATTCTTCTCTAATAAAAAATCTCTCTCCCTAACGTCTGAATCATGCTTGTAACGTACTGGCAGATTTTCAGCTGGCAGGCAGACACAGGAAGAGGTTTCTGATTGACAGAGGGAGGGCTTTGCAAAGGGCTTAGTTGCGGTTTTTTGTGGGACAAGAAAAAAATGTCCAGAACGTAAAATAACGTCATTAACCGGTTCTTATGCTTTTAAATTGACAGTTCTGTTCCAGAAAAGTATAGATCACGGTTCTGATTCTGTTCCTTGAAAAATGACGTTATTTTCTGGTTTTCGGTTCTGTTCCCTGAACCGGTTCCAACCCCTGGTAGAAAGTACCCACTGGTACTTTGAAATGACATTGAAATGACGTAGAACCAACGTTGATTCAACCAGTGTGTGCCCAGTTGATAATGTGTACAAAAATGTACCTAGTCCTTGGTAGTTGTTGTCCTGATGGTAGGGTGTCTCATAGACTGAAGGCTCGATGTCTGCATACTTGATGTTGTCGCTCAGCTCTTGCATGGGGACATAATTTAAAGAATCTTCCTTGGTCATATCCATGTAACCCCCATCGCTCTCACTGTAAAAAACCAAGGGCACCATTTTTTACAATAAATGATAGAACATCTTTGATTTAGAAAAAGCACAAGCCTCTGAATCCAATTTCCATTGCAACTGAACAATGAATGTTGATGGGTGATTTTGCAATGTAAAATCAGTATTGTGTACTTCGGAAGGCATCAACCTTGCCTTTTTCCTTGGATTTGGACTGCACTCTCTGTGCTGTTCCCGCACATATCAGCATCCCTGCGGTTTTTGTCTGCGTAGTACTGCAGGAAGGTGTGCTTGTTGCGGTGAAGGTAGTCAACCAGGTCACCATAGCGACAGTACTCAGTTATGAGGTAAATAGGACCTTCAGGACAGAGAAAAGGGGTCAGTTGTTAACACACACATTGACTAACATATCGTAATATGTTAAGTCTATAAGCAGTGGTATGCTTTCCAGTTCCCACCTCGTTTGGTACAGGCCCCCAGTAGGTTGACGATGTTTAGATGGGGCCCAAGGTGACTCATTATTTTCAGCTCAGATATCAGAGCCCGAGTCTCACTTGTCCTTGCTGTGGCTGTCAGTCAAAAGTAATAGCAGAACATGCAGCGTTGCAATATTTTTTCCCGTGGTAGAGTATGAGTAACAAGGTCTGTGGATTGTGGGTAAAATGGAGGAAATGTCAAGTTGTTGGTAATAGTAAAGCATAAAGCACTCACACTTGAGCATCTTCACAGCCACTTTGGTGGTGGACTGGGAGTGACCAAGGCCATATGCTGTGGCCTCCACGACCCTCCCGAACGCTCCAGAACCCAGAGTGTGACCTGGTATGACAGAAAATGAGTTGTACTGTTAGCTTAGCTAATGTCAAATATATCAATACGTTATGATTCATAAATAGGCTACAGTATTCTATTCCCTGTATTCTAATAGTCGCTCACCCAGGACCAGGCTGTCCCGGGGCACCTCCCATACACAGTCATATGGCAGGTGCATGGGGTCCATGTAGGTGTACTCATAGCCATCTGAGCTCACTGACTTAATCACCTTCCAACGGATCTCATACCGGGGCTTCTAAAGGTAGATACAAAAGGCTGTCAGAGTTTTATATTTGATATATACAGTATTATACTTTATTGTCCCTAAGGGAAATTTGTCTTGGACAATGAAAGAGTGCTGCTGCTTCCACAAAAATGCATGAATACATAGAATCAAATTGATACAACATACATAGAATAACGTCACCATCATAGACCCTCCTCCCCACCCACACAAACGTTTGTTATGCCAGGCAAGGCTGTGACTTAAGTGTCAGTTCCACATAATTTAAGACCTACTGGCCAGGCTCCAGTCAATTATTGTAGTCCTCGCTAATTTTACAGTCTCATCTTTCAACAGTAGCATCACTATCAAAACAAATGTGATGGGAAGGAGATGGGTGTCTGTTTGGGCGTCACCTTTCTCCAGAGGGCGATGAGGATGATGAGGAAGATAATGGCGATGACCACCAGGGCTAACACTGCAGCCAAGACAGCCACCTGGGAGAACAGAGCTGCAGACACACACACAGAAGGAGCTCATACAAGAGGACAACCTCAAGGATTCTTTTTCATACTCTGTTAGTCAAAGTCAAAGACTAATACATTTCTATGATTTTATTTTTTATAAATGTGTAAAGTGTATTGAGACTTTTGATCTATGCACTTTGAATAGATGTGATTTGATTTGAACGAGTATTGTTATCAGTTAATCAAAAGTAATCCAATTTTACTGTAAATACTTATAGCTTATTTGCATATACAGTGGGGAGAACAAGTATTTTATACACTGACGATTTTGCAGGTTTTCCTACTTACAAAGCATGTAGAGGTCTGTAATTTTTAAATAATTAATTTGTATTTTATTGCATGACATAAGTATTTGATCACCTACCAACCAGTAAGAATTCCGGCTCTCACAGACCTGTTAGTTTTTCGTTAAGAAGCCCTCCTGTTCTCCACTCATTACCTGTATTAACTGCACCTGTTTGAACTCGTTACCTGTATAAAAGACACCTGTCCACACACTCAATCAAACAGACTCCAACCTCTCCACAATGGCCAAGGCCAGAGAGCTGTGTAAGGACATCAGGGATAAAATTGTAGACCTGCACAAGGCTGGGATGGGCTACAGGACAATAGGCAAGCAGCTTGGTGAGAAGGCAACAACTGTTGGCACAATTATTAGAAAATGGAAGAAGTTCAAGATGACGGTTAATCTCCCTCGGTCTGGGGCACCATGCAAGATCTCACCTCGTGAGGCATCAATGATCATGAGGAAGGTGAGGGATCAGCCCAGAACTACACGGCAGGACCTGGTCAATGACCTGAAGAGAGCTGGGACCACAGTCTCAAAGAAAACCATTAGTAACACACTACGCCGTCATGGATTAAAATCCTGCAGCGCACGCAAGGTCCCCCTGCTCAAGCCAGCGCATGTCCAGGCCCGTCTGAAGTTTGCCAATGACCATCTGGATGATCCAGAGGAGGAATGGGAGAAGGTCATGTGGTCTGATGAGACAAAAATAGAGATTTTTGGTCTAAACTCCACTCGCCGTGTTTGGAGGAAGAAGGAAACATCATTCTTTGGGGATGCTTTTCTGCAAAGGGGACAGGACGACTGCACCGTATTGATGGGAGGATGGATGGGGCCATGTATCGTGAGATCTTGGCCAACAACCTCCTTCCCTCAGTAAGAGCATGGAAGATGGGTCGTGGCTGGGTCTTCCAGCATGACAACGACCCGAAACACACAGCCAGGGCAACTAAGGAGTGGCTCCGTAAGAAGCATCTCAAGGTCCTGGAGTGGCCTAGCCAGTCTCCAGACCTGAACCCAATAGAAAATCTTTGGAGGGAGCTGAAAGTATGTATTGCCCAGCGACAGCCCCGAAACCTGAAGGATCTGTATGGAGGAGTGGGCCAAAATCCCTGCTGCAGTGTGTGCAAACCTGGTCAAGAACTACAGGAAACGTATGATCTCTGTAATTGCAAACAAAGGTTTCTGTACCAAATATTAAGTTCTGTTTTTCTGATGTATCAAATACTTATGTCATGCAATAAAGATTCCGTCACTCACAGTTGAAGAGTACCTATGAGACTTCTACATGCTTTGTAAGTGGGAAAACCTGCAAAATCGGCAGTGTATCAAATACTTGTTCTCCCCACTGTATGTCATAGTCATGCAAGCATAAAGTGGACTTTAATCAATGCTGAGTGCTTACAGTTGGAGACCAGTTTGATGTCCCAGGCCCTGCGTCCTCTCTCGTTGCGGGCTTCACAGCGTACTGACGTAATACTCCCCATGGTCTGGAAGGTCAAAAGGCTGCGGACGTGGTTGACCCCTGAGGCCTCGATGTAGCTCACATTCATCTGGATGCTGACGTTCTCTTGGTCAGCTGACAGAGACTTCCATGCTGTGGTCTTATTACTGCATCTGGGTGAAGAGGTCATAATTGTGGATTAGCTTGATGGTGATAGAAAATATGCTTGTTCAGTTCGTGAGACTATCTGTCTGAGTGAGATATTGGGTGACTGAAAAAAACTGCTATAGACTATTAAGAGTCCAAAATAAGCAACAGGTACAACAAATATCACTCAATTGTTTAATTACATTGTTTGACCCTATTGTAATACAACTGAAGAGGCTGAATATGCTTCATTGTGTTGGTCAGTATTTCCAGGGGTCTGTTCCCTTACTTTCCAATGCTTTCACAGCTGTACCAGTGAATGGTGGGTGTGGGGACCCCCTCTGTGACACAGAGCACACCGTGGCCCTGGTCCATGTGCTGGTCAGACAGATCTATTATCTTCGGGGGAGCTGCAGGGAGAGGAAATATCCCATGAGACAGTGAAACGTAGTGAAACGTAGTGAAACATAGACACAACATGTAAAGTGTTGGTCCCAATTTTCATGAGCTGCAATAAAATATCCCAGAAATGTTCCATATGGCCAAAAGGCGTATTTCTTAAAAAAAAATGGGCACACATTTGTTTACATCCCTGTTAGTGAGCATTTTTCCTTTGCCAAGATAATCCATCCACCTGACAGGTGTGGCATATCAATAACCTTCTGCTGAGGACAATTAAAGGCCACTCTAAAATGTGCGGTTTTGTCAGATAACACAATGCCACAGATGTCTCAAGTTTTGAGGGAGAGTGCAATTGGCATGCTGACTGCAGGAATGTCTACCTGAGCTGTTTCCACAGAATTTAATTTGGCCTCACAAGACCACGTGTAACCACGCCAGCCCAGGACCTCCACATCTGTCTTCACCTGCGAGATCGTCTGAGACCAGCCACAACCTTATTTATTTTGGACAAACTGTCAGAAGCCATCTCAGGGAAGCTCATCTGCGTGCTTGTCGTCCTCACCAGGGTCTTGACCTGACTGCAGTTTGTAACCGACTTCAGTGGGCAAAGGCTCACCTTTGATGGCCACTGGCACGCTGGAGAAGTTTGCTCTTTAAAGCGTTGTGTGGGCGAGCGGTTTGATGATGTCAACATTGTGAACAGAGTGCCCCGTAGTGGTGGTGGGGTTATGGTATGGGTAGGCAAAACTACGGACAATGAACACAATTGCATTTTATCGATTTGAATGCACATAGATAGCGTGACGAGATCCTGAGGCCCTTTGTCTTGCAATTCATCTGCTGCCATCACCTCATGTTTCAGCATGATGATGCACAGCCCCATGTCACAGGGATCTGTACATAATTCCTGGAAACTGAAAATATCCCAGTTCTTCCATGGTCTGCATACTCACCAGACATGTCACCCATTGAGCATGTTTGGGATGCTCTGGATCAACACGAACGACGTGTTCCAGTTCCCGCCAATATCCAGCAATATCAAAGAGTAGTGGGATGACATTCCACATGCCACGATCAACAGCCTGATCAACTCTATGCAAAGGAGATGTGACGCGCTGCATGTGGCAAATGGTGGTAACACCAGATACTGACTGGTTTTCTGATCCATGTCCCAACATTTTCTTTTAAGGTATCTGTGACCAACAGATGCATATCTGTATTCCCAGTCATGTGAAATCCATAGATTAGGGCCTAATGTATTTATTTTCCTTATATGAACTGTAAATTAATACAATCTTGGAAATTGTTGCATGTTGTGTTTACATTTTTGTTCAGTGTAGTTGATTGTATTATCAATAGAGGAAACTGTTCAACATCTTTTATATTCCAACATGATAACTCAATAAAGAAAAATGTCTGAATAGTGATGTTTCAGGCGTGTATCTTACCCTTGACTTGAAGATCAATGGTTATCTCCTTGACGTCGTCTTCATTGGCCACCTGGACAGTGTAGAGGCCCCTCTGTTCCATCCTGACCCTTACCAAGGTCAGAGTACTGAGGTAACTTGAGGTCAAAGGTCAAACAGAACCCAATCAATATCATGTTGTTTATGCACGGATTCTCAATTTCATTGCCACCATAATAATAGATGTCTTTTAGTTTGGATGTTCATTATCATGTATGATGGGTACCTGGTCTCATGCACCTTTCTGGTGTCCATGGATACCGTTTCCCCAGTGAGGGTGGTGTTGTCTCTGGTCCAGAGCACCTGAGGTTTGGGATACGCTTCAATCTGCACTTTGAGCTCAATGCTCTCATACTGCAGTGCTGAAACATTGGTGTTGACTGAGGGTTCCAAATCCACAAAGCCCCGTTCTATAAAATGGCATTTGAATAGAAGATTACTGCCTTATAGATGCATGGCAAGAACCTCAATCAGTTAGATACTTTCCAAAGCAGACACATACAAAGCCCATTAAGGCCCCATTACATTGTGCATAGTATTTCCACTTTTTCAGTCGATGAAATGAAAAGTTACTAGGCTTATGTTGTTGTGAGTATGGAAAAGCTTTGAGGGTGTTTGCTCACCCAGAACAGTGACAGTGAGATTATCCATGGCTGACTGTCCCGAAACGGTGTCCTGTACCCGGCAGATGTACTGGCCAGAGTCCTCCAGAGTAGCACTGGAGATGTTCAAGAAAGAGCGGATTCTGAACTCCCGGTTCCCCGATAGAAAGTCTGTCAGTGGCTCAATTATCTTCAGATGGAAACAAAATATAACAGAAGTAAGAACAGCATAGCAACAACATAATTATCAACTAAAGAGATGATTATGCTTGGTAATATGGGTCACATATAGTCCACTCACCTCTTTACGAGGAAAATCCCATTTGAAGTAAACTATCTCTGCTTCTTCTACAGTACAATTAACCATTAAGGCCTCGCCTTGTTTTAGCACAGTCTTTGAGAGAGTCATGAAGGCGTTCATGGATTTGGGGACTGGAAAGAATAAATTGGAAAGAAAGCAGACATCATAGCAGGCCTGACCTTCCTGCAGCCTGGTCTTCAATAAGCATTTTACAGCTTTTTAAAGACCACTTTTTCTCTTGGTCAAAGTTTCACTTTGAAGGTTGACACAGAGCCTTACCCACTATGCTGTAGACGTAATACACCTGGGACTCCTTCTCCTCTCCATTCATGGCACCTCGGCAGATGTAGGAGCTATCTTTCAGGATGGCGGTGAACCCTTTACTGGGGTGGTATGTTCCCTCCACACGTGTCTTGCTGGCCCTCTCGTACAGGGTCACGTTAATGCCAGGGTCAGACACCACACAGGGAATGGTACCTTCCTCTCTCTCCTTCATCACTACTGCTGCCCGCAGGGGAACAAACCATTCCTCAGGGTCTGGGGGGGTGGGGGGGGGTGGTTAGGTGACATGTCAACTGTGAATCCAGCACTGATTTGTATTAGGTGTCACAGTTTGTCCCTCCATAGTCCTTCTAAAATAGAAGGTTCAGTGGTCTAGGATGGTCTAGCAGTCTAAGCTACTGCCTCCAGATCACATGTATCGCTGGAGCATGGGTCGAATCTATCCCACTACTATTTCAAAACACTCTCTCCTCTATCTCTCCTCTCTACCTCTGTCCTATCCAATAAAATGAAAAGAATGCATGAACAAAAAAATGTGGAGGTTCATAGAGGGTGTTTAGTCTCACCTGGTACAAACACTGATATTTCCTTGGTCTCCTCTGTAGAGGGCTCTTCACAGAAATAGTTCCCAGAGTGCCTCCAGGAGACATTTTGGAGGACCAGCACACTTGTGGTTCCCCTGTCCTCCACAGCCACTCCCTCCAGGCTTGGGTCGTGGGGAGACTTCCAGGTCACCTTGCTCCAACCAGAACAGACCACCGTGAAGGAGGAGTTGGTGCTCAGTATGAACTCCTTCTCACTGGAGCTGAGCTCCAGACTGAAGCCCTCTGGACAAAACTGCAGGAGCACTGGGAAATGTATTTAGTATTTATTAGGATCCCCAATTAGCTGCTGCCAAGGCAGTGGCTACTCTTCCTGGGTTCCAAAGATAATGAGATGACCAACACAAACACATTACCAATGTACAATATTGACCAATTACATTTTAGTCATTTAGCAGATGCTCTTATCCAGAGCGACTTACAGTGGTGAGTGCCTACATTTTCATACTGGTACCCTGTGGGAGTCAAAGCCACAACCTTGATGTTTCAAGCACCATGCTCTACCAACTGAGCTACATGGGGTACAATCTAACTACAGTGTAAAAACTAATTTGGCTTTTTCTTACCTGTAAAGATGGCCACCAAAGGCAGAGACTTTGCCAAGCCCAACTCCATAGTGCCAGTGTGAATTGATAATACTCTGTAAAATAAACATTGAATGGTGAAGGAGTCAGTAAAAGAGTACTGTATAGAGAGAGGCCTTTAAAGACTTTTGTATGTGATGTTTTTAGAGGGTTTGTAAGCGTGGAGGACTTGCCGTGGTCTGTAATCAATTAGGCTCAAATCAAAGAGTGGAGAGCACAAAGATGGCAAGGACACTGGGCCAGGAATGAGTGGGTGTACTGGGAGTGCACAGAGCATGTCAACTCAAGTAAGTAAGGTCTGTGAAAGTGAAGCTCACCAGCCTGGACTCTGTAAATCTGTCTCCCTCCATTTAGTATGATATGTTACGTTTTTTATGGTATGTTTTAATTTGTGGATGTCGATCATCCATTTTTTATGATACACGCTCAGAAAAAAAATGGCATCTAGAACCAAAATGGGTTATTTGGCTGTCCCCATAGGAAAGCCTTTGAAGGACCCCTTTTGGTTCCAGGTAGAACCATTTTGGTTCCAGGTAGAACCCTTTTGGGTTCCATGTAGAACCCTTTGCACAGAGGATTATACATTGAACCCAAAAGAGTTCTACCTGGAACCAAAAATGGTTCTACCAGAAACCAAAAAGGTTCTCCTATGGGGACAGCCACAGAACCCTTTTGGAACCCTTTTTTTCCAAGAGTGCATGTTACAAATTATCTGTGCTTTGGGTTAGGGTTAAGGTTAGAGTTAGGGGTTAAGATTAGGGTTAGAGTCAGGGGTTAAGGTTAGGCTTAGGGAAATGGTTAGCTAACATGCTAAGTAGTTGCAAAGTAGCTAAAAAGTAGTAAGTAGTTCTTGCAAACTTACTAATTAGCTAAAATTGTCTGTGATGTGATTCGAGCACACAACCTTTGGGTATACGCCCATCCATCCTCCCCGCCCAACCTCCCTTCTTTTGTTGTTGTCTTAAGTAACCTTCTGTCTTATGTAACCATACCAAACGTAACTCATCCGTCACAGATTTACTTTTACTCAGTAGCGGTGCATGAGTAAAATCACTGGGGAAGCCAAGCCAGATAAAGCCAGATAATTGCGTTGTTTGATATATAACCTGTTAGTTCATATGCCTTACAACTGTGATATACAGGCCTAAGACCGAGACAATAAGAAGACACAGTGGCAGAATAAATTCAACCACATCTTTGTTTCATTCCAAAACCGGAGAGCAACCTCTGTCTGGTGAAATTCACATAATTCACATAATCATATTGCAAATGTTCACATGACCTACAGCATGGTCAAGCAAGTTAATGTTTCCAACATTTTCGGAGTACTAAAAAACTATCGATTTAGTACCACGGAGAGTTACCGCAAGTCGCAAAAAAGCTACCTACACTATTCCAGCACCATTTCAACGTCATCATTTCAACGTCATAAAATTGCCTATAGTTAGTCTAATACAGTTAGTCTAATACAGTGACAACTAAAAGATAACGAAAACATTTTAGTCCAATCAACGTAAGCTAAATACGATGTGGCTTTCCATGGTTCTGATTTGTGTATGTGTGCACATGCGTGTGTGCGTTCGTGTTGAGAAACATCAATACCATCCTCCTTTCTTTCATGTTGAGGAAGCAGTCTATGACCACCATCCAGTACATGCTTCTATTTTTTGTTTTCCTAGGCTACCTGGCTAAAATGCTTGCTCGCTAGCCAAACTTCATTTTATAGGCAACATTAGCTAGTTAACATTAACCTTCTACATTATTGAACTTCTATCCTCTCAGTCTAGGGGCACAATGTATGAATTTATGGTTGGATCAGAATTGCCGTAATAATCATTGGCCAGTACGGAGAATTAAGTAAAACCACAATTCCAAGTCCCTGTCTCCAACCATGGTGGGATGTTTCGAGTGGTGATGGCGAAAAAGGAGGCGAAAAATAGTGAAATAAAAAAACAAAAGCTCTTTAATGAAAACAACAGCAACTCACTGACAGCAAACGAAGCATGAAAACAATAACCCGTGAGGGGTAACACAAACACACAGAATTTAAAGAGAACATAATGAGCTAACACAAAACAGGTGTGGATGATAAGGGTGCTGTTGCCATCGCCCCACTGCCGCCGGTTAGAGCACCGGCGAGGAGGAGCGCCGGAGAGGAGGAGGTCCCGCAGCTCTACGTGGGGCATTCGTTGCAGTCACACCCAAACCCCCCCCCCCCCAGGTGCGGCTAATGATGCCGCCTCTCGCCGGCGACCCCGAGGGCGAGGAGCTGGCCGATCCGGACGGCGTGTGTGGAACTCTGCTGTGAGGGAGGGGTTGCATATGTCCACCGCCCGAACCCAGTTGTGCTCCTCAAGGCCGTAAACCGCCCAGTCCACTAGGTACTGGATCCGACCCCGCCTTAGCCGAGAGTCCAGCACTTTCTCCACCCGGTAAGCCAGACCCCCAGCTACCTCCGTTGGGGGTGGAGGCGCCACTGCAGGGCCGGATCCCCCCTGCGGACCAGGAACCACCGGTCTGAGGAGAGAGACATGGAAAGATGGTGAGAGATTAGTGTACGGTGGAGTTAATCTCAATCTGTAGGTGACCTCATTAACTCTCCGAAGGACAGTGAACGGCCCCACATACCGAGGCTCCAACTTACTACAGGGCAGACGGAGCTGGAGGTCCCTCGTGGACAGCCAGACCTTGTCCCCTGGACGGTAAACCGGAGCCTCGCTCCGCCCAGGGAGAAAGCGGGTCCACTCACCTGGCCATACAATAGGAACGGAGGAACCTCCCGAGCTCCTGGTTTGTGCATTCCGCCTGCCCGTTAGCCTGTGGGTGGTACCTGGATGTGAGGCTGACCGCGACCCCCAGCCTTGACATGAACGCCTTCCAGAAACGTGACGTAAATTGGGGGCCCCGGTCGGACACTATGTCCTCCGGAAGTCCATACAAATGAAAGGCCTGCTGAAACAGCACCTCAGCAAACTGGAGCGCAGAGGGGAGGCCGGGTAGTGGCAGGAATTGCACCATCTTCGAGAACTTGTCCACTATTACGGCGATGGTCGTTTTCCCCTCTGCTTGCGGTAGGTCCGTGACGAAGTCCACCGCGATGTGGGACCAAGGCCGCTGAGATACTGGAAGGGGGTGGAGTTTGCCCATAGGAGCCGTTCTCGCACAAAACACAGGACAGTACATAGTGCCGCACAGTCCTCCCCATCCCAGGCCATCAATACTTCTCTCGGAGCGCCTCCAGGGTCCGGCTGATGCCTGGGTGGCCAGTGGCGGGTGTAGTGTGGGCCCAGGTCACCAACCTTCCCCGCACTCTCCGGGGTACATATGTCTTCCCTGGGGGGCTGGGGTGGGGTCCTGTCTCCCTGCCCGCTGAATCTCCACATCAATTTCCCAGGAGATGGGACCCACGATGCAGGTCCCTAGCCAGATCCGCCCCCCTGGTCGTGGATACGGGAGAGTGTCAGGACAGTGAAAGGCTCATCAGCACCCTCCAGCCAATGTCTCCACTCCTCCAATGCCAACTTTACCGCCAGTAGCTCTATGTCACCCATGTCGTAGTTCCTCTCCGCAGCACTTATTAAAATAGTAGGCACAGGGGTACAGCCGCGGCGGGTTCCCCTGTAGCTGGGAGAGGACCGCCCCTACCCCAACCTCTGACGCGTCGACTTCAACCGTGAAGGGCTTGAGCGGGTCCGGGTGACGTAGGAGGGGTGCCGTGGTGAATCGGCCCTTCAGGTCGAGGAACGCCTTCTCGGCATCAGAGGTCCAGTTGAGACGTTGAGGGTGTCCTTTCAACCACGGCGTAAGTGGAGCCGTAATGGAGCTGAATCCCTTGATGAATCGACGGTAAAGGTTGGCAAACCCGAGAAAGCTCTGGGAATGTTGGGCAATAGACCAGAATGTCATCAATATAGACTACCACATACCTCCCCAACATGTCCCGAAATATCTCTCTGATGTAAGTCTCCATTGTCTCCGCCTCGGCCATAGAGAGCAGATATATTCTTCTTTGGGGGGGCGTGGCATCTGGTATAAGGTCTATGGCGCAGTCCCAGGGACGGTGAGGAGGGAGACACTTGGCATTTTCTCGAGAAAACACCCCGCTCAGATCTTCGTATTCTGGCGGAATGCTCCCCGTAAGGGTACTCTCTGGACTCTCCACCGACGTGGCTCCACACATCGTGGTCAAGCACGTCCTCCGACATCTGTCCGACCACCCTAGGATCCTTTATGCACTCCAGATGATGTTGGGGTCATGTTGCTGTAGCCATGGAAGTCCCAGGATGACCGGATGTATGAAGGATGAGATCACCAACTGTTCCAGTCTCTCTCGATGGCAGCCGTGGATGGTGAGAGTAATCGGACGTGTCACATGAGTAATCAACCCAGAACCCACCGGTCGGCCATCCAGGGCCTGGATGGGCATAAAGGACCTCAAACGGTACAACGGCAGTTGGAGAGTGTCTTCCAAGGACCGGTCAATGAAACTCCCCGCAGCTCCGGAATCAATCTGGGCTGTGGACACATGATTGGGGAAGTCACCAGACAGCACATCTGAACAACAGAAAGGGCTGGCTATATTGTCGGCACGCAAAGCACCTACTGTGCCCACCTGCGCCCCCCGGCCACTTACCCCTTTCCTGTGTCTTGGCTGGGCCGAGGAACACCCCTTCCGGAAATGCCCCCTCTCCCCACAGTACATACACAGGCCTTAACAACTCCGCCATTCTCTCTCATCTGCTGAGAGTCTCGTGATCCCCAGCTCCATTGGCTCTGGTTCCGGCTCTGCCCTGTGGAGAGGAATATGAGAGCGGCGTGCCAGCTGGTCATGGTCTTGGAGCTGCCCAACGATGGCAATAGCCCGGGCGATGTAGGCGTCCAACGTCATAGATTGGCTCACACAAGCCAGCTCCATCTGGACCTCAGTCCACAGACCCCTGCGGAAAGCGGTCCTAAGAGCCGGCTCATTCCACCCACTGGACACCGCCAACGTCCAGATGGACAGAGCATACTCCATACTCCGACCGAGTCAGGCGCGTAAGCCGCTCGCCCCCATCTTGCCCCTCCGCGGGGTGATCAAACACTGCTCGAAACTGAGCGATGAAGGAGAGTGATCATCGTGGATACCTTCTCCGAGTCCAGCACCGGCTTATCGCCCAAATACAGTTTACACCGTGGAAGAAATCCACGATATCTCTCCAGATTACCGTCGTACTTATCTGGAACGGCTCTCCGGAGATCTCCCCTCAGGACGTGTCAAGACTCGACACGATCAGGTGCAAACTGACTTCCCTTCAGTTTACCTCAACGCTGATTAGCTAATATTTTATAATTTTTTTAACGGGATGCTTTTAAAGAAATGTGCCTCTTGCGAATTTAAGGAACATTATGAAAACACAGAGAGACAAACTGCGTTCACTATGTTAATTCTACTCTTTGAAGTCAGGCTGAGCTCACAGTCAAAAAAGAGATGTCACAGCTGGGGATTCCAAAAATGTATGACATCTGCTTCTGCAATTCACTACCCCGACCACAGACATACTGCTTCTGTAATTTATTACCACGACAACAGACATACTGCTTCTGGAAATCACTCCCCCGACCACAGACATACTATTTCTGGAATTTTTTACTCCAAAAACAGACATACTGCTTCTGGAATTCACTCCCCTGACAACAGACATTCTGCTTCTGGAATTCACTCCCCCGACCAACAGACATACTGCTTCTGGAATTCACTCCCCCGACCAACAGACATACTGCTTCTGGAATTCACTACCCTGACAACAGACATACTGCTTCTGAAATTCACTACCCTGACAACAGACATACTGCTTCTGGAATTCACTACCCCGACAACAGACATACTGCTTCTGGAATTCAATACTCGAACCCACAGACAGACTGCTTCTGGAATTCACTACTCTGAAAATGGACATACTGCTTCTGGAATTCACTAGCCCGACAACAGACATACTACTTCTGGAATTCACTACCCTGACAACAGACATACTGCTTCTGGAATTCACTACCCCGACCAACAGACATACTGCTTCTGGAATTCACTCCCCCGACAACAGACATACTACTTCTGGAATTCATTACCCCGACAACAGACATACTGCTTCTGGAATTCACTCCCGCGACCAACAGACATACTGCTTCTGGAATTCACTACCCTGAACACAGACATACTGCTTCTGGAATTCACTACCATGACAATAGACATACTGCTTCTGGAATTCATTACCCCGACAACAGACATACTGCTTCTGGAATTCACTCCCCCGACCAACAGACATACTGCTTCTGGAATTCACTCCCCCGACAACAGACATACTTCTTCTGGAATTCATTACCCTGACAACAGACATACTGCTTCTGTATTTCACTCCCCCGACCAACAGACATACTGCTTCTGGAATTCACTACCCCGACAACAGACATACTTCTTCTGAATTTCATTACCCTGACAACAGACATACTTCTTCTGGAATTCACTCCCCCGACGAACAGACATACTGCTTCTGGAATTCACTACCCTGACAACAGACATACTGCTTCTAAAATGTACTTTCCTGACAACAGACATACTGCTTCTGGAATTCATTTCCCTAACAACAGACATACTGCTTCTGGAATTCACTACCCTGACAACAGACATACTGCTTCTGAAATTCACTATCCTGACAACAGACATACTTCTTCTGGAATTCACTCCCCCGACCAACAGACATACTGCTTCTGAAATTCACTATCCTGACAACAGACATACTTCTTCTGGAATTCACTCCCCCGACCAACAGACATACTGCTTCTAGAATTCACTACCCTGACAACAGACATACTACTGCTTCTGGAATTTACTACTCCGACAATAGACATACTGCTTCTGGAATTCACTACCCCGACAACAGACATACTGCTTCTGGAATTCACTACCCCGCCCACAGACATACTGCTTCTGGAAATTATTGCTATGACAACAGACATACTGCTTCTGAAATTCACTACCCCGACAGCAGACATACTGCTTCTGGAATTAAATACTCCAAAAACAGACATACTGCTTCTGGAATTCACTACCCCGACAACAGACATACTGCTTCTGGAATTCATTACCCCGACAACAGACATACTACTTCTGGAATTCATTACCCCGACAACAGACATACTGCTTCTGGAATTCACTCCCGCGACCAACAGACATACTGCTTCTGGAATTCACTACCCTGAACACAGACATACTGCTTCTGGAATTCACTACCATGACAATAGACATACTGCTTCTGGAATTCATTACCCCGACAACAGACATACTGCTTCTGGAATTCACTCCCCCGACCAACAGACATACTGCTTCTGGAATTCACTCCCCCGACAACAGACATACTTCTTCTGGAATTCATTACCCTGACAACAGACATACTGCTTCTGTATTTCACTCCCCCGACCAACAGACATACTGCTTCTGGAATTCACTACCCCGACAACAGACATACTTCTTCTGAATTTCATTACCCTGACAACAGACATACTTCTTCTGGAATTCACTCCCCCGACGAACAGACATACTGCTTCTGGAATTCACTACCCTGACAACAGACATACTGCTTCTAAAATGTACTTTCCTGACAACAGACATACTGCTTCTGGAATTCATTTCCCTAACAACAGACATACTGCTTCTGGAATTCACTACCCTGACAACAGACATACTGCTTCTGAAATTCACTATCCTGACAACAGACATACTTCTTCTGGAATTCACTCCCCCGACCAACAGACATACTGCTTCTGAAATTCACTATCCTGACAACAGACATACTTCTTCTGGAATTCACTCCCCCGACCACCAGACATACTGCTTCTAGAATTCACTACCCTGACAACAGACATACTACTGCTTCTGGAATTTACTACTCCGACAATAGACATACTGCTTCTGGAATTCACTACCCCGACAACAGACATACTGCTTCTGGAATTCACTACCCCGCCCACAGACATACTGCTTCTGGAAATTATTGCTATGACAACAGACATACTGCTTCTGAAATTCACTACCCCGACAGCAGACATACTGCTTCTGGAATTCAATACTCCAAAAACAGACATACTGCTTCTGGAATTCACTACCCCGACAACAGACATACTGCTTCTGGAATTCATTACCCCGACAACAGACATACAGCTTTTGGAATTCACTCCCCCAACCAACAGACATACTGCTTCTGGAATTCACTACCCTGACAATAGACATACTGCTTCTGGAATTCACTACCCTGACAAAAGGCATATTGCTTCTGGATTTCACTACTCTGACCAACAGACATACTGCTTCTGGAATTCACTACCCCGACCACAGACATACTGCTTATGGAATTCATTACCCTGGCAACAGACATAATGCTTCTGGAATTCACTCCCCCGACCAACAGACATACTGCTTCTGGAATTCACTACCCTGACAACAGACATTCTGCTTCTGGAATTCACTACCCTGACAACAGATATACTACTTCTGTAATTCACTACCCTGACAACAGACATACTGCTTCTGGAAATCACTACCCCGACAACAGACATACTGCTTCTAAAATGTACTATCCCGACAACAGACATACTGCTTCTGGAATTCACTACCCCGACGACAGACATACTGCTTCTGGAATTCACTAGCTCGACCAACAGACATACTGCTTCTGGAATTCACTACCTCGACTAACAGACATAATGCTTCTGGAATTCACTACCCCGGCAACAGACATCCTGTCTCTGGAATTCACTATCCCGCCAACAGACATACTGCTTCTAGAATTCACTACCCTGACAACAGACATACTGCTTCTGGAATTCATTACCCCGACAACAGACATACAGCTTTTGGAATTCACTCCCCCAACCAACAGACATACTTCTTCTGGAATTCACTACCCTGACATTAGACATACTGCTTCTGGAATTCACTACCCCGACCACAGACATACTGCTTATGGAATTTATTACTCCGACAACAGACATACTGCTTCTGGAATTCATTACCCTGGCAACAGACTTACTGCTTCTGGAATTCACTCCCCCGACCAACAGACATACTGCTTCTGGAATTCACTACCCCGACAACAGACATACTGCTTCTGGAATTCACTAGCCCGACCAACAGACTTACTACTTCTGGAATTACCTACCCTGACAACAGACATACTGCTTCTGGAATTCAAAACTCCAACCCACAGACAGACTGCTTTTGGAATTCACTACTCCAACAATAGACATACTGCTTCTGGAATTCGCTACCCTGACAACAGACATACTTTTTCTGGAATTCATTACCCCGACCAACAGACATGCTGCTTCTGGAATTCACTACCCAAACAACAGAAGTACTGCTTCGGGAATTCACTACCCCGACAACAGACATACTGCTTCTGGAATTCACTACCCCGACAACAGACATACTGCTTCTGGAATTCACTAGCCCGTCCAACAGACATACTGCTTCTGGAATTCACTACCTCGACTAACAGACATAATGCTTCTGGAATTCACTACCCCGGCAACAGACATCCTGTCTCTGGAATTCACTATCCCGCCAACAGACATACTGCTTCTAGAATTCACTACCCCGACAACAGACATACTGCTTCTGGAATTCACTACCCAAACAACAGAAATACTGCTCCGGGAATTCATTACCCCGTTAACAGACATACTGCTTCTGGAATTCACTACCCCGAAACAGACATACTGCTTCTGGTATTTACTACGCCGACAATAGACATAGTGCTTCTGGAAATTCACTATCCCGACAACAGACATACTGCTTTTGGAATACACTACTCCGGCCCACAGACATACTGCTTCTGGAATACACTACTCCGGCCCACAGACATACTGCTTCTGGAATTCGCTACCCTGACAACAGACATACTTTTTCTGGAATTCATTACCCCGACCAACAGACATGCTGCTTCTGGAATTCACTACCCAAACAACAGAAATACTGCTTCTGGAATTCACTACCCCGACAACAGACATACTGCTTCTGGAATTCACTAGCCCGTCCAACAGACATACTGCTTCTGGAATTCACTACCTCGACTAACAGACATAATGCTTCTGGAATTCACTACCCCGGCAACAGACATCCTGTCTCTGGAATTCACTATCCCGCCAACAGACATACTGCTTCTAGAATTCACTACCCCGACAACAGACATACTGCTTCTGGAATTCACTCCCCTGACAACAGACATAATTCTTCTGGAATTCACTAACCTGACATTAGACATAATGCTTCTGGAATTCACTACCCCGACAAAAGACATACTGCTTCTGGAATTCACTTCTCTGACCAACAGACATACTGCTTCTGGAATTCACTACCCCGACCACAGACATACTGCTTATGGAATTTATTACTCCGACAACAGACATACTGCTTCTGGAATTCATTACCCTGACAACAGACATACTTCTTCTGGAATTCACTCCCCCGACCAACAGACATACTGCTTCTGGAATTCACTACCCTGACAACAGACATTCTGCTTCTGGAGTTCACTACCCTGACAACAGACATACTACTTCTGGAATTACCTACCCTGACAACAGACATACTGCTTCTGGAATTCAAAACTCCAACCCACAGACAGACTGCTTTTGGAATTCACTACTCCAACAATAGACATACTGCTTCTGGAATTCGCTACCCTGACAACAGACATACTTTTTCTGGAATTCATTACCCCGACCAACAGACATGCTGCTTCTGGAATTCACTACCCAAACAACAGAAATACTGCTCCGGGAATTCATTACCCCGTTAACAGACATACTGCTTCTGGAATTCACTACCCCGAAACAGACATACTGCTTCTGGTATTTACTACGCCGACAATAGACATAGTGCTTCTGGAAATTCACTATCCCGACAACAGACATACTGCTTTTGGAATACACTACTCCGGCCCACAGACATACTGCTTCTGGAATACACTACTCCGGCCCACAGACATACTGCTTCTGGAATACACTACCCCGATCAACGGACATACTGCTTCTGGAGTTCACTATCCCGACAACAGACATACTGCTTCTGGAATTCACTACCCTGACAACAGACATACTGCTTCTGGAATTCACTACCCCGACCACAGACATTCTGCTTCTGGAATTCACTATACCGACCAACAGGTCTTTCTCCCTCTGCTCTTTATAAAATGGTTGTATTAACTTTGTATTTTGTCTGTACAATCTGAGTCACGGTATGTTATGAGTCATCTTTTCCATTCAGTCATCTATTAATCCGTTCAGTCCAGTCAGTCCGAGTGGCGCAGCGTTCTAAGGCTATCTCAATGCTTGAGGTGTCACTACAGACACCCTGGTTCATTTCCAGGCTGTATCACAACCTGCCGTGATTGGGTGTCCCATAGAGTGGCGCACAATTGGCCAACTTCGTCCAGTTTTGGCTGTCATTGTAAATAAGAATTTGTTCTTAACTGACTTGCGTAGTTAAATAATGGTTAAATAATTATTTTTATTTTTTTAAAGAACATTAAGGCCATTGACATTTGAAATCAAACATAATTGGTTGTTTCAGGCCACTGGCTGCAGAACACAGAAGCAGCAGGACACTGTTCTGCTGTCTGTCTGGTACCATGAATCAAAAGCATACCTCTCTGCTACAAAGACCCTTCAGCCAGCTATAATGATCCTCAGCCAGTGAAGTTAATGTCCTTCCCAGCTACAGTATGCCTGAAAGTGAGAGTACAGATGGGGCATTGGTGGCAACTCACAGGCAAGAGGTGCAGACAGAACCTCACTGAAATGTTACTGCCGTATGAAACTGCCATGTCTCTCTCTCTCTCTCTCTCTCTCTCTCTCGCTCTGTTTCCATCCTTATGGCTTTACTAGAGCTTAAAACAGACTCGCCCCCCATCCTTTCATCAATCACACTGCCTTTTTCTCTGGGGAATGAACAACTCAATAAACAGACCCCAGGCTTTTTCAGACATAATGAAAAATAATTGTTCTAACTACCTGATCATTTCAATTTTGTGTTCCCTTTGGAAACAAAAAGAATATGACATGGATTTATTGGCTAGACCTTGCAGGCCAAGTATTAGGAAATTCCATCTGAAAGAAGCAATGTGTTTTCAGTGGAAAATATCAAGAGGTAGAGGAGGAGTGGTTAAGGGAGGAGGCCACATAGAGGGAGATGTTGGGAAAGAGCCCCAAAGAGAATTTTCCACAGAAAGCCAGATAGCCAATGTGATCAAAATACCTTGTTGAGATAAGCAGCTCTTTTCTAATCAAGCATCCTCTCAGGACTCATGCTCTTTGAGGAATTAAAACAAACAAATATTATTTGCCAGAAACCAAAGCCTCTTGCACTCTGGCTAAGGTTTGCAAATTGATTCTTTCAGAAAAGCATCAATAGTTTGTCAGCACATTGGCCCAGGTCTTATAATGTTAGTTGGTCGCTGCCCAAGAGGGGCTGGCTGTGAGTCAAAATGTCAAATAAAACGAAATAAACTGGCTCTATATGACCTGACCTCATAGATCAAATAAGGTCTGTTTCCATGAACACACACACACTCATTTCATACTCATACTACCTCCCTCACCAGGGAGGTACCACTGAGTAAGTGAGAGATTCTTTTGGGGTCCCAAGTGGTGCAGAGGTCTAAAGCACTGCATCTCAGTGCTAGAGGCGTCACTACAGACCCTGGTTTGATTCCAGGCTGTATCACAATCCGGCCGTGATTGGGAGTCCCATAGGGCGATTCGATTTAGCGCCGTCAATGACTCCATGACTGGTACATTTCTAGCCCACGTACAGTCTGCAGCAGACCCTCTCATGGGTTATGGCAAATTTACCACCGGCTAAATAGTTGTGAAAGAATACTTTTCATTTAAAAGATATGTTCTAGATGCAACACAAGCTTATCCTAGCTCATCGCGAGCCAACTAAATGGTATTAGGCGCTTGCGTAGTCACTATATGAAAATGCAATGGAAATAAAATCACACCTGAGGCCAAAATGTCACAATTTAAAATACACTTAAATACGCTGTAACCCACTAGAGTTTGGCCTGACTAGATGTTACATAAAATACCCTGCAGCAGTGTATTGAGAGACATTTTTGTAGTTTTCAGTAATGATCAAATGTTAATATATGACCCAAAAAAGGCATTCATCAATTTAACACATTTTCCTTGCAGTGTCTGGATTGAAGGGAGGGTAGGTGGTGGTTTTACAGTAATTGGGTTACAGTGTATAGAGCAGTACCCAGTTCTGGGGGAGAAGAGTATTTTATACTATTGTTTTTAGTTGAGGTTAGTACTTCCTGTGGTGGAAAGTAAGTGTCTAGTAAAAATGGAAGGGTGTATGGGCATGAAACTCTACACTGTACAATCTGCTATTGCAATTTAGTTTATTTTTGCACAATGTGATCTAGACAAGGGTTGTTTTTACCACAGCTACAGTGTTAGGGCCCTTTTTGTTTGCTTTTGGGTTAATTGTATATCTGTAATGACATTCTTTTCTCATGGCTTCGTTCTTTGTGTAAGAAGCACGACAGCACACGGCAGTGTTGACTCAAATGTACAGAATAAGAAAATGTTGGTAAATGATGCTAGTGAAACTGCAGTTGAATAGTCAATATGCAACAGTATGGTAACATACTGTATCTATGTGTTCCAATCATGTGTTAATGTTGAACAGCCCCCATTGAAGGAGATGAGTGATATCCATAGAGGGTCAGTAAATCTTTCAACAGATAGACGTGTGTGGTTCTCAAGCCATGTTATATTGCTGTTTTCTTTTCATCTATATTTGGAAAAAGTTTGACCATCTTGTCAATAGAACTGAAGTAGTTTGAGTATCCTTACATGTCTGGAAAAACGATTTGGTCAAAATCCTCTTATTATCAGTTAGCTGCCTTGTCTGAGGGGAAGGAATGCACAGCAGGCGATACACATCCCAGCTGCACTGAGAGACAAGCTATTCGAAAAACACCCGTTTGTGTTGTTTACCCTGACAATACCACAAGAGAGACCCATCAGGATGTGGATAGCTCTGCCACCCATCACCAAGTTGGGGATTTTGTAATGCTGAGAACAGAGAAACCAGTACTGTCTCACAGGCAAAAGTGTGGGTTGGCAGTTGAAAAATAGTCTTGGCTGGTTGCAGATAGAGAGAAGCAGGGGTGAAACCATCGTTTTTGTGTGTAAGTATGAGAGTAGGAAGAAGAAAGATGATAAGAACAACATGGTCGTCACATACCTTGGGAGAGTTCCTGTCCACCTTTTTCACCACTCTGTCTTGTCCGTTGATTAGTAAGATAGCTATCTGGGCTCCTGTATCGTCTCTGAGTTGGAGAGAAGTCCTTGATGTTGATGTTGAGTGAGCTCCTTCAATTTGCAGGGGTATATGGGTGGAAACCTTCAGTCTGGAGCGTGCCTTAGGAGAGTGGGTGTATGGGAAGTAAGCTCTTATACACTCATAATAACTCCTGCAATACACAACAATCCTCTTGAAGCCATTGGGGTAAACTGTTTCTCCTCCTTGAATAGGACAGCAGTCTGGCTAGAATTGCTGTGTCCATTCTTACAAAAAAAAGACAAAAAAATGTATACAAATAAATATCTTATCCACTGGCGAAAGTCTATTATTGCCTTGAAAGTCAATATTCCATTCCGATAAAGAGTAAGAAAAGACAATGTCTTCTGCCTTTCTTTGAGGGTCAAGCTCTACAGGAAAAATATGTAGAGGCTACATATATCTGTTTTCAATCTTGGCTTTCGACCTTCTTTTTCCTCCTTCTCAGGATGTGAGTGGCTGGCTAGAAAATGCAGGCTCTCGCCAGAAGCTTAGCTAGAGCTTTTTATTTGTCTTTTTTTTCTTTTGTGGGGGAAGGGGAGGCAAGGTCAGTGGAGGGATTTAACTGGTTTCTGTAAAGTCACTCTTGGACAGACAATGTCTAAATGTTCAGTGTGTGTGTGTCTTCCATTAGCTAATATAATATAATAGTGACACTAAATTCAGTACTTCAATACTTGTATTACTTTTTGGAGATCCCATTTGGATCTTATTTACCCGAACTGTGTGTGGAATCATATTCATATGAGATTTCCCCTAAAGCACTGCTGTAGAGAGAGAGAGAGTTAGTGCTGGCATGTTCCTGCTGTCTCTGACACAGCAGTGTTTGTCATTGCTCTGCTCTGTGTGAGGACAGGCACGCACACACACCCACATAAAATGAGGCAGACCTCTATTAGTGTGTGGGGGTAACCACCAAATCAAATCAAAGTTTATTGGTCACGTACACATATTTGCAGATGTTATTGTAGGTGTAGCGAAATGCTTGTATTTCCAACAGTGTAGTAATAGAACCTAGAAATCAATACAAAACACCATACAAATAATTCAAAAGTAAAACAAAAGAAATGATTAAATATGAGCAATGTCAGAGTCTGGAACTGTTACGACTCCCTCCGAAGCTGCCTCCTCCCCTTGTATATGGTCAATCTATATACAGTATATATACATACAAAGCATTAGGAACACTTTTCGCTTTCCATGACATAGACTGACCAGGTGAATGCAGGTGAAAGCTATGATCCCTTACTGATATCACCTGTTAAATCCACTTCAATCAGTGTAGATTTAGGGGAGGAGACTGGTTGAAGAAGGATTTCGAAGCCTTGAGACGATTGAGACATGGATTGTGTATGTGTGCCATTCAGAGGGTGAATGGGAAAGACAAAATATTTAAATGCCTTTGAATGGGGCATGGTAGTAGATGCCAGGCGCACCGGTTTGTGTCAAGAACTGCAACGCTGCTGGGTTTTTCACACCTAACAGTTTCCTGTGTGTATCAAGAATGGTCCACCACCCAAAGGCGATCCACCCAACTTGACACAACTGAAGAAACATTGGAGTCAACATGGGCCAGCATTCCTGTGTAACGCTTTCGACACCTTGTAGAGTCCATGACCCGACGAATTGCAACGGCTTCGCTTGGGCTGCTCAATGAAGAGACATGAGACAGCATTTAGCTGTTAGCTACTTATCGTCATTCTAAACTCCAACAAAACTCAAGGAACATTATTATTTTATGTGAAATAATCTCTCCTTTTTTATATTTTATGAAGTTGAAGCACTTTTGACACCATGTTATAATCTAAGTCAGATATGACTGTACTGCACAGAGGAGCACACGCAAATGGCTCAGCTTCAAAATGTTTGTGATCAATTTAGTGATACCCGAGCCCTGAACGTACCCTAGTTATTGATGAAAAACCAGGCCCTACCCAGCCCTAACCAAATGTATAATGTCAGGCCCCGTAGGGCTCGGGCACACAGTCCTCTTGAGCGGAAGGGGTCCACATCGGTAGCTCAACGTTGTTTTCCTCAAAGCAGGTGAAGAAGGTGTTTAGCTTGTCCTGTGCGAGGCGTCGTGTCTGGCTTTCGCTTTAAAATCCGTGATTGTCTGGAGTCCCTGCCACATAGGTCTCATGTCTGAGCCGTTGAATTGCGACTCCACTTTGTCCCTGTACTGTTGGTTTGCCTCTTTGAGGTCATAGGTGGTCTGTTTGTACACGTCCATGTTCCCAGTCACCTTGTTATGGTTAAATGCGTTGGTTCGCACTTTCAGTTTTGCACTAATGATGCCATCTATCCACGTTTTTTTTGTCACAGTGGAAACAACATCCTCTATTCACTTCCTGATAAACCCAGTCACCGAGTCAGTGTATAGGTCAATATTATTCTCAGGGGCAACCCGTAACATTTTCCAGTCCGTGTGATCAGAACAATCATGAAACCTAGATTCAGATTGGTCAGACCAATGTTAAACAGTCCTTAACACAGGTAATTCCTGTTTATGGATGGGTGATTTGATTTGCCGAAGGAAGGGTGGGGGAGGGCCTTGTAGCCATCCCGGAAGGGAAGGTATCAATGATTCAGAGAATTTGATGTGCGTGTAGCATATGAGATGTATTGATATTGAATTTCGGTAGCATTTTCCTCAGGTTTCCTTTATTAAAGTCGCCAGCTACAATAAATGCGGCCTCAAGATATGTGCTTTCCAGTTTGCACATTCTCCAGTGTGGTTTCGTGAGAGCCGTCAAGGTGTTATATACACAGCGAATATACACGGCAGTGACGATGACTGAAGAAAATTATTTTGGGAGGTAATGTGATCGGCATTTGATGGTGAGGTATTACAGATCGGGAGAACAATTCAATTTGGTGTTTGTACAATTCATCACCATACTCAGCATGCTGACAGAGGCCGACATCTTCTACTGTTGCCTTAATGGTGCTTGGGCATATCTGACATGTCATCACACTTAAATTATAGTGATAACATTTGTTGTACTTATGTTGCCATACAGTTTTATCAGATAATAATGTATGACTTTAGTAAGGAGTGGTAAAGCAACATTTTATTTTTTAGTGCTCAAAGCCTATATAGACATTGAAAGTAATATGATGTACAGTGCCAGAGCATATTATAGTAGCATCCCACTGGGCACACACTGGTTGAATCAATGCTGTTTCCACGTTATTTCAATTAAATAACATTGAACCAAAGTGGAATAGACATTGAATTGACATCTGTGCCCAATGGGCAGTATTCTAAGGTTTCTTTAGCATAAAGCAAGTCTGTGCCCAGTGAGATGGCAATGAAAGTGAGGGAGACCATTAGGGGAAATCTATATCTGACAGTGCAATTTATCTAAATAGACTGATGTAAAGAAACCAAATGAAATGGGTTAGCATCCACTGTACGTATGGCTCTGTGAGTTAGAGGTTTGTCCTGCAGCTCTCTTAATCAGCCTAACTCAGCACATCTGTCAACACATGGGATATTTAGGTCCATATGTTCCTCCGGAAGTGGGACAAACTGGGAGCAGAGTGGAGGCTTGACAGCAGGCAGACACAAGGCTCTTTCAGCTGTGTGTGGGTGTGTGTGTGTGTGCACGTGTGTGTGTAAGAAAGAACCAACTGGATCCTGCACATGAAAACCAGCAGCACAGATCCATCCCAGTATGTGAGCATGACCAGAGTATGACCCTCCGTTTCCACGGTGATCTACAGGGATAAACAGAGATAATATGAGGTCTTTTTTTTTTTTTACTTGGAGTAATTAAGAGAACTTTTGGCCAATGGAGTTGAAGGAAAGGAAATGATGCATGAAGACAGAATCCCAAGCCAACGAGCCAGTTCAGAGAATAATGATTTCTTTGCACATTGTTACATTTGCTGTTCACTCACTCTTTACTCTCAAATTAGTTATACATATTTCACTCTATCGCTGGGTTCTTATAAAGCCTATGTAAGGTTTTGTTTGCTATTACCATGTCAACAAAATTAAGCTTAAAGAATACAATGCCTTCTTTTTCTGCTCCCATTCCACTTCTGGGTTGTAGGAACCAAACAGAACCAAACAGAACCAAACTGAATGAAATGGGGAGGGACCTACCTAAATGTGTCCAATAGAAATGTTGCAAAACGTTTTCCGGTGTTAAACGTTTTGCTAAGGCGTGCGACTAATAAATACGCCCCATCCAATATCCCAATTCTTGCCACAGGGGGGAGACAGAAGGCAGTTCACATACAATCGTCACAGAGGTCATCAAGACTGCAGTTAAATGTATGGCAACAACAGAGACCCCATGCACAACTGTGTGTGGGCAGTTGTAAAATAAAAGATTAGTAAATGTGATGACATTAGAATTGAAATTTGTTGTATCAAGCAATAGTTAAAGGAGCTTTCAGCAGTTGCTACATCCATTTTTGGACTTAAATGAATTATACAGTATGTACCAATTGATTCTTGAAGAAAATAACTTATAAAGGCCTCATGTGTACTGTCGTACCCCATCAGAACCCAAAACATAAGCTTGTTTTAGTACAATGTTTGTAAACAAAGTAACTGTGAACAAACACTGTATAGCCTCAAAAAATGGTTAAAACTAGACTTTTTATATCATTGATGGCCAGTCCTTACATCCATAGCTCTGTCTATGAATTTGAGAGTGATACAATTTCTCTATCCCCATCCCTCAGCTTTTTACCAAAACAGGGGTGATTTGTTATTGTTTCAACTGCTGATTGGTCCTTTAAACTTTGACTGCAGAATTTTTGAAATGTGGATGAAAAAAATCACAATAGCCCTTCTTTTGAGAGCACTGCTCTAAAACATCTCGACTTGTTTTCTTAATGTTCATATAAGAATAAATTAAGATTTAGTTAATATCATAGATTTAGTTATAAGCATAAGCAATAAATAAAGTGTAATAATGCTAAAAATGTAGTCTACCCCTCTTAATCTTATCTAAATAAGATACAATACTACAACTACATTCCTAAAAACCTGAATATTAATCTTGTCGAAATGAATGGTAACATAACATGTCAAACAATATATCTCAACTAAACGTATACCATAAGCCTTTTGCATAAAATTTAGAAATACAAATCTGAGTTTATTTTAAATATAACGGGTCCCTTCTTTTAAAACAATTTGATCTTTCTCTCAAGGCACATTTTATTTGGAATAGTCATGGAGTATGCCATTCAGCATGAATTAAATGTGAAGAAATTACCAAATTATGATTTTTTACAAATGTATACCATGTGACTTTACCACTGCTCTTGTTCCACTGAATTACATTGATCTCCTGGCTGTACACCCTCGTTTCTCCACCTGTTGCATTGAGCTGAATCAATAGAGCAGTCAGCCAGTCAGTCAGGACTTCACTGTCTCCATGACACACAGGTTGGGTCATTCCTCCTGACTGCCTCCATGGCACCCTGCGTTGACAAGGAAGTAACACTTGGTTGTGAAGTGTGACCTAACACTGTCACTCCTCCCCAGCCTGCTTTGAACTTTTTCCTCATCTTAGCCATTTTAATTTCTTCCCATGAAAATGTTTCTAAATTCACACATGAAAATGTTTCAATTACATTTCTCAGGGCAAGGCAAATTATGAAATACACATACATGTACATCTATATCATGTTTTTAAATCAGTTGTGTCTTTAAATGACAAACACAGAGTGAAATTCCATAAAATTCCATCTAGACACCTTAGAGTTATACCTACACTACCGTTCAAAAGTTCGGGGTCACTTAGAAATGTCCTTGTTTTTGAAATAAAAACGTTAAAATAACATCAAATTGATCAGAAATACAGTGTAGACATTGTTAATGGTGTAAATGACTATTGTAGCTGGAAAAGGCTAGATCTTCAGTTTCTTGGCAAATTCTCGCATTGGAATAGCCTTCATTTCTCAGAACAAGAATAGACTGACGAGTTTCAGAAGGAAGTTCTTTGTTTCTGGCCATTTTGAGCCTGTAATCGAACCCACAAATGCTCATACTCCAGATACTCAACTTGTCTAAAGAAGGCTAGTTTTATTCCTTCTTTAATCAGCACAACAGTTTTCAGCTGTGCTAACATAATTGCAAAAAGGTTTTCTAATAATCAATTAGCCTTTTAAAATGATAAACTTGGATTAGCTAACACACCGTGCCATTGGAACACAGGAGTGATGGTTGCTGATAATGGCCATCTGTACGCCTATGTAGATATTCCATAAAAAATTAGCCGTTTCCAGCTACAATAGTCATTTATAACATTAACAATGTCTACACTGTATTTCTGAGCAATTTGAACGGTAGTGTACCTTGGCCTAAACATCAGCACCACAGGTTAGGGCGGCAGGCAGCCTAGCGGTTAGAGCGTTGTGCCAGTAACCAAAAGGTCTATGTGTCCTTGAGCAAGGCACTTAACCCTAATTTGCTCCAGGGGCTGACCCTGTAGGTAGGCCGTCATTGTAAATAAGAATTTGTTCTTAGCTGACTTGCCTAGTTAAATAAAGGTTACATAAATAAAAATACTTCCACAAAGCTGTGAATGATTTGAGAAACAAGGCAAGAAGGGCCTTCTATGCCATCAAAAGAAACATACAATTTGACATCCCAATTAGGATCTGGCTAAAAAATACTTGAATCAGTTATAGAACCCATTGCCCTCAAAGCTTGGGAAGTCTGGGGTCCACTTACCAACCAAGAATTCACAAAATGGGACAAACACCAAATTGAGTCTATCTGCATGCGGAATTCTGCAAAAACATCTTCTGTGTAGAACGTCACCCCCAAATAATGCATGCAGAGCAGAATCAGGGCGATACCTGATAAATTCCAGAAAAGTTAAATTCTAGAGCCATCTAAAAGGAAGTGGCTCCTAAACCTTCAATAACAAAGCCATCACCTACAGAGATATTAACCTAGAGAAGAGGTTCTGGGGCTTTGTTCACAAATGCAAACATACCCCATAGAGCCCCAGGACAGCAACACAATTAGACCCAACCAAGTCACAGGAAAACAAAAAGATAATTACTTGACACATTGGAAATAATTAACCAAAAAAACTGAGCAAACTGGAATGCTATCTGGCCCTAAACAGAGAGTACACAGTGGAAGAATACCTGACCATTGTGACTGAACCAAAAAGAATAAAAGCTTTGACTATGTACAGACTGTCTTTTCTCGTTCCTGTTGGCGAGAAGTGACAGACTATGTGCACACTGCCCACAAAATGAGGTGGAAACTGAGCTGCACTTCCTAACCTCCTGCCAAATGTATGACCAAACTAGAGATACATATTTCCCTCATATTACACAGACCCACAAAGAGTTCGAAAGCAAATCACATTTTGATAAACTCCCATATCTATTAGGTCAAATACCACAGTGTGCCATCACAGTAGCAAGATTTGTGACCTGCTGCTGTGAGAAAAGGGCAACCAGTGGAGTGCCAACACCATTGTAAATACAACCTATATTTATCTGCTTATTTATTTTCCATTTCGTACTTCAACTTTTTGAACATTGTTATACATTATTATAACATTTGAAATGTCTATACTCTTTTGAAACTGTTGCGAGTGTAATGTTTACTGTCAATTTCTGAATTTTTATTTCATTATTGTTTATTGTCTATTTCACTTGCTTTGGCAATGTTTCCCATGCCAATAAAGCCCTTTGAATTGAATTGAATTGAATTGAATTGAGAGAGGCAGGCAGGCAGACTAGTAGTCTGTGGGAAGCAGTGGGAGCATGGCAGATAGGGACGCATATTTACCATTAAGGGCGGGAGAGATGGGAGAGTCTTCCTCAGGTCATTGTGTCACTCTTGTCCTCCCGGAGCCCGACAAACACTGTCCCAGACAGGGAACCGTGGGGAGCCATGGGGAACCAGAGCAGGACCACTTCCCTGGGCCCTCAGCCTGGTGGACGAACCCCCTCAGGGGCCAAACAGAGGTCAACTCACAGCACAGTCCTCCTCCTCACAGAGCACAGGTGAACACACCAGCCCACACAGAACACAGTGCTCCCTAGACGGCTACACAGGTGACAAGGAGGAGAGAGAGAACAGTAAAATGCCATGAGACACTGTAGCACTGTACCCTTGCCCTCAAATGCTTCTTTGCACTGTACAGTATGCTCCCACTGTTATTATTAGGTTATTATCAGGTTATTACCTGAACATTAACTGGTTCAAACTGGTGAAACTGTTTAGAATTACTAGTGCTGGTTGTTAAACTACCCTACTTCACCACAGCGAAAGAAAGTGTGATATAAATAGCCTTCATTAAATTATGTTGGATTACATAAAATGTATATAGGCCTACTTGTCTTTTGATATGGACAGAATGCTAAAAACTGTAACCTGAACTGAAAAACACTGAATTCATGAATTATTATTGTTATATTGTTATCATTCTAATTCTATGTTTATAATTATTTTTGTTTGTATTGTTTATACTGTTCAGGTTGTTATAATAAGCATCTGTGTTATTGTATGACAGAAATGAAAGTAACATTTGACATATTTGAAGTCTCTTTCATAAATCAGAAATGTCGTTTTTAAATAAATAGCTATTTTTATATATAGCTAAACATTTGATTGAAATGCTTCATCCTAAATCTAAATCTAAACATTCTATTACATTTTGTTATTACCGGTAATAGCACACTGAATGAAACCACCTAGATCTAAAGAAAAAAAATAATGAAAACTTGAAATATTAAATTATATTTCGTTAGTAATTATGACTTGAACAATAAGGTCTGAATGAATTACAATAGAATAATGACCTGGATGGACCATCGAATGTTTTATCTTTAATTATTTGAAGTTTACAAAATAGACGGTGTGATTTAGCTTTGAACTCTTATTTCGTTTGAAATTCGATGTATTTCAATGGTATATAAATGTATACATCAATTATATTTTAATTTTGTGACCCTCATGAAACCTGCATGTTTTTTTACTGGTTCAATTCAATTTCTAAAGCACAAGAGGAGGGGTGAACGCAGGTTACCGAGAGGGCAATGAGTTGTATTAAAATTCGAAATATTCCATGAGCCACTTCCTCCTGGTTTAGAACCCCCAGGAGGTGGGCACGAGACTAGATCGGCATACTGTATCACCTCAGAGATCAGCCGTGGAGCCGCGCTGTCTGTTTCAGCCCAACACACAAAGAACACATCAATACCTTCCCGCTAAGAAGTAGGCCTATTCCATATTTTAATGCTACAGTAAGTTGGAGTTCACTTGAAATAGTTTATGCTCCAGTGGAAGAGTAAAATATATAGGCCAACTCATGAAATACATATACATATAGGCCTATACTACAAGGAATATATCACACTAAACAAGTAAGATACACTTTTATGAGCACATGGCAGAATGTAGGCTATCTAAGGAAATAGTATGGTTAGTATATAGGGTAGTTTTACATTGAATAGGGATTTATTGGGGCACATTTACATGCACAACATGATTTCATAGTTTATTTTGGCCATGGCCACTCCAGGCCTTGTTACCACGTTCCTCGTCCCTTCACCACAAGGCATGGGCGTTATGCGGACAATGCAGTGACAGGTTCTCCCATTGAGAAAATCAACATGAACTCATGTTAGTTTCTCCTGTGCGATTTGTAGCATTCTTCTAAATGCCCGTGACAGGCTTTGATGCCAGTGCTCGGTTGCCTTTGAAATGCAGGCCCGTCTCTAATGCAAATTGTCCCTGGTGGGATAAGGCGAGGGAGGGAGATGAGGGCTATAAAATGTTGACGTCAGCGCGACACCTCTTGACTGGCAGCATGTTTAGCAAACAAGAAGTTGAAGAGTAGGCTATAGGTACACCAGCCAGGTAGAGGAGGCCTTGGTTCAACAGAAACCTGAAGTAGAGGAGGCAGGAGCAACGCCCTGGACGCACACTATGCGCACGAGTTCCCATACGGAAAGATGTACGTGAGTTATCTTTTGGAGAAGGAACCCAGCATGTACCCAAATTCAGTGCGACATCCCAGCCTAAACTTGAACCATCAGAACTTTGTCCCCGCACCGCCACAATATACGGATTTCAGCGGATACCACCACGTTGCTGGGATTAATAATGACCCTCACCACAGCCAGACGGGGGCCTGGAACCCCGCTTACCCCCCGAGCCGGGAAGAGTGGTCACCCTATGGGCCGGGGACAGGACCGTCCACATCTAATCCGGGACCAATAGGGTATAGTCCCCCAGAGTTCTCTCCAGTCCCACAACCCGGGCTTCTCCCGTCAATCAACTCATCTGTAGGGCAGCTGTCTCCAAATTCTCAGCGCAGAAACCCTTATGATTGGATGAGGCGGAGCGCACCACCGGCAAATTCAGGTAGGTTTCTTGAGGTGTTTCATACATTTTTGTAATCAAGAAGTGTATTATTTGGTTGTTTTTAAATATTTATAAAAAATAACAATAAACTAAATGCACCTGTAGCAAATCACCCACATACGAAATATTATGGTTTAAATTCAGTGTCTTGGCCCATTTTCTTTCTCAAATCAAAGATACTAAAAAACTGTGGCCACCGTCTTGAGAGGAGAGTCACGCTTGTGAGTCACATTCCTTGAATGATGCGTGCACCTGTTCTCTAAACTCAGAGACAAATTCATGTTTCAACTCAGAAAGATGGAATACCAGGTTATCTGTTGCTTGGTTATTCATAGTTCTTTCATTCCTTAGTATTTGTCCAATCCGATCAAAGTATTTGACATTGCTGTGTATTGTCATATAATATGTCACCGACATTAACTTTATATTTTGCGCTCATCGGCACAGTGTTTGTGTCAGCACATGAATCACAGATCACATGCCATTTTAAATTAGTTGCATTATCTCGTGCGTTTTATGGGTACAGATGTAGGATCTTAATTTGATCCTTCTAAAGTTTGTTATATCCACTTAGAAATTTCAGACTTGAGTTTTTTTATTTAACCTTTATTTTACTAGGCAAGTCAGTTAAGAACTAGTTCTTATTTACAATGACAGCCTAGGAACAGTGGGTTAACTGCCTTGTTCAGGGGGAGAATGACAGATTTTTACCTTGTCAGCTCGAAGATTCGATCCAGAAATCTTTCAGTTACAGACCCAACACTCTAACCACTTGGCTACCTGCCGCCCCACTAGTTGCCCTAACAAAAACTCTATCATACACAAATGTCCATTAATTATAATCCACATAGCCTAATAATTCACATTTCCTGTTGCTGCACGATTATTTTCCTGCTGTAGCAAACTGGCCCAAAGCAAAGATCCTACATCTGTGTAATATGGCCAATGTAATGTATTTACAGTTGAGGGTAAATCAGGGTTTGCATTATAACTGCATTGTGTGTTGACCTATTGACATAATAAGCGCTCACAATTATAGTTATGATTATAATTGCCTATCATCGGTAGTGAATAGTAATAGTAGTAGGCTATAATAGACATAATATAGTCTAGGCTATAAATTCATATAGTATCATCATCATCATCAAATTAATTTTGATTTTGTCTGGTGTAGACTTTACAATCACTCCTTTTTCCCGACATCAGCATATCTCATAATGTTACAGGATTTTTTCATAATTTCAATAAGAATCCCTTAGTCAGCTGAGACGGCTAAACCTGCAAGTGATCAAGTGAAAGAAACGGTCCGGTGAGGTTTGAAGATCTTGTTATGCAAATTAGAGGTTTGTTGTCTTCTTGTATGTCAGCGACCTAGGGCTCTAGAATTGTTTTCTGTGTTGTAATTCTTTGTTAGGCATTATGTCTCAAGGCGGGAGTAGTTGTTGTCGACTACTCTGGTGTCGCTTGCTTGGTTCAACACTTGTCCTCCACTAGACCTACGTCAGGCAATCATATAGGCCTACTGGTATAATACGCCAGGCAATGACATCATATGACATGAGATTGATGAAAAATACATATTTTACTGACTTCAATTTAATGGGCATGGAAGCACCTGAGGGGTACTGTGCCTGCAGTTGTATTAAATCATCTTTATCAGTACAAGCAAGCAGGCCCGAGGAGAAAATACGCTCCTTCAGGCCTCATGGATGATAAGCAGATAACTGGTACTGCATTACAAGAATGCAGTTTGAAGACATGTGAATCCTGTAGACCAAACTGCCCAGACTGAGAGATGACTCTAAAGCGGGTGGCAGGTAGCCTAGCGGTTAGAGCGTTGGGCCATTAACCGAAAGGTCACTGGTTTCGAATACAATCAGTACAGTTTTTTTTTTATTAACGCAACATTGCGATTGTATGGGTCAATACCCCCGTAGACATACACCTCAGACGCCGTCTGTTTAGGAGTGGTCCTCCTGTGTCAACATGGAAATTAGAAAACAACGGTCATTAGAGAAGAGGTATTAGGAATCAGAAGATTAAGAGGAGCAAATATGGGAACATGGTGTGTTCTGTGTTTTAGCAGCCTAATGGTCTGGATAACGCTCTGCTCGTCAGGCCGGGCCCCTCACAGGCCGGGCCCCTCACTCTCCCAGCTCACACATTTTAATCTTTAACTTGGTCGCAGCATCTGTACTTAGGTGCCTCATTCACTATGGACAGAATTAAGTGACTTTTGATTTACGGTACCTAATTAAAAAGACTAGCTGATCCCAGGGTTTTGCTAGTTTATCTGTGTGTGTTTTAGTGAAAGGTTTCATGTATGAACTGAAGCTGAAACCACAATTTCACAGATGTCTGCCTCATCTTTGTTTACTCCCCTAATATTGTTTATTTACTGCATGTAAGTTAATGTGAAATCTGACCGCAGCAGTAGCCCAGTCATCCTCCTGTTCTAACCAATGCAGGTCAAGCCCTGTCTCCTCGTGAGGGGGGGGGGGGGGTTCTACTAAGCTAACATGGAATTGTTTTAAGATGGTCGTACCATGGATCATTTAGCTATTTCATTTAGAATTTTAGGACCCCTTTATGTATAAAAAAATATATATAAAAATGATTTGATAAAATATTGAATTTGGCCTTTACAACTATAGCCTATAGAAACGCATTGACTAACACAGTGTTTCCCGACTTGGCCGATCCTCAGCGGTCCTATAAAATGCACATGAGGGGGTACATTAGAGGTATTCCGGACAAAGCTAGCATTCAGTTTGTGGTACAGTAACCACTAGACTAACACATTCATACATGGCAAGAAAGACAGTAAAACAATGTAATTAGGAATAAGTGTCTGTCCTATATCTAGGAGACATAAGAAAGCTCAGGAAATATTTAAGTTTCTTTTGGTCACATATTTAACCCCTTATTTTTGTTGGCACAAATCTACCTCCATACTTCCATTCATTTGTATGGGTTATTGGTTGTATGAGTCCCGTGATAAGTTGTTTTTCTACATTACACACACAATATAAAAGTTGACTGATGGTCATTCTCCAACTCTGTTGCAGGTGGTAAGACAAGAACGAAAGACAAGTACCGGGTGGTGTACACAGATCACCAGCGGTTGGAGCTAGAGAAGGAGTTCCACTACAGCCGCTACATCACCATCAGAAGAAAAGCAGAGCTGGCCACCTCTCTCAGCCTCTCAGAACGACAGGTCAGAAACAACATCATGTGACAGTGGACTATCTCTCCATTTTCTGTCTCTCTTTGTCTCTCTCTCTTTGTCTCTCTCTCTTTGTCTCTCTCTCTTTCTCTCTCTCTCTCTCTCTCTCTCTCTCTCTCTCTCTCTCTCTCTCACACACACACACTCTCCTGTCTCTCTCTCTCTCTCTCGCTCTCTCTCTCTCTCTCTCTCTCTCTCTCTCTCTCTCTCTCTCTCTCTCTCTCTCTCTCTCTCTCTCTCTCTCTCTCTCTCTCTCTCTCTCTCTCTCTCTCTCTCTCTCTCTCTCTCTCTCTCTCTCTCTCTCTCTCTCTCTCTCTCTCTCTCTCTCTCTCTCTCTCTCTCACACACACACACACACACCTTTCTCAAAAGTTTACTAGACCAGCCACAGAGGGCTTATCTCAAATCTTTTCTTTATTCCACAGGTGAAAATCTGGTTTCAGAATCGGCGTGCCAAAGAGAGGAAAGTGAACAAGAAGAAGATGCAACAGCCTGCGTCCACAACAACATCTACTCCACCAGGCTCTGGTATGCCCGGCAATGTTGCCATGGTGACCAGCAGCAGTGGTGGCTTATTGTCTCCGTCCATACCAATGACTATCAAAGAAGAATACTGAGGACATACTTTTGTCCAAATCTAACCTGCAATAGCTACCCCAGTCAACAGCTTGAGCCACATTGGGTCAAATGCAGGAGTCAACACCTCCAACGAAAGACAATAAGTAAAGACTTGCTGCTGTTTCCTTCGCTTTTGTAAAAAATTAAAGAAAAAAGAAGAAGAAACATGATAGACTAACACGAACGTCGGCTGTGCGCGGTAGATCACCTGCTGGGTGTCGACAAACGGTGGCGACTCAATATGTAGAATCATCGGGAAATGAACAGAAAATGAAGACCCATGTTCTGTGGTCAAAGACGATAGGACGGCCACCCACTCTGCACACGTTCGTGTTGGTCTGCCTTGTCAGAAAGAGAGACACAGAACAGAGAAAGAGAAAATATATAAATATATAGAGATATTAAACTGTTGTCTTTTACTGTTATAATGGTTTCTACTGTTGATACCTCTTCTGCTCTGCTCATCACCTACTAGAAATACTTGTAAATGGTTCTAATTCCAAGCAAGAATAATAATAAGTATATATTTTCCAAGTAATTTGTATTAAAGCTTTATTGTAAACTCTGTAGCTCATTCTTTATAGTAGGGGAAATGGAAGAGATTTGGAGCACACGTTTACAATATGAAATCATACTTCAATGTCTTACAAGGCTATGTAAGTGTGGCCATAAGCTTACTGCACACGTTTATTTTATTGTGTGGGTCTTTGTGCGAACATCAGCAGGTTAACGGAGAGGTCTCATGTCATAAAAAAAAGTGATACAGTCAGTGGTCAAAGTGACAACGAGACAGACAGGGCCAGTGACAACTCACTAAGAAGCCATGACTGTTTGCACAGTAAAACTGAGTAGCATGATAAGGAGCAATTGGCTTCAGGAGAATAGAGTCGTTTTAATATCATCTCCACCCCTCTACCCGTTTTCACGGCCCGGCAGCGGAGAGGCGCACTCTGAGGAGGCCTGTGGTATCTACCCTGCTGCATCGCACGCACAGACCTATTTGCCAATGTAGTTACCAAAGGCAGGGCGCGGCGTCCAAAGGGCAAGGTGAGAGAGGCGGTGAGTAAACAGAGCAGGAGGATCCATCTGCTGGGGAACATCTCCTGACCCAAGGCCAGGGAGGAGAAGGCCATTGGGTGAGATCCTGAGCCCAGGAAGGAGCACCGAGGGTGGTGAGATTCTGGGACCCTGTAAACTGTGCAGGTAGAGCCAATACAGTCCCATTTGGAGTCCTATGTTAGCAGACAATGTTAGAAACTATCTTTACAGTGTCATTAAACATGGAGTAAGCATGCTTTAGTCCCCCCACACACCCACACACAGATAAGAAAGGCCTATTTGAATGATAAGGCCCAAACCAAAGTATTGTTTGTAAGACTGACAGAGGGCGATATGAAGAGCTTCATTCCAAAATTGTATGCCTCCTGAGACCCAGCAATACATTTTTGTTCTCTCTAGAGGGCATCAGTTCTTGGTCAGTATCAAGCCACTGTATTAAGTCTTGTTTTTCATTGGAGAGGATATTCTGGGCTTTACAATAATATCACACGTGTGGGGGTGTGACCTTGGCAACTTCATCTTCCTGGTTTGTCAAAATTGGCACATTTTATGGAAGTGTGTTTAATTCTTATAATTTTTTGGGAGTTTAATGCTCAAATTGTTTCTAGTAAGTAAATAGATAAGCAATAGTTAAGTGAATTGTAAGAACTGTGTAATATTTTTTTCACATTAAAGTAGTGTAATGGACACCTGGATGCCACAACTATGTTTTTCACCTACTGTACCGATTGACTGTAATGTTAATAGACAGACAGACAGACGGACAGACGGATAGACGGATAGACGGATAGACAGACAGACAGACAGACAGACAGACAGATAGATAGATAGATAGATAGATAGATAGATAGATAGATAGATAGATAGATAGATAGATAGATAGATAGATAGATAGATAGATAGATAGATAGATAGATTTATTGGTTATTAATTACTTTATAAATCAGCTACGAAAACACAGGGACGAAATACATAAAAGACTGATACACGATACATGATACATAATGCGGCAGTATGAAAAAGTTTAGAAATACAAGTCTGTAGTGCAAAAAGCTATAGAAACGCATTGCATAGTATGAGTGAATGACTGAATATGTACAATATACATTGTTATAGTGTTAGGTGAAAAAATGATACAATTATTGCACGTTGATATAACTAAAAAAATATTTGCATGTTTAACTATACATGTCGATGTCAGAGAAAGATACTTAAATAGCTAAATGCACGTATGATATAAGTGAGGGTAATAGTTTACTTAATATACAGTCTGGTTAAATGTACAGGTAAATAAATATTTGCATGGTTAAATTAACTGTACAGGTAAATGACAGGAAGAGATACTTAAATAGCTAAATGTGCGTATGATATAATTTAGGGTAATAATACTAATTCCTTAAAATACAGTCCTTAGAGACTGTCAGGCTCTGGCCATAGGGAGTACCTTTTGGCCATGGTCAGAGCCTGACAGATCTAGATATCTAGATCTATGTTTTTCATTTTGTGTTGAATCCCCAATTGGAGACAGCTGTGAGACGTTGTCTCTGATTGGGGATTCTATTTAAGTTGCCTTATTTTTACATATAACTACAGTGTTACGGTCAAAGTAAGTGTGTGCTCGTTTTGATTTGATCGTGTTTTGTTTGTGTAGTTTCGACAGTGTTGTGTTTCACTTCTAGTTCTATATAATTAAACATGTCGAACTACGTCAATTGTGCTGCACCTTGGTCTCTGTATACACCCGACCGTGACAAGAACAGGGTTAGTTACAGATAAATGCACGTATTGCACATTCAATATACTAAATGCAATAAAAAAAAAAGGATACTACTGACAGGATACTAGTATACAGTTCTGAGTGAATGACTACGCAAGATCAGTCCAAGAATTACTTACAATATAGCACGTGATATGATATAACAACTGAACATGAATATGTACATACAGTCCTGAATGAATGAGTGCAGAGTGAAAGAGTGATTACAGACTAGAGAGTTACTCATGGATGGATGTCTAATTGTTAAACTATGTCCTAACGCCCCAACAATTACAGGTCTATGTTGCTGACGGCATGGCACCCCGGTGAGGGGGTCCTCTGTGTTGCTCACTGCCCGTTCTGACACACAGCTCTGTAGCCGCACAAATTGTGGCCTACCGGTCAGGTAGTCCGTAACCCAGGAGTCTAAGGGTGCTTCCACCCTCATCTTCTCACTCAGTAGCAGGGGCTGAATGGTGTTGAAGGCACTGGAGAAGTCAAAAAACATAACCCTCACAGTGCAACCTGCGTTGTCCAGGTGAGAGTAGGCCCTCTGCAGAAGGTAGATGATTGCATCATCCACCCCGATGTTGCGCTGGTATGCGAACTGCAGGGGGTCCAGTGATGTACACACCAGGGGTCTGAGGTGAGTGAGTACTAACCTTTCCAGGGTCTTCATGATGTGGGATGTTAGCGCTACAGGTCTGAAGTCATTCAGGACAGTGGGGTGTGCCTTCTTGGGCACTGGGACCAGGCAGGATGGAACACTTTCCAGGCTCAGGCTAAGGTTGAAGGGGCGCTGGAGTATTCAGTTGGTCAGCACAGACCCTAAGCACCCTTAGGCTGATGCCATCAGGGCCCGCCGCTTTCCCCTAATGAAGTCTCTCCAGCTCTCTCTTCACTTGGATGGTGGTGAAAGCCAGCACAGGTGGGGAGGTGGGGGGAAGGGGGGTGTTGAGGATCAGTCCAGAGGTGGGGGGAAGGGAGGTGTCTACTGTACCCATTGACTGTAATGTTGGCACTATATAAGAATCGCCAAAAAACAATTTCTGAAAATATCCATTTTCAGAAATATTGGTGAATTAGCTTTTATTTTTTAAAGAAATTATGAAAGGTGTGTTGTTTCACTATCTAATCATGGCCTGAGATTGTTCAATGAGCGACACGTATTAGTTTAAAATATATATATATATATATAAAGTAATATGAGATCTTTATGTAAAACATTTAGATTTGAGTAATTTAGCAGATTCTCTTATCCAGAGTGACTTACAGTAAGGGAATGAATCTTAACATAGCTAGGCTAAACAACCAAATAACGTCTGAATAAAAAAATCTGAAACAGTAATATTTTACAAACACATGAAGGTACCCATAAGCAATCATTTCTGATGAAAGAATACAAATGTGCATTTTTGGGGTATATAGCACTTTGGAAATAAAGTGTTTTAACGTGGTACTATAAATCTAATATATGTGAGAAATCTACTTCATATATATTTTTTAAACCATAAAAATGTATCAAGGGGCAAGGTTGTTAATCATTTCTACCCAGACTTGAAAACCCAATGTGTAGTGACACTTGGTCAGGACAAAGCATTTGCTTTTGTGTGTCAGGTCTTGTTTGGATTCCTGGAAATTGTAAATGACAAGGGTTCTGACCTTTGAACTTCAGCAGCGCTAAGTTCTGTTTTGTGTTAGAAACCACGGGTGGTATCAGTGAGATAGAACCATATCAGTGCCCTGCTGAACACCAACCAGGAAGTACCTCCAAAAAATTGTAATCTTCAACTTGAGCCGGAACCCACTGCCAGTGCCACACAACAAGGGTTGGACTGACAGGTACTTGTGGGTGGGGTTGGTTTTGCTCTGGTCTCCAAGGGAAAGTATTTTAGACGTATCTGCCCATCATCTAAAGACATGACAAGAGGAAAGCCCCAGATGATGAGTTTAGTACTGCTGTATGTTTAGTACTTAGCCCTGTTACTTTTAAAACTTCTCCCAGAGTCTCGCTAAGAGGTTGGTCTTGCCACAGAAACACTGGCATCTTTATGCACAGATCAGCACCATTAGGGGCATGGTCAGCGTAATGGTGTAATGGTGGTTTATGTGATAGTTTTCTACCATGACAATAATTTGGAGACATGATAGTGGCTCTAGGATTCAAATAAAACTGATGCTGGCTCTAGGATAATAAGGAAGTTGATTAAAAAATATATTTTTGAAAATGAATTTGATGACTTTTTCTCTTTCAGTGGCCTCTTTTCCCAGGTAAACAGATAATAATTTGTATAAACAACATGATGCTTACTCTTAGCTTCCTCAAGACTGTACATTTTATTGTTGGGTAATGCTCTAAAAATGTCCTCACCACAGTAATGGAGATATTTTTGTTGAGAGAGTCTGACGATCTGATTGTATAGGGGATTCCTAAAAGTGGCTTATGGAAACATGTTGAAATACAGCACACTTCCAAATAAATAAGCCTACCGGATTATCAGCCAAAGACAATTAGTGTAGCTTTACTGTTCAAATATCAAGATGGCCGTCCAAAACCAAATGATCTTGCATATGCGTACAGGAAACAATGCTTTCTAAATAAAATAAGTTAACTTTAATCAAAACCAGCCTAGTTATGTGCTACATTTACTCTCAACAGCAGTTACCACTATGTGTCCCCATGGATAAATTTAAACTCTAACTTTTAAGACAAATGTGCCATAATCAGAATGGAATCTGTTTACAGACAATCAAAGCAGGGAATATTATCATAATCTATGTAAACAGACAATTAATTAAAGCAAATTAAAATAAACCAAACAGAGCAAATAACTCTTACCACCTTCAATAAAAAAACAATTGCCTCTGCAGTGCTCATACTAACTTATATAGCCACGTGTTTATTGGGCAGTTTTACCATAAACGTTCATTTACAATATACTTACTGCCCCCTAATATCCTCTATATTGGTCAGATTTATTCTGTATAAACATGGGAGCTGTAAAGTAATAGTAATCAGAATGGTGTTGCAGTAGCTGTCTATAAATGCCAGATATGCTTAAGTGCCCTTGTCAGGTAAACCCTTAAATTGAGATTACTGGTATTCCACAGCACGCGTCTGCCTGTGGAAATACCAATGAACACAGAGACTCATAGACTGATGGAACCTTATTAGATTCTATTTATGAAAAGAAAGGATGATAAATGGCACATTATTTAAAGCTAAAAATATAAATGTTTTATATATACATCTATGTTGGTCAATGTATGAAGATAACAGTTTTCAAACAACATTTACATAAGGTATTTTACACCATATCGTTCAGAGCAATGTCATTACCATCCTATCAGTATGACACTGACTGTAGTGTGTCACTTGCATGGGGCCTAATTAAGGCCAGAAGCCGTATATACCAGAAGCCTATTAGCCTGTATAAGTTACAGATGTCTGACAGACAGTGATAATCAACCCCTAATCCCCCCCTATTAGGGTTAATACACTTAATGCTACATTCTACAGTCACACTGGCCATTTGTTGTGATCGAGCCAATATTCATAGAGTTAGAGGTATTGTAAATAGCATATCGAGAGTTATTACTACATAAGGCAATATATATACAGTACCAGTCAAAAGTTTGGACACAGCTACTCAATCAAGGTTTATTTATTAAACAATTTTAAACAATTTTTCTACATTGTAGAATAATAGTGAAGGCATCAACACTATGAAATAACACATGTGAAATCATGTAGTAACCAAAAAAGTGTTGAACAAATCTAAATATATTTTATATTTGAGATTCTTCAAGGTAGCCATCCTTTGCCATGATGACAACTTTTTCACACACTTGGCATTCGTTCAACCAGCTTCATGAGGTAGTCACCTGGAATGCATTTCAATTAACATGTGTGACTTGGTAAAAGTTAATTTGTGGAATTTCTTTCCTTCTTAATGCGTTTGAGCCAATCAGTTGTGTTGTGAGGGGGGTGGTATACAGAAGATAGCCCTATTTGGTAAAATACCAAGTTCATATTATGGCAAGAACAGCTCAAATAAGCAAAGAGAAACAACAGTCCATCATTACTTTAAGACATGAAGGTCAGTCAATCTGGAACATCAAGTTCTATGATGAAACGGACTCTCATGAGGACCGCCACAGGAAAGGAAGACCCAGAGTTACCTCTGCTGCAGAGGATAAGTTCATTAGAGTTACCAGCCCCAGAAATTGCAACCGAAATAAATGCTTCACAGAGGTCAAGTAACAGACACATCTCAACATCAACTGTTCAAAGGAGACTGCTTGAATCAGGCCTTCATGGTTGAATTGCTGCAAAGAAACCATTACTAATGGACACCAATAACAAGAAGAGACTTGCTTGGGCCAAGAAACACACGCAATGAACATTAGATTGGTGGAAATCTGTCCTTTGGTCTGATAAATCAAAATTTGAGATTTTTGGTTCCAACCGCTGTGTCTTTGTGAGACGCAGAGTAGATTAACGGATGATCTCTGCTTGTGTAGTTCCCACCATGAAGCATGGAGGAGGAGGTGTGATGGTGTGAGGGTGCTTTGCTGGTGACACTGTCTGTTATTTATTTAGAATTCAAGGCACACTTAACCAGCATGGCTACCACAGCATTCTGCAGCGATATGCCATCCCATCTGGTTTGCGCTTAGTGGGACTATCATTTGTTTTTCAACAGGACAATGACCCAACACACCTCCAGGCTGTGTAAGGGCTATTTGACCAAGAACGAGAGTGATGGAGTGCTGCATCAGATGACCTGGCCTCCACAATTACCCAACCTCAATTACCCAACCTCAACCCAGTTGAGATGGTTTGGGGTGAGTCTGACCAAAGAGTGAAGGAAAAGCAGCCAACATGTGGGAACTCCTTCAAGACTTGTCGGAAAAGCATTCCAGGTGAAGCTGGTTGAGAGAATGTCAAGAGTGTGCAAAGCTGTCGTCAAGGCAAAGGGTGGCTACTTTGAAGAATCTCAAATATAAAATATATTTTGATTCCATATGTGTTATTTAATAGTTTTGATGTCTTCACTATTATTCTGCAATGTAGAAAATAGTCAAAATAAAGAAAAACCCTTGAATGAATAGGTGTGTCCAAACTTTTGACTGGTACTGTATATAATATTTTCTCCCCAATTTCGTGATATCCAATTACGATCTTGTCTCATCTCTGCAACTCACCAACGGGCTCGGGAGAGGCGACGGTCGAGCCGCGCTTCTGAACACCCTCTCGCTTACCTCGGAAGCCAGCTGCACCAATTTGTCAGAGGAAACACCGTTCAACTGACGAATAAGTCAGCCTGCAGGTTCACGGCCCACCACAAGGAGTCGCTAGAGCGCGATGAGGCACCCCAGGCTGGAGTGCCGCAACACTGCGATGCAGTGACTTAGACCTCTGTACCACTCGGGAGGCTACATAAGGCAATATTAATACACATTTTAAATAAAGGGTCAATTGTAAGTGGCATTGTGCATGGCCTATGGTTACTATGGTGGCTTTATGGCGTAAACATGAAAACGCCTCGTGGCACTTTCGACAGGCTTACCTTTTGCCTGGGTAATTAACCTTTGTCTTGTTGATAATTTAGACGATTTCAACATTACATTGCAGAATCCATTCCAAACCAAGTTCATGTTTGGCAACTCTGGCGATATGGGGCTTAGGGTTGACATACTCTCTGTGCCCTGGGTAGTAAAAGGTAAATGTTTAACCATTGAAAAGTAAAAGGAAGTAAGTAATCAAGTTAATATGTCCAAAAGAGCTCTAATGTCTACACATCAACAGTAGTCTGTTGTAGATTTAGTATGATTTTAGTTAAAGATCGATATTCTCATCATATTACAAAAAAATTATCACAATAGAAACACAATTTGTCACCCGTTGCGTTTAAATGTTTTATTGAGCTCAGTTGACATCTTCACACACCTTATTTGAAATGTCTCTTCAACTCGGTTTTGTAATGAAGATTAACAATGATGTCTCTATGCTGAAATTCACTGTCATGTTAAATTCATGACCATTGTCACCTCTTTTACACTTCATGTCAAGAGTTGTTGTCTTGTTCAGGTGTGAAGGACGTCACGTCAGGCGATAAGTGTGGCAAGGCCACTGACACATCTGAGAATCTCTAGCTGGATTCTAATTTATATTAAGAATCTCTAGCTGGATTCTAACCTATATTAAGAATCTCTAGCTGGATTCTAACCTATATTAATGTCTGACTAGTTTTTAACCGGGCTTCCCCTGATCAGCCAGAGGATCCAGCTGTGATGAAAAGAGAGGAAGGGGAATCCGACGTCTCGTCTCCACTCAGACATTTACATGTTTTGTTATCTGGGATTTACAAGGAGCTCCATAAAGACTGTCTCTTCTCCCTTTTAAGTCAGATCTGCAGGCATTTCTCTCAATTTAGTTTTCTATGGTCTCATAAACTGTGTCAGGCAAAGTTTAAACTGTGATGGGAAATAATACACTGGACAACAAGCATTGGCGGCAGGTTTCCTAGTGGTTAGAGCGTCGGGCCAGTAACCGAAAGGTTGCTGGTTTGTGAAAAACCTGTCGACGTGCCCTTGAGCATGGCACTTAACCCTAATTTGTTCCAGGGGCGCTGTACTACTATGGCTGATCCTGTAGAACAATGTAGGCTGTCATTGTGAATAAGAATTTTTTCTTGATTTACTTGCCTAGTTAAATAAAGGTTCAATAGAAACAATTTGAAATCTGATTACTTTATATCTAGACTCTGGATAAATATACGTTAACCAGGCGTTTACTGTAAACAATAATTGGGGAGCATTCGTATAACATGGGATTATATGTGGTTTTATCTGCTTCATGAGCTGGAGTTCCTCCTCACCTCCTCTGACGTGGTGTCAAAGTTCACACCCCATCACTAAACTGGCCTGGTCAGCCACACTTCACTGCTCCCTGGATAGGATAAGATAACTAGAGGAACAGTGATATTACAGATGCAGACTACTGTAAGAAACAATGGCGGGAACGGGACACTATACATTCATACATGATGATTAGCAGTGCTGGTCCTGCTATGCCCTGGCTTTGTTTTTCTGCTAAAGCCTATGAATGAAGTCTGTCATATGGGCTAACATCAAGCCAGGGCTGTGAGTCTAGTGTGAATTGGCCATGACAAGCCTGCTCCCAAGGCATGTCAGAACTGGTATTAGTGCTTCAAATGACTATATTTCAAATATGGTGAAAAGACGGCAAATTAATTTAGTTAAAAAACTAAAACTTGTTAAAAACAACATTTAATCATGATTCAAACAGCGATTATGGGCGGAAAGATCCCAAACACATTTAAATGATTTCACAAACTCAATGGTAAAAATGAGTAAACAAATAAATGTTTTGACTCCAAAGTATGTACAATTTGGGTTCCAGGTAACCCATACCTTTCCACTGTCCTTTGATGCAGCGTCTGCCAGTCTTTTGACAAAGACAAGCCTGCAATAAGTAGCCTTTTAGGTGGTTATGTTTTACTGTTGATTGTTAATCAGTTTCTGAGACGGCAACAATGGGCTACCTCCGCGTTTGATTTGACTATAAAGGAGTGTTTCTGTAAACTACCCAACAAGCCTGAGGTCAAGGTTCTGTCAATCTCTCCCCCGCAATGAAGTTAAGAAAACAGTGCACAGAGTGATTGAATACAAGCAAGTGTCATATTTAACATATTAGCCCATAAATCAGCCCCTGTAAATAAGATAGATAGGGGGCCCAGAAAGTCTGGGAACCATACATCCCCTATTTCAGGGCAAACACAGATAAGAACTAGAAAACTGATTTAATAACAAGCACATTTTAATAATGTCCCTACGAACTCCCCCAAACATTAAAAGTTAGCAACAATGTGTATAGAGGAACATATGAATAATCAAAACAAGTTTTTAATAATTGTTCCAGTCTTCCCAGCATGCTAACAGATGAGCAGTGTAGTGCAAATATGGTGGCAGAGCTCTGATCTCTGTGGCTGTCTGGCTGGCTGAGGTTTATGGCCCCTCAGTCCGCTAATTAACCACATTAACAGGGCTTTAATAGCTGGCCCTGACCTGCCCTCTGTCACTGAGCTGCACAGTAATCCATGCACCGCCTCACCACACACAGCCATATTTGAGGAACTGAGGTTATATCTGCATCTATGGTAATAATTAACTGGCCAATTATCAACCCCTTTAATTTCCATGATTTTCTTCCTCTGACTTTTCACTGACCGTTAATGTGATGTCTTCATCTGCTGCTACAGATACCACTGAACTGTTTTATTATTGTTACAATCACAATGAAATAGCTGTGAAGTAATGAGACAAGTTGAAGAAGCCTGAATCCTGCTTCCTCATACTGAGCCAGCCATTCAAATGACTCTGATATTCAGTTAATTTATTTTACAACCTCTGCTTTTTATATAATCATTCCTGGTTTAGCAGGTGATTCTAAGAGTCTAGTTGGCCTGAGAATGGACTTCTGTTTTACAGCTGACATGCTACTGAAGGACCCTGGCTGGGTACAGAAAGGACTCCACCTCTGGCTAATAGAATGGTTTCAATGGACCTCATTGCAATCTTAAAACCTCAAGTGAAAATTCCATTGTGCGAGGTGAGAATTGTGACACCATGTTTTGAATGCATAGGAATCCTCTATATGTTGCTGATACCTTGGAGTTATTTGAATGGGGCACTTCTTGCAATAACCTGTTTTTCCCTGCACATATTCTGTTTAATTTTACGCTGGCCACTGTCTTGGTACCTCTTTGATATTACTCACTCATGATATTAACCTGCCATCAACTTCACCATGGGCAGTCCCAGTGGTTGTTGTGAAGAAAATAAGATTGTGTCAACGTCTTCTTTGTCAATTACAGACGACTGAACAATGTGTGACACAGTCGAACGCTTTCTCAATGCCCAACATGAAAGTAGTTGTGGACAGTCTTCGTGGTGCCCTATGCTTCAGCACAATCGATCTACACACAGTGGATACTGGCAAATTGAGGTGGAGCCATCCAGTATAGAGAAGATAGCATTTAGGCTACGCATCTGGCGTTCTACCAGTTCCGTGTGATGCCATTTGTTCTCAATAACGCACCTGCCTCATTTCAGTGACTCAATATTTAAGTACTACAAGGGCTATAAATTATTCTGTAGTATTGAATGCTGTGCACTGCTCAAAGAAACATAAGTAATGTTTCAATTTTCATCATAACCACTGCTTTACATAGAGAGTGTACACCCAGCTCTTATAAGTAGACAAGAGAGGTTTGGGTGTCTCTGTCCCCCTAATTCTGGAGTCTCATTAAGCAGGTGCCAGGGACAATCTGCTAGCTGTGAGTCAACAAGCTTTCATTGGCATTAGTTTGGCCAGGTAGGGACAGGGGCGCCCCAAAGCGAATGCGAAAGTCAGGTGCAAATCAACAGATTGCTTTATGGCTACGTGAGAGAAACATACCTGGAGGAGGTGAGATGCAATAAAAGTTAATATTTTTTCAACTCAGATTACTAGTAAAAAGGGAACACAACTTTTCACACTGTATCACAGCAGTTAAAATATTAATATGGCAAGTTTTATCATGCTGTAAATATTTCTGTTAACCTCAAGAAAAAACATGAAGACAATTGTTTAATAAATAATTATTTCAATCAGTGACTTACCTTTAAGTCAGTGACTTATCTGTTGAAAAACAGTTCATATTTATTCACCATTATATGTGAGACTCTACAGGTGATGATAAATTGCCATTACCCCAGTTAATTTACCAACACCATTTTATTTTACTGACATTATAACACACATTTTTATTATATCTTCATAAACAGTGAAAGTCAACTAAATCTCACATTTTCAGTGAAGCATTGGAATGATCAAACTGGGAAATCAAAAGAGAAGAGAACGGACCAGCACCAACATTTAATGAAGTGTTAAATCCTAACGATACTGAATTTCTGGGTAGGAACTTTGCCATAACATTATTTTGAGTTACAGTTGATAGTGAAGGGTCAGAGTTTCCCGTGGAAAGCCCTGGTCTCCTTTGTATGGTTCCTGTGTCACTGACTGTTCCTGTGTCACTTCCCCATTGGCTGTTCAAATGCAGAGATCAAAGAACTTCCTGGCCCTTGATGGCAGGATGACCTGTCTGTGCTCTGTCCCATTCTCCTCCCCCTTCTCCTACCCCTGTTCACCACCCACTTAGCTGAGAACTGGAGAGTTCCAAAAAAACAAAACCAAGACAATACATCCCCTCCTTTCAGGATGTATGGATTAAAATGACAAGATGACCACTGTAAGAATAATACGATATTTGATATGAATATTTGACTTTTTAACTTTTGGGCCATGTGACAGAGGTGTCCAATGACAGCTTTACATGAGCATGAACGTGCCAAATTTCCAATTTTCTGTAGTCTATACCACATTAAGTTTGAATGCAATTCATAACACTTAATGGAGTCTAGTACTTACAGATACCATTCCTGGAAGCATACAGTAGGCTATACAGTATATTTATCAAGTAAGGTTCATGAGATTTATAGTTACCTGTAATATGTATACATCTTCTGGGATGATATGAACACTTCTAGGTGGTTATCTATGACATGCTTAGAATGTTACGAGGGTATTGCTCACTAAAGTGTAGGTAGGTATCTGTTATTTTGTGTGAGACAAATCTCATGTGTGGTTGATGAATATGATTAAATTGCTAGGTTTTTTATATTCATAAAACTTGGTTGAGTTTGATTTATAATGTTTCTAAAATGTTGATATAATGTTGCAATAATACTGGCTTGTATTTCATTCCACTAATCTTTGAACATTCTTCCAAACATTCCACAAAAATAAATATTCAGAGACCACGCTACAATGGGAGTTGAAACATCCATTGAAACATCTATTATGTAATAATTTGTTCATTAATGAATAAATCCCATTTTTTAAATTTCCATTTTATAATTTCGGGTCGTTGCATTCAAGAGTATGTATATATTTTTTTTATCCAATAGTCCTACAAAATAATATATTAGGACTTTATGACTTAAAACCCATGTAACAATATTTCAGTGTTTACATGAGGCATAACACCAAAACAAATGTCCATATTTTTGGCTTTCGTTGAAGCTCAATGTTAAATTAAAATCTCCCTACCGTCATATCTATGCCAATATGACACCAATGTTGATGAAAATGTGCAAATCACTTTGATTGGCAGTACACATCACACTCCCTGCCTCTCACCATGAGCTGTCCGGCCGTTACCAAGAACCAGATACCAGATTTTTAACAGCCTCGTTAGCATTAGGAAAAATAAAATGTCTTACCCCGACCTAGCACAACATCTAGATGTCGGATAAGAACAAGACTACCTCGTCCATAAAGTGATAATTAGATATGCCACCTTTCAGACTAAGTAAGTTTGTAGGGGCAACAGTTTTGATTAAATCTATAATTTATCGTTCTCAAGTGCCAATAGAGAACCAAAGATGTGCGACCTGCCAATGTTAATATCTTTTTCAGCCAAAGCTCGGAAATTCTAACACCGGGTCGAGCAACTTGGTAGCTCGTCTTCACCAGGCTGCCAGTCATAAGAAGCGTATGAGAAAAAACCTAGGCTACTGTAGATAGCTAGCTATACGGTGGTATTCAAGCTGAGGTTAATCAAAAAATGAAAACAGATATTTCTATTAGCTAGGTAGCTAGCTAGCTACCTAACATTAGCTAACGTTAGCTTGCTTTTCCAAAATCCAGCAGCTAGCCTCTGTTGCTAGCTAATACCAGTCAGCTGAAAGATAGCTAGCTAACAAACAGGCAAAGAAAGCTAAGGTTATCAGTAATTATGGTAGCATCCACATTAATGTAGAAGTGTTTAGAAAAAAAAGCTTAGTAACATCTTAGTGTGGTGTGTATGCAGTACAAATCACATTATTGTGGGAGCACCTTCTCTAAGAGTATGAATTAGGCTGTTTGAGAAGGTTTGAATCCTAAGCAACCTGCCTACACATTTTCTGAAGTACAATAGACCAACATAGCTACTGTAGTAGGTCGAAGCTGTGTGTTGGAAAACCTTGGTAGAGCATGGGTGATGTAGGCATTGTGTTGCTAATGTGAATTATTTGTTTTTAATACATGCAGGGTTTGGAAATATGCTGAAAATAATGCACCCATCATGCAGCATTAGTTGTGTGACAAGTTGTCTATTCAGTCTGAATATAGTGAATCCCCCCCGGGGGGGGGGGGGGGGGTGGTTGGAGGGGCTTTGGGGGGGGGGATTATCTTTGTCTTTATGGATTTATGGCAGATTTATTGTTTTACAGAGATGAGACATTTAGTTTAGTGTCAGGAGTCTTGCTGAATATGCTTGGCTATTAGTCCAGTAGTGGCTGGGGGGTATCAGGGGTTTCACAGCATTTCTGGATGTGAGGTTCCTCAGTGTGTGTAGAGAGCTGTAAAAATACACTTATATTGTATGGTAATGCAGGTCATTACGGTTCTTTGTAGATTATGACAACATGTAGTGCTGGATCTAGAGGAGCATTGAACTGTATAACATTGCTCATGAGATAACCACTAAAATAAGTGTTTGGTAGACTAAGAACTAAATGAAGGTTAAGGAGATATACCTACCATGTATGGTAATTACTAATGACTGTTCTCGGAAAAAGGAAAAGTAGGTCCCAACAGTGACCAACAAGAAATGTGTGCTTTATTGACCTGTTTCCACTTTTATTACAGTTTACACCACACTTTGCATTTATTAAGAGGTGTGAGGTGCTTTGTTTTTATGGAGCTAAAATGTAAAGAAGTGATGTTGAGTCACAATGGTAATAGAGTTTATCAGACTGCAATGCTCTGTGAGGTATTATTAGCAAGCATGGACAAGAGGGGAAAATGAAATATAATCTACTACCTCAAGATATGATTCATTCTCTCTCCCATCATAATTCCCATGAGAAAAAGGAATGAAGGTCAAATAAATGAAGTAGAAGAGGCAGACATTTTGCCATGTACATTTTGTGGATCTTTGTCACCTGTCAGTTGAATCATTAACTAAAACCAGGTCATAAAGCTGTAGTTTATGGAAAGTTTGATCATGGCGGGTCGTAAAGATTGGGCCTTTTATTGCACCCTGGGCGGGGCCCCTTGCATGGTCTTACCTTGACACAATATGCATGTGATCCTACTCCTTTCACCTCTAACCTCCCTTGGAAGCTACAAACCTGGAAGGCAGGTACCTGGAGGTTGTTGTTGTAAGGTGTTTTGCATTTTTGTGTTATGTATGCTGGTAACTGTCTGGGAATATAATGCTTCATTAGCTAAATGAAAGTTTGTTATACACCTCTCTTCTTCAGGTTTCCTAATAGTGTCTTCTCCCTGGAGCATTTGCATTGTTCTAAGAATGTGGATGCACTTCGTGTCTTCTTCTGGCCATGCGCGTAGGGTTACGTGACAAATGCATGTATCCCTTGGGTGTGCAATGATGTTTCATAGGTTTGTCAGGTGACTGTAAATGACAGAGGCCCATTTCCTTTTTCGAATAACAGCTTTCACAGTATGTTACAAAACAGACAACCCAAATAGTAATGTTACAAATATAAATATTAATTGATTTGGATGTCATTTATTGGTTTTTATATTATACCAAAAAATTATATGATACTAAAATGGAGTACGGAGTGATAATTTCCCCAAACTCTATAAGCTACAGAATTTCAGTAGCTTTTTTCCTTTTATAATGCATATATAGTGTATATATTTAGAAACATAATTAGCAACTATTTCTAAACTTATATGGTAATTATTTCCAGAGATTTGAAGCCTACAAAGTCATTAGCAATTATTTGACACTATTTCTGCAGTATTACCTGCACTTAAATCAATGCATGTATCTCATATAAAATAATACACATACAGTACATTTCCTTCTCCATGCACACACATCTATGGAAGATTAAGGGAAATACAATGTATATCTCAATGTTTTTTATACCAATTTTGTAAAGGGTAAATTGCCTTTTATTATTACATTTGATATGCAAATAGTTCAGCTACTAATTATTTACACAAATGTAATTAGCTATACAACCATTGATTATTGCTGTCTTCTCAAAACGTATTTTGTAACATTCCTTGTACTTATTTACAAAATTCCACAATGAAAATATGTTTGCGATTAGAGCCATTGCTACACTCCTATTTACATTGAATAGTTTTCTTCAGGATTACCGAAAGCAATGGTATGAATTATAAAATTGGCAAAGATGAGGTTTAAAAAATTATACAAATTCACTAAACTGACATTGCAATTCACACTGTACAAATATACAAATTACATGTATGCATGTGTAGTCTATTTGACACTTTCTGAAAACTTTTAGTAAGTACACTACCACTCAAATGTTTGGGGTTACTTGGAAATGTCCTTGTTTTTGAAAGAAAAACACATTTCTTGTTCATTAAAATAACATCAAATTGATCAGAAATACAGTGTAGACATTATTAATGTTGTAATTGACTATTGTAGCTGGAAACGGCAGATTTTTAATTTTAATTTTAATTTAATACAATTTTAATTTTACCTTTATTTAACTAGGCAAGTCAGTTAAGAACAAATTCTTATTTACAATGATGGCCTACCAAAAGGCAAAATACCTCCTGTGGGGACGGGGGCTGGGATTAAAAATACAAATAAATACTAATAAATAAAATATAAATATAGGACCAAACACACATCACGACAAGAGAGACAAAACAACACTACCTAAAGAGAGACCTAAGACAACAACATAGCAAGGCAGCAACACATGACAACACCGCATGGCAGCAACATAACATGACAACAACATGGTAGCAGCACAAAACATGGTACAAACATTATTGGGCACAGACAACATAGGCTATCTACATAGGCGTACAGAGGCCCATTATCAGCAACCATCACTACTCTGTTCCAATGGCACATTGTGTTAGCTAATCCAATCATTTTGGCTTTTTCTTTGCAACTCTGCCTAGAATGCCAGTATCCCGGAGTCACTTCACTGTTGACATTGAGACTGGTGTTTTGCAGGTACTATTTAATGAAGCTGCCAGTTGAGGACTTTGAGGCGTCTGTTTCTCAAACTAGACACTCTAATGTACTTGTCCTCTTGCTCAGTTGGGAACCGGGGCCTCCCACTCCTCTTTCTATTCTGGTCAGAGACAGTTTGAAGGGAGTAGTACACAGCGCTGTACGAGATCTTCAGTTTCTTGGCAATTTCTCGCATGGAATAGCCTTAATTTCTCAGAACAAGAATAGACTGATAAGTTTCAGAAGAAAGTTCTTTGTTTCTGGTCATTTTGAGCCTGTAATCGAACCCACAAATGCTGATGCTCCAGATACTCAACTAGTCTAAAGAAGGCTGTTTTATTGCTTCTTTAATCAGCACAACAGTTTTCAGCTATGCTAACATAACTGAAAAAGGGTTCCTAATGGTCAATTAGCCTTTTAAAGGCTAACACAACGTGCCATTGGAACACAGGAGTGATGGTTGCTGATGATGGGCCACTATACGCCTATGTAGATATTCCATTAAAAAACATCCATTTCCATCTACAATAGTCATTTACAACATTAACAATGTATACACTGGATTTCTGATCAATTTGATGTTATTTTAATGGGCAAAAAAATGTATTTTCTTTCAAAAACTTCTAATTCAGAAATGTCTATGTTACCCTTACTTTTGAATGGTAGTGTATATTTACATGGATTTACAGTCTCATTTTAACATCACTTCAAATGAAACTAGACTGGTGACTTTAACTACTTGAACTGTGCAATGATGGTAGTAATTAATTTTGAAGAAGAAAAACATACATTTGACAATAATGACCAGAACAGTTTGGTTTGAAATGAGAAATTGACTAATGAAGTTGTCCCAGTGTGTCCATATGTTTGGAAACAACTACTGATGTAATTACAGTAATCCAGGGGATGTTTCTTCTCACATACTGTCACAGATGAACACGGTTTCTTTATTATACTGTAATGCTGCCACCAAGTGGTCCAGTTTGATACTAAAGTAATGTGAACATGGGTATAATACAATTTCAAAATACATGTTAAAAAATACACTACATCTCTCCTCTCTAGTCTCTACTATTAACTATTTGTATAAAACATATACACAAAAAAATAATATACAATCATCTCATAGAAATACCATCATTAATTGTTAAATATGATCAGTCAATATGGTAAATAATTTCATATTGTAAAATAGATGCTATTGAAATGTAATACCATAAACACATTCGTAATATCTCAATGATACCATGTTCTTCATACATACAGTTGAAGTCGTTAGTTTACATTCACTTAGGTTGAAGTCATCAAAACTCATTTTTCAACCACTCCACAGATTTCATGTTAACAAATTATAGTTTTAGCAAGTTGGTTAGGACATATACTTTGTGCATGACACAAGTAATTCTTCCAACAATTGTTTCCAGACAGATTATTTAACTTATAATTCACTATATCACAATTCCAGTGGGTCAGAAGTTTACATACACTAAGTTGACTGTGCCTTTAAACAGCTTGGAAAATTCCAGAAAATGATGTCATGGCTTTAGAAGCTTCTGATAGGCTTATTGACATAATTTGAGTCAATTGGAAGTGTACCTGTGGATGTATATCAAGGCCTACCTTCAAACTCAGTGCCTCTTTGCTCGACATCATGGGAAAATCAAAAGAAATCAGCCAAGACCTCAGAATCTTTTTTTGTAGACCTCCACAAGTATGGCTCATCCTTGAGAGCAATTTCCAAACGCTTGAAGGTACCACGTTCATCTGTACAAACAATAGTACGCAAGTATAAACACCATGGGACCACGCAGCCGTCATACCGCTCAGGAAGGAGATGCGTTCTGTCTCCTAGAGATTAACGTACTTTGGTGCAGAAAGTGTAAATCAATCCCAGAACAACAGCAAAGGACCTTGAGAAGATGCTAGAGGAAACAGGTACTAAAGTATCTATATCCACAGTAAAACGAGTCCTATATCGACAACCTGAATGGCCGCTCAGCAAAGAAGAAGCCTCTGCTCCAAAACCGCCATAAAAAAGCCAAACTATGGTTTGCAACTGTACATGGGGACAAAGATCGTACTTTCTGGAGAACTGTTCTCTGGTCTGATGAAACAAAAATAGAACTGTTTGGCCTTAATGACCATCGTTATGTTTGGAGGAAAAAGGGGGAGGCTTGCAAGCTGAAGAACACCATCCCAACCGTGAAGCACGGGGGTGGCAGCATCATGTTGTGGGGGTGCTTTGCTGCAGGAGGGACTGGTGCACTTCACAAAATAGATGGCATCATGAGGAAGGAAAATTATGTGGATATATTGAAGCAACATCTCAAGACATCAGTCAGGAAGTTAAAGCTTGGTCGCAAATGAGTCTTCCAATTGGACAATGACCCCAAGCATACTTCCAAAGTCGTGGCAAAATGGCTTAAGGACAACAAAGTCAATGTATTGTATTGGCCATCACAAAGCCCTGACCTCAATCCTATAGAAGATTTGTGGGAAGAACTGAAAAAGGGTGTGCGAGCAAGGAGGCCTACAAACCTGACTCAGTTACACCAGTTCTGTCAGGAGGAATGGGCCAAAATTCACCCAACTTATTGTGGGAAGCTTGTGGAAGGCTTCCCGAAACATTTGACCTAAGTTAAACAATTTAAAGGCAATGCTACCAAATACTAATTGAGTGTATGTAAACTTCTGACCCACTGGGAATGTGATGGAAGAAATAAAAGCTGAAATAAAAGGTCTACAGAATACGGTTGTGAGACAATTTCACCATCTTACAAAATCTTGTATAATCATAAAGTGGTGATACTTCTGTAATACAATGTAAATGTACTGTTTCATTCTCTGGTGTGAGTTACCGTAATGGGAGGTGTCTTGGTCTCCGTTCGGACTGTAAATCCTCATGCATCTCAACATAGTTGTTCTCCTCCGCATCTAAAAACACATCAGTGCAGTTTTTGAAATATGTTTAATGTGAATGTTCCATAGCATTGCAACAAAAAGAAAACGTTTGATGAGATTACTTTTACCTTCTTCTTTTTTCGCCTGACACCTCTTTTTCAGAAGCCAGTGTCATCAACGCAAATGCAGTCCAAATGCAGCTACAGTTGAAATGTGAACTTTTTCCAAAACAAATGCCACAGTTGAATTGTACATACAGTGCCTTCAGAAAGTATTCACCCCTTGACTTTTTCCACATTTTGTTGTGTTACAGCCTGAATTTAAAATTGATTAAATTCAGCTTTTTTGTCACTGGCATACACACAATACCCCATAATGTCATGTTTTTTTTATTTGTACAAATTAATTAAGAATGAAAAGCTGAAATGTTTTGAGTCAATAAGAATTAACCCCCTTTGTCACATAATACGTTGAATGGACTCACTCTGTGTGCAATAATAGTGTTTAACATTATTTTTGAATGACTACCTGATCTATGTACCCCACACATACAATTGTCTGTAAGGTCCGTCAGTCGAGCAGGGAATTTCAAACACAGATTCAACCACAAAGACCAGGTAGATTTTCCAATGCCTCGCAAAGAAGGGCACCAAATTGGCAGATGGGTAAAAATAAAGAAAAGCAGACATTGAATATCCCTTTGAGCATGGTGAAGTTATTAATTACATTTTGGATGTTGTATCAATACACCCAGGCACTACACCTATACAGGCGCTCTTCCTCAGTTGCTGTAGAGGAAGAAACCGCTAAGAGATTTCACCATGGGACCAATGGTGACTTTAAAACAGTTACAGAGTTTAATGGCTGTGATAGGAGAAAACTGAGGATGGATCAACAACATTGTAGTTACTCCACAATACTAACCTAATTGATAGAGTGAAAAAAAGGAAGCCTATACAGAATTTAAATATTCCAACAAGGCACTAAAGTAATTCACTTTTTGTCCTGAATAGAAAGTGTTATGCATTACTGAGTACCACCATCCATATTTCCAAGCACAATAGTAGCTGCATCATGTTATGGGTATGCTTGTAATCATTAAGGAATGGGGAATTGTTCAGGATAAAAAATAAATGGAATGGAGCTAAGCACAGGCAAAATCCTACAGGAAAACCTGGTTCCACCAGACACTGGGAGATTAAATCACCTTTTAGCAGGACAATAACCTTACCAAGAAGATAGTAATTGTTCCTGGGTGACCGAGTTACAGTTCTACATGAAAATCTATGGCAAAACTTGAAAATGGCTGTCTAGAAATAATCAACAACCAATTTGTCAGAGCTTCAAGAAATCTGAAAATAATAATGGTTAAATGTTGCATAATTCAGGTGTGGAAAGTTCTTAAAAATGTACCCAGAAAGATTCACAGCTGTAATCGCTGCCAAAGGTGATTCTACAAAGTATTGACTCAGGGGTGTGACTACTTATGTAAATGAGATATTTCTGTATTTCATTTTCAATAAATTAGCCAACATTTCTAAAAACATGTTTTCACATTGTCATCATTGTGTATTGTGTGTGGGTGAGAAAAAAAATATATTTAATACATTTTGAATTCAGGTTGTAACACAACAAAATGTGGAATAAGTCAAGGGGTAGGAATACTTTCTGAAGGCACTCATTCATGAATATTACAAGGTACTTTGTTTTGTACCCTATCCCCTGATATTTGTGCCCTCAAAGCTTTACTCAATACATACTGTGCTACCTGGACAAATAATTGGCAGGTCTACTTTACAGAGAGTGGTTCTGGACCAATACTATGGAAAATATGCATGAGGAGTTACTGTACCTCTGCCTGTAAAAAAAATGTATACAAAAAGATTTACATCAAACTGATCAAAATCATTCACATAAATCATAATAGACAGGTACACTCATGCTAAAATTAAATGTCAAATTTAAAAATTATGTAAATGTAGATTATAGAGCAGATTATGTAAAATATGCAAAAACAACAAACTACTCACCTAGAATTCTGAGCTCAATGTATTGCTTGGATAAAGTTCTCCATCATCATTAAATAGATCAACTGTATAATTTCCACTGTTTGTTTTCAGTCCTTCATAAAACTTCAGTGAACTTATTTGGAAATAACTTACACCTATCCATTAAATTTATTAAAAGGCCCTTTTTAGCTATATACATATTTGCACGTTTCCATGTCATGTCAGGGACCTTGGCGTGTGACTCAATTTCAGGGTGAAGGAATATGTAGTCTCCTATGTGTCCAACTACTCTGGTGATGTCCTCTGCAACAACTGAAATTACATTTTTTCAATGCTTTGAATAGATTAGCAATAATTATATTGTGTTAGACATATTAAGATATAAACATACTATTAACGTATTCAACCTACCATAGCTTATGTAAAGATGAAGAAGCATCATCCATATTGGAAGCCCACCACTAGATGTTAAAACTCTCAGAATCTGAGGAGAGGACATGTTTGTAAACTAGAAAGTTTGTCAAGACATTATAGTCTAGTTTTCATTACACTCACACAGTTATGAGTAATTTCCTGAGAAATGGCCCCTCTCTAATGTCAGCTGCGAAGAACTTCAGAAGCATATGAAACCACAGCATATGGGTTTGACATATGCCATTTATCAAACAATGATGCATGGTCTTTGCATTCTACAAGATTGACACACTGAACAGAGAAATTTAAAATAAATGTGTGCATTAGGAAATCTACAACCTCAACTGGCTACGAGACGAGCACTGCACAGTCCCACCACCCACAGTGTAAACCACTTCCCTCAAATTTTGCTGAGCAGATTTCAGGTGTGATGAGTTCAAACTTGAACATTATGAAACTTCTGTGCAACTTCCAGCGTGCATTTACTGTGAACACAGGCTTTACCCAATTTTTAGTTTTAACAGTGGCCATGTAGGCTACTGTGACTATTTGACCATGAGACTTAAAAAAAACATGCAGGACTTGACATTAACCTGTTTATCCACTTGTCCTTCAGACAAGGAGGTGACTTGTTTGATACAAGAAGCCATATTACAAAATAAAATGCATTAATATTCCCGTACCATTATTACAGAGAAAGACAAATTATGCTACACTGCCTATTGTCAGCTTATTCAAGCCTGACTCAAAATACAACACTGCCCCTTTAATACAAATGCGTAAGTTTTGTGCTCTTGTAGGAAGCAATCACTCCCCTATTGTTGACTACAAATGATCTATAACTGGGCAAATAACTCACTTATGTGGCTAAATGCAGCTCTCGCTTTGATCTCAAAACAAGCGCATCTACTGACGGCCGCTCATACTGTAAACACAGTATGAGCGGCCTACCTGGTTAAATAAAGGTGAAATAAAAAATAAAATAAAAAAATGGTCTATTTGCATATTGGCCTACTGCAGCTCTGATTATTTATGACGCACCGATCTGTGTACGTGTCAATGAAATTATCAGATAAGACCCAGATGCAGACAGTTCGAATCACAGATGTGTCCATGAAACTCTCATCGGCTCCAGAGACAATGAGTACCAGGAGAGATTTTGACTGGTCGCCCCCACAGCAGGATGCATGGAGATGGTACTAGTAAGGGGAGAAGGAAAATTGTCCCTATGGCCCACCAGAGTACTACTGATGAGCCTGGCCTTTTAATGGACAGGTAGACACGTAATGACCGGTAGTCCCACAATATACTCTTGGTGTTAAGTCTGCGTAAACATTTGGCTGGCTGCCTAACAGATCAACCATGGAATCACTCCAGCAGTGTATTCAAGGCACGGTCATGGCGTTCCGCCAAGGTCTGGAATCCTTCCATAAGACCATGAAGTAACTCCTCGTGCCTCCCAATGGTGGCTCCTTGGGAGGAGACAGTGTTGCGGAGCTGGTCCAAGTCTGCTGGGTCGGTCAAGGCCAGTTCGTACTATCAGAACTCAGGATGCCTACAGTTTGAATCACAGATGTTTATTTACAAAACAGGGGGCAGGCAGTCGACAGGTCAAGGACAGGCAGAGGTCGGTAATCCAGGGCAGAGTCAGTAAGGTACAGAACTGGAGGCAGGTTCAGGGCAGGCAGAATGGTCAAAACCGGAAGAACTAGAAAACAGGGGCTAGAGAGAACAAGAGTACGGGAAAAAAACGCTGGTAAGCTTGAAGAGACAAGACGAACTGGCAACAGACAAATCAATACAAATCAAATCAAATTTGATTGGTCACATACACACATTTAGCAGATGTTAATGTGGGTGTAGCGAAATGCTTGTGCTTCTAGTTCCGACAGTGCAGTATATCGAACAGCAATGGACAAACGGATAACACAAGTATAAATGCACAGGGGATAATGTGGAAAATGGGTGACACCTGGAGGGGGGTGGAGACAAGTACAAGACAGGTGAAACAGATCAGGGTATGACAGTAATAGAATCCTACTCCGATGCGTTCTGCCTATACGTTGGTTTTGTTTCAGCATGTTGCACTGAAATATTAGCATGTTGCTAATATTGCATTGATTAGATCCCAATTGCCACATTAAAGGGAAACGTTGATAGTGTTAGCAGGGAAAACTCTAGAACAGTGGTCACCAACCCTTTTCGGAGTCAAGCTATAAACCTAATACATTATCACAGCATATTGGCTTTGCTTGAATTGCCCTGCCAATTAATTGTTGTTTGGGCAATTTTTGTAAATTATATTAAGAACTTTGAGGTAGGCTATATGATCACACCAGTAAATAGATCTGTTGTTGTATTACTTATTTTATTGGGCTGATGGTTCCTGCATCTGATGGTCAGTCTCAGCAGAAGGAGAGAACAACAGACTGAGGGTCCGCCTCTCAACATCCCTCCGCTCTCCCTTTCCTCCACTGACACTGACCAAAAAGGGACACAGTCTTCCAGATGATGGCACCGCGTTATTTCTGCCTCATGCACAAATTCATGTTGTTACTCCTATGAACAGAGAAAGTGAAATATTCCTTGATATTAAAAAAGACCTAAGAATAACAACAACGCAAGCCTATAGATACACTTTCATACTCATTCAATACTGCTGCTGTGCTTGTCGTAGCGCTGAGTGGAAATATGAAAAACGTGCATTTTATGGCTTATAAAAGCGTTGAATACAAACTGTTGACACTGCTAAGTCACTGACAGCATCTCTTTGCTGTATTTGTTGACAGTCTCTATCTAGTCATGGTTTTATATGTTTTGAAATCTCACAGGATCAACTTTGCTGTAGCTTTCTTTTATGCCTGCTACATTACTGCAGACATGGTCATCTGAGCCATCCGATTGGCCAGCGGTGCGCCTATAGTGCACTTGATTTGCTCTTTGGGCCCGCAGGGGCGGCAGAGTTTGTACCTTCAGACACATGAAATGGTTCAAAATGACAACAGTTTGCCTACCTGGTGCGCAGGGCAGCTAAATCGGATGCACCTACTGCCAAGAGAGGAATTACAATACATAGGAACACAAGCCTTTATCGTTGGGTTTTTTACAGAAATGTTTGGAGATTGACTAGGAATGCCTTGGAGATCGACCAGTCAACCGCAATCAACCGGTTGGTGACCACTGCTCTAGAATGTTGAGTGAAGTTCAACCTTATGCTTCTCTCTGTGGGATGATTGTTCTGCGCTGCTGGAGCAGTTTAGAGGGAACATTGCTCACAATCTTGTCCTGCTCATAGTTCTCTTAACAAATCTGTGCACCAAGATGCAATTTGATTAGTGGTAAATTTACTGTTGACGAAAAAGCCCCTTTATAATAAAGCCATAATAACATTTGTGATGTGGTATAAACTACAGTTGAACAGAGTCCTTTTTAGGATTTCTACAAGTGGCTGTCAGTGCCGTTTATTTTTTCATGACAGTATCAATTATGTTTTCATGACAGAATATTGTATGACTGTCATTCATATTCCTTTCACCCAGTTCAATGTAACAGCGATAGGTTACTATATGATACTCAAATTTTCCACCTGCATTCGGTCTTATGCAGCAAAATTTGAATTTCAGTTTTTTACATTGGGGATTCAGAGCTACAAAATGGAATATCATACACTGCATTTGAGAAACAATAGGAAAGTAATTCTGCTTTGAAAGTTAATAAACTTGTTAACTCAATTTTGAGAAAATTGCATTTTAGTGCTTCAGTATCTAGTGAAGAGCTCTTCTTTGTCTACAGTCTTGGTCAAAAGTTGAGAATGACACAAGTATTTGTCTCCACAAAGTTTGCTGCTTCAGTGTTCTTAGATCCTTATGTCAGTAGTTACTATGGTACACTGAAGTATAATTACAAGTATTCCATAAGTATCAAAGGCTTTCATTGACAATGACATTCAGTTTGTGCAATGAGTCAATATTTGCAGTGTTGACCCTTCTTTTTCAAGACCTCTGCAATCTGCCCTGGCATGCTGTCAATTAACTTCTGGGCCAGATCCTGACTGATGGCAGGCCATTCTTGCATAATCAATGCTTGGAGTTTGTCAGAAGTTGTGGGTTTTGGTTTGTCCACCCGCCTCTTGAGGATCGACCACAAATTCTCAATTAAGGTCTGGGGAGTTTCCTGGCCATGGACCCAAAATGTTGATGTTTTGTTCCCCGAGCCACTTAGTTATCTCTTTTGCCTTATGGCAAGGTGCTCCATCATGCTGGAAAAGGCATTGGTCGTCACTAAACTGTTCTTGGATGGTTGGGAGAAGTTGCTCTCGGAGGATGTGTTGGTACCATTCTTTATTCATGGCTGTGTTCTTAGGCAAAATTGTGAGTGAGCCCACTCCCTTGGCTGAGAAGCAACCCCACACATGAATTGTCTGAGAATGCTTTAATGTTGGCATGACACAGGACTGATGGTAGCGCTCACCTTGTCTTCTCCGGACAAAGTGTTTTCCGGATGGCCCAAACAATCGGAAATGGGATTCATCAGAGAAAATGACTCTACCCCAGTCCTCAGCAGTCCAATCCCTGTACCTTTTGCAGAATATCAGTCTGTCCTGGCTTCTTTGCTGCCCTTCCTGACACCAGGCCATCCTCCAAAAGTCTTCGCCTCACTGTGCGTGCAGATTCACTCACACCTGCCTGCTGCCATTCCTGAGCAAGCTCTGCACTGGTGGTGCCCCGATCCCGCAGCTGAATCAACTTTAGGAGACGTCCTGGCGCTTGCTGGACTTTCTTGGGCGCCCTGACGCCTTCTTCACAACAATTGAACCTCTCTCCTTGGAGTTCTTGATGATCCGATAAATGGTTGATTTAGGTGCAATCTTACTAGAAGCAATATCCTTGCCTGTGAAGCCCTTTTTGTGCAAAGCAATGATGACGGCACGTGTTTCCTTGCAGGTAACCATGGTTGACAGAGGAAGAACAATGATTTCAAGCACCACCCTCCTTTTAAAGCTTCCAGTCTGTTATTCTGACTCAATCAGCATGACAGAGTGATCTCCAGCCTTGTCCTCGTCAACACTCTCACCTGTGCTAAGGAGACAATCACTGAAATGATGGCAGCTGGTCCTTTTGTGGCAGGGCTGAAATGCAGTGGAAATGTTTTTTGGAGATTAAGTTCATTTTCACGGCAAAGAGGGACTTTGCAATTAATTGCAATTCATCTGATCACTATTCATGACATTCTGGAGTATATGCAAATTGCCATCATCAACACTGAGGCAGCAAACTTTGTGGAGACCAATACTTGTGTCATTCTCAAATCTTTTGGCCACGACTGTACACCCATTCAGCATCATTCACACCCTCTTAAGCTTTAGCCCCACCCATCTCATTTTGCTTTCAGAGCACACACTTGACGCTCTGGCCAATGATTTCGCTACCTCTGGATAACATCAAAACAGCCTAGCCAGCCCAGCTGGCAACAATTTCATTATGCTTTTTTGCCGACGTTTACTGACACCAGCCATATTCAACGGGTGTTGTACACTTTAGCTTAAGACTTGTAGCAAGCTACCAAGGTAAACAATTAACCTAGCTAGGTAAACAACATGTAAGATCACACTCGTCACGTAACGTTAGCTAATGAGCCAGCCATCTAACGTTCGCTAGTTAAACAACAATGAAGAGTGGCAAATCATGTCATTACTACCCTGCATGAATCTGCTGGGAGCTAACCAACCAGGATCAATGTTAGCTAGCTAACATTAGGCTCTAACTAGCAAAGCTAATGGATTTGGGATACGAATAATAACGTCATACACACAACGTTAGCTAAGGAGCCAGCCAGCTTATGTAGTTAGTTAGATAGCTAACAGTACACTTAGCTTAAGACATGTAGCTTGCTAGCAAGGTAAACAATGAACTTAGCTAGGTAAACAACATATAAGATCACACACGTCACAAAGTTAGCTAGGGAGCCAGCCAGCTAATGCTAGCTAGCAGTACACTTTAGCTTAAGACATGTAGCTAGCTAGTAAACAATGAACCTAGCTAGGTAAAACAATGTGTAATATCACACATCACAAGCCAGCCAGCTAACGCTAGTTAAACAACGATGAATAATAACATCATACAGCGTTAGCTAGGGAGCCAGCCAGCTTACGTTAGTTAGCTAGCTAATAGTACACTTTAGCTTGAAATTAAACCACTTTCTGTCAAAATTAGAAATGTGTAATATCTGAAACTGTAGCTACCTAGACTATCTTACCCATATACATCATCATGCATGATGGACGCGTCTCCCTCTCATGGATCCCACAAATGCCCTTAGTAGTGTCTCTGAGAGGTCCTTGGCCTGGTTTGCTAACTACCTCTCTCAAAGAGTGCAGTGTATAAAGTCAGAGCATCTGCTGTTTCAGCCACTGCCTGTCACCAAGAGTGTACCCCAAGGCTTGATCCTAGGCCCACACTCAATTTACATAAACAACATAGCTCAGGCAGTAGGAAGCTCTCTTATCCATTTATATGTAGATGATAGTCTTATACTCAGCTGGCCCCTCCCTGGATTTTGTGTTAAACCCTCTACAACAAAGCTTTCTTAGTGTCCAACAAGATTTCTCTGCCCTTAACCTTGTTCTGAACACCTCCAAAACAAAGGTAATGTGGTATGGTAAGAAAAATGCCCCTCTCCCCACAGGTGTGATTACTACCTCTGAGAGTTTAGAGCAGTGTTACTCACTATTTGTTTTAAGTGGGCCGCTTTGGGTTGAGACAATCTTTTCGAGGGCCGCACAGATCTTACATATGTTCTACTTTAGCTTTTAAAATGATCAATTATCAATAGAAAGCAAATTCAAAGCAATAGAACACTTGCAATTAATTTAATGTACATCACATCACAAATATATACATGAACACAACAAGTAGGCTACATCACATGTATGACCCATATTAAGGTTTAGGCTACCTCAGTAGTTGGAACAGCGAAAATGTCCCTTCTGCTTATTGACTGAATTTATTCTAAATTTGTAGTCTGTTGTTGCAATCCTTGTTAGGCAATCCAGGTGTCCATTGGTCAGTCTGTTTCTATGTTTTTGTTTCACAATGTTCATTGTTGAAAATGTTGCTTCACATGAATAAGTGCTGACAAAAAATGATGTCACCTTTTGCACGCACTGCTTCAGAAGTGGATACTCTGTGTCTGACACAAGGTTCCAGAAATCAGCAGCATCTGATCTTAGTTCACCTTGCAATGTGTCATTTGCCTGCAGCTCTACTATCTCGCTCTCTATTCCAGCACGGTCAGGACAGAGAGCGGTGATGACTGGGGTCAGAGATGACACTGGCACATGAAAGGAGCTGGAGATTAACTGTGTTCAGGTGGCAGGTAATGTCCGTTAAAAAAGCCAGCTTTAATATCCACTGTGGATCATCCAGAGTGGATATATTCACGGACTTGAGGGAGGAGAGTGATAAATCTTTCTAAAACTCTGCCACGTGATCTCACTTCATTGTGAAATATCAAGTTGCTGTATTCTGTCCGGTATTCCTCCAGCAATTGCGGTGATTCAGTGCCCTAGCAATAATCATGTTCACTACGCGCACGAAGTCCTGCATCACATTCTGTTCTTGCTGATATCTTCTATGCGTCTTGCTATGGTTGAGTCAGAGAGTTGCAGTCCCTTAAATTTCTTTAAAATAGCTTCCTTGTTTGTGAAATCAGCATACAATATTTCGGCTGAAGCCAAAAAACATTCTTTGACAATTTCTGCGTCTGTGAAGGCCTTGTTTCTTGCGAGTATCCAAGCAATCTCATATGTTTCCTCTGTCGTTTTCTCTGCAACAGTGCTAGATATGTTCATCATTTGTTGTTGTCCTTTGAGCTGTCCTTTGAGTTGTGATATTTTGTTGTTTCTGAGGTTGCTTTGTGGTGGATATGTTTTGTCAAAATGGGCATGGTGTGATTGGAAATGTCGCTCTAAATTTCCTTGTTTAAAACAATTCACTGTCTTTTGGCAAATAAGACAGAGTGAGCTGGTCGCATCATGCAGTACAAAAAATAACATGTCTGTCCATTTATCTTGGAACTTTGTGTTCTTCATCAATCAACCGTATCCTTCTCTTAACCACCGGAGTCACATTAGCTAGCAGCACTTCCCTGCCACTATCTTCCTGATTTTCCCGGTTCCCCGGTGGTTGCTCGTTCACAGCTGTCACGCTGTTCTCCGGCTCTTCCCCCTCATTTTCATTGTCAACAGATTTACGTTTCGTTTTAATAATAAACCTATCCATGTCGACCAGACTGCAAAAGTAGGCCGTAGTAGCATTAGGAAACTGTGTCGATCGCTCTGACTGAGTTAAGTGCTTAATTGCCTTTCTGTTCTACAACTGCTATACTGCCATCTATCTGCCGTCCAGGGAATAATAGATATAACGTGACTCAGGCCTGCATTAAACACATTGCTTTGAAATTCTGTCATTGTCATGTATAATTATTGGAAAATTGGAAAGTCACGCGAGCTGCAAAATAAGGGCTCTTGCGGCCCAAAGGCCGCACAAAGAGTAACACTGGTTTAGAGCTTGAGGTAGTCACATCATACAAGTACTTGGGAGTATGGCTGGACGGTACACAGTCTTTCTCTCAGCACATATCAAAGCTGCAGGCTAAAGTTAAATCTGATTCAGATGACCATCCTAAACATGATAGATTACGGAGATGTAATTTATAGATCGGCAGGTAAGGGTGCTCTTGAGCAGCTAGATGTTCTTTACCATTCGGCCATCAGATTTGCCACCATTGCTTCTTATAGGACACATCAGTACACTCTATACTCCTCTGTAAATTGGTAATCTCTGTAAACCCGTCACAAGACCCACTGGTTGATGCTTATTTATAAAACCCTCTTAGGCCTCACTCCCCCTTATCTGAGATATCTTCTGCAGCCCTCATCCTCCATATACAACACCCGTTTTGCCCATCACATTCTGTTAAAGGTCCCCAAAGCACACACATCCCTGGGTAGCTCGTCTTTTTTATGTTCGCTGCAGCTAGCAACTGGAACGAGCTGCAACAAACACTCAAACTGGACAGTTTAATCTCAATCTCTTCATTCAAAGACTCAATCATGGACACTGTTACTGACAGTTGTGGCTGCTTTGCGTGATGTATTGTTGTCCCTACCTTCTTGGCCATTATGCTGTTGTCTGTGCCCAATAATGTTTGTACCCTGTTTTGTGCTGCTACCATGTTGGGTTGCTGCCATGTTGTGTTGCTACCATGTTGTTGTCATGTTGTGTTGCTAACATGCTGTGTTGTCATGTGTTGCTGCCATGCTATGTTGTTGTCTTAGGTCTCTCTTTATGTATTGTTGTGTTGTCTCTCTTGTCGTGATGTGTGTTTTGTCCGATATTTTTTTAAAATTTATTTTAAAAAATTAAGTAAAATTAGATGCAGCTCCACTACACAATACTAATCTGCGGTCTATAGGATTACCAACACAGACTGAGCTCAAATATACAGAAGCCTTCTGTTTGGCAAACCAATACGAACTCCTCTCTCGGCATATCCAGCCCATCCATTATCTCAGCCAATCATGGCTAGTGGGAAAGTTGCTGTCTTTTTCTGTGGTCTAGACTCGTAATTTAACTATTTTATTCGTATTTACAGATGGCATACAAGTTTTTTATTAAGGGACATGAATGTTCACGTTCTAGGAGGCATTTCTGCCAGAAAACGCATTTTGATTAAAAAAAAGAAGAAAAATGTTTAAATGGCTCTTCTGTGAAGTCGTGACTTGCGGCATACGCTTAGTTACCTGAAACAAGTCACATATACCCATCATGAGGTTACTACAACCTAGCCTATGACTGAAGGTCTACAATGTATGTGCACATGGACAGACAGTGGCACATTCAATAACGCCTTGCACGCACTTGTCTGCATCTAGCCGATCTACTGTGTAATCATTAGTCCAACAGTTGCAAAAAATAGTTTCTATTGGACAAATTCAGGTATGCTTATTCCCATTTCGGTTGAGAGAATGACAAGAGTGTGCAAAGCTGTCAACAAGGCAAAGGGTGGCTATTTGAAGAATCTAAAATCTAAAATATAATTAGATTTGTTTAACACTTCTTTGGTTACTACATGATTCCATATGTGTTATTTCATAGTTTTGATGTCTTACAATGTAGAAAATAGTAAAAATAAAGAAAAACCCTAGAATGATTAGGTGTGTCCAAACTTGTGCCTGGTACTGTATATACAGTATATATATCAAGTGGGGAGAACAAGTATTTGATACACTGACGATTTTGCAGGTTTTCCTACTTACAAAGTATGTAGAGGTCTGTAATTTTTATCATAGGTACACTTCAACTGTGAGAGACGGAATCTAAAACAAAAATCTAGAAAATCACATTGTAAGATTTTTAAATAATTAATTTGCATTTTATTGCATGACATAAGTATTTGATCACCTACCAACCAGTAAGAATTCTGGCTCTCACAGACCTGTTAGTTTTTCTTTAAGAAGCCCTCCTGTTCTCCACTCATTACCTGTATTAACTGCACCTCTTTGAACTCGTTACCTGTATAAAAGACACCTGTCCACACACTCAATCAAACAGACTCCAACCTCTCCACAATGACCAAGACCAGAGAGCTGTGTAAGGACATCAGGGATACAATTGTAGACCTGCACAAGGCTGGGATGGGCTACAGGACAATAGGCAAGCAGCTTGGTGAGAAGGCAACAACTGTTGGCGCAATTATTAGAAAATGGAAGAAGTTCAAGATGACGGTCAATCTCCCTTAGTCTGGGGCACCATGCAAGATCTCACCTCGTGGGGCATCAATGATCATGAGGAAGGTGAGGGATCAGCCCAGAACTACACGGCAGGACCTGGTCAATGACCTGAAGAGAGCTGGGACCACAGTCTAAAAGAAAACCATTAGTAACACACTACGCCGTCATGGATTAAATTCCTGCAGCGCACGCAAGGTCCCCCTGCTCAAGCCAGCGCATGTCCTGGCCCGTTTGAAGTTTTCCAATGACCATCTGGATGATCCAGAGGAGGAATGGAAGAAGGTCATGTGGTCTGCTGAGACAAAAATAGAGCTTTTTGGTCTAAACTCCACTCACCGTGTTTGGAGGAAGAAGAAGGATGAGTACAACCCCAAGAACACCATCCCAACCGTGAAGCATGGAGGTGGAAACATCATTCTTTGGGGATGCTTTTCTGCAAAGGGGACAGGACGACTGCACCGTATTGAGGGGAGGATGGATGGGGCCATGTATCGCAAGATCTTGGCCAACAACCTCCTTCCCTCAGTAAGAGCAATGAAGATGGGTCGTGGCTGGGTCTTCCAGCATGACAACGACCCGAAACACACAGCCAGGGCAACTAAGGAGTGGCTCCGTAAGAAGCATCTCAAGGTCCTGGAGTGGCCTAGCCAGTCTCCAGACCTGAACCCAATAGAAAATCTTTGGAGGGAGCTGAAAGTCCGTATTGCAAAGCGACAACCCTGAAACCTGAAGGATCTGGAGAAGGTCTGTATGGAGGAGTGGGCCAAAATCCCTGCTGCAGTGTGTGCAAACCTGGTCAAGAACTACAGGAAACGTATGATCTCTGTAATTGCAAACAAAGGTTTCTGTACCAAATATTAAGTTCTGCTTTTCTGATGTATCAAATACTTATGTCATGCAATAAAATGCAAATGAATTACTTACAAATCATACAATGTAATTTTCTGGATTTTTGTTTTAGATTCCGTCACTCACAGTTGAAGAGTACCTATGATAAAAATTACAGACTTCTACATGCTTTGTAAGTGTGAAAACCTGCAAAATCGGCAGTGTATCAAATACTTGTTCTCCCCACTGTATATATATATATATGTGTTTGTGTGAGACTGCACAACATTAGGAACACCCCTTTTGCCCTCAGAACAGCCCCAATTCGCCGGGGTATGGACTCTACAAGGTGTGAAAAGCATTCCACAGGGATGCTGGCCCATGTTGACTCCAGTGCTTCCCACAGTTTTGTCAAGTTAGTTGAATGTCCTTTGGGTGGTGAACCATTCTTGATTCACACGGGAAACTGTTGAGCGTGAAAAACCCAGCAGCATTGCAGTTCTTGACACACTCAAACCATCGCGCCTGGAACCTACTACCATACCCTGTTTAAAGCACAAAGCACAACATCTTTTTCTCTCCATGGTGAGCAGGCTGTCCATAGGCCAGGCCTAGCTGAGCTACTGAGGTTTGGAAACTGCTACATGAATAGATGTGGTGTGGCAGAGGGACGCTGTTCATGTTGTTCTGTTTCGTTTTTAGTTGCTCTGCAAAACATGAACTCATTAACCACTCAAATATAGAATAAGCCATGTTTAACTAGTGTGGTTTCCCTTGCTCTGACAGACACATTTACCACATCTTGCTATAACAGTGAACTTGCAATGCAAAGTATCATTACTTTTTAAAATATAAAAGTCATTTCTGAAAGGAAAATGAATGGTGCAATGGAAGAAATCTTATTTTCTTAAACATAATAGTCTGACTACTGTACAACTGAGGTGCAACCAATGTATTTACAGCAATCGGTTTCAAACTGTTAAAGTGTATTAAGCAATTATAGTAGCCAATTTGCTGTGAGATATGAGGTACCTGTATATGTGCTGAACCAACCGCAGAGGGAGGTGCCACATTACCCGAAAGTACCTAGCAAAAGGTGCAAGAGGAAGCCCAGCTGGCCGCTGCACAGATATCAGCAAGGGGCGCATCTCAGTAGAGCCCAGTACGCAGCCACACCTCATGTTAAATGTGCCACCACAGATCCAATCACTGGCCTGCCAGCCAGACGGTATGCTGTCGTAATGGTGTCCACAATCCAGTGAGAGAGCCTCTGCTTTAATAGCCCAGCCCCCAGGACTCTCTCACCATAGCAGATAAACAGCTGGTCTGTTGTTCTCACTGACCGTGTCCATTCCACATAGGCAGCCACTGCCCGCACAGGGCACAGCATGCCGGAGGGAGGGCCCAGACTCCCCCGCCACTGCCGGAGGGTCGTAAGCAGACAGGATAAAAGGGATGTTCACATGCCTGTCTGACAGAACCTTCGAGAGGAATGAAGGGTCGGGGCGGAGAGATATACTCCTCCCAACGGGGTCCATCCGGTAGCACTCAGAACTTATCGAAAAAGCATGGAGTTCCCCCACCCTCTTCATGGAAGTAGTCGCTACCAAGAAAACCACCTTCATAGAGAGGAAGGGAGGCAGACGCCAACGGTTTGAAAGGTGGCTTTGCCAAAGCTGCCAAGTCCACATCCAGATCCCAGCTCGCCCTTGAGCGGGTCCTTACAGGACGCAGGTGACAAACCCCCTTCATAAACCTGGAGAGCTTGGGATGGCGCCCCACATATATAGCAGCCAAAAACCCTCTCAGTGTAGAGGTTGCCAAGCCCTCATCCAAGTGAGACTGCAGGTACTGGAGGACATACTGCACCCCGCATGACTCGGGCACAACCTCAATACCAGTGCACCAAAAGCAGAACAACCGCCAGCGCAACTGATATGCTGTGGTTGTAGCCGGTGCCCTTGCACTCTGCAAGGTGTTCCTTATACCCTCCTGTAGTCCTAACATGGACCATTGGTGCCGTTCAGCGGCCAAGCCCACAGACTGAGGCAGTGCGGTCTCGGATGCCATAGTATTCCCACGGCCTGAGACATCAGACGTCCCTGAGCCCTGAGAAGGAGCTCCCGTGCCATAAGGCTTGCGGTGACAGTGGCGCTTTGAGTGCAACCGGTGGGAGTTGAACCATCGATGAAGAGACCGGAGATGGAGCAGGCCCAGGGGAATCAGCAACAAGGCCGCCGTCAGCAAGTCCAACAGGTGTTGGCAGGTCAGGGTGGATACCACCCCCGCCCCTGCCGAAAGTGGTCGAGGCAAGATAAGATTGCCTGAACCCTTCTGGTGGGCAGGCGTGTTCTCATGAGTCCAGTTCCATGCCAATAAAGGCCACCATCTGGGTTGGCGTCAGACGACTCTTCTTTTGTTTACAGTAATGCCCAGGCCGCCGATGTGGGTCAGGAGCATGTCTCTGTCTGACAGGACCTGGGTCCTGGTCAGGGCACAAATCAGTCAATCGTCCAGGTAATTGAGGATCAACAATCCTCGGGACGTGAGAGGTGCCAGGACAGCGTCCACGCACTTTGTGAAAATGCGGGGTGCCAAGGAAGGCCGAAGTGAAGAACCATGAATTCATAAGCCGTCCCTTCGAAAGCGAATCGGAGGTACTGCCAATGATCTGGGCGAAAAGTAACATAGAAGTACGCAACCCTCAGGTCCAGCATCACAAAGGAGACTAAACCTTAACTTTGCTGGAGTATTTACATTATTGTGAGGATATTGGGACAGATTTAAGGTGTACTGAAACATTCATCCTGAGGTATTCTGAAACATTTGGTTTGTTGTAACACCACTTAATCAAGAGTTGTGCACCACCTTGCCAGAGACTGGTAACACAAACCTGGAAAAGCTCCTAAACACTATGATGGTGTTTTGAGTCCTGTCTAGCGCAGAATTAAATCCCTTCTTCTGGAGTTTCCAAATACTGTAAATAGGAGTCCCTCTTTTTGTATATTCCCTGCTCTTATGTAGTGTGTTGATTAACTCATCATTGGTAATTACAAAAGGTCAAATGTACAGTATTATGCTCAAAAAAGGACACAAGAAAATATTGTTTTGTTAAAGTAAATTAATAAGTTTGTCAAGGATATTTTTTATATTTAACCTTTGTTTAGCTAGGCAATTCAGTAAAGATCAAATTATTCTTATTTACAATGACAGACTTCACCAACCAAACTCAGACGATGCTGGGCCAATTATGTGCCACCCTGTGGGACTCCCAATCACAGCCAGTTGTGATACAGTCTGGATTCAAACCATGTTGTCTGTAGTGATGCATCTAGCACTGAGATGCAGTGTCTTAGACCACTGCACCACTTGGGAGCCCAAATAACAAATACAAAATTACTTTGATTGAAGTTCCAATACTTTCTTTGCAAATTATTAAATAAAAAAACATGAACAGGTCTTTCACATATTGATATTGATAAAGACAGTTCAAAAATCAATAATGCCTTTATATTATTCTTCAAAATCAACAGAAATGTGGCATTATATTTCACCATCTTGGAAAAAGAATGCAGGCAATGACTGCTAATCTTAAAGGTACAGTGGGGAGAACAAGTATTTGATACACTGACGATTTTTCAGGTTTTCCTACTTACAAAGCATGTAGAGGTCTGTAATTTTTATCATAGGTACACTTCAACTGTGAGAGACGGAATCTAAAACAAAAATTCAGAAAATCACATTGTATGATTTTTAAATAATTAATTAACATTTTATTGCATGACATAAGTATTTGATCACCTACCAACCAGTAAGAATTCCGGCTCTCACAGACCTGTTAGTTTTTCTTTAAGAAGCCCTCCTGTTCTCCACTCATTACCTGTATTAACTGCACCTGTTTGAACTCGTTACCTGTATAAAAGACACCTGTCCACACACTCAATCAAACAGACTCCAACCTCTCCACAATGGCCAAGACCAGAGAGATGTGTAAGGACATCAGGGATAAAATTGTAGACCTGCACAAGGCTGGAATGGAAGAAGTTCAAGATGACGGTCAATCTCCCTCGGTCTGGGGCACCATGCAAGATCTCACCTCGTGGGGCATCAATGATCATGAGGAAGGTGAGGGATCAGGCCAGAACTACACGGCAGCACCTGGTCAATGATCTGAAGACAGCTGGGACCACAGTCTCAAAGAAAACCATTAGTAACACACTACGCCGTCATGGATTAAAATCCTGCAGCGCACGCAAGGTCCCCCTGCTCAAGCCAGCGCATGTGCAGGCCCGCCTGAAGTTTTCCAATGACCATCTGGATGATCCAGAGGAGGAATGGGAGAAGGTCATGTGGTCTGATGAGACAAAAATAGAGCTTTTTGGTCTAAACCCATCTTGCCGTGTTTGGTGTTATGAGTACAACACCAAGAACACCATCCCAACCGTGAAGCATGGAGGTGGAAACATCATTCTTTGGGGATGCTTTTCTGCAAAGGGGACAGGACGACTGCACCGTATTGAGGGGAGGATGGATGGGGCCATGTATCGCGAGATCTTGGCCAACAACCTCCTTCCCTCAGTAAGAGCATTGAAGATGGGTCGTGGCTGGGTCTTCCAGCATGACAACGACCCGAAACACACAGCCAGGGCAACTAAGGAGTGGCTCCGTAAGAAGCATCTCAAGGTCCTGGAGTGGCCTAGTCAGTCTCCAGACCTGAACCCAATAGAAAATCTTTGGAGGGAGCTGAAAGTCCGTATTGCCCAGCGACAGCCACGAAACCTGAAGGATCTGGAGAAGGTCTGTATGTAGGAGTGGGCCAAAATCCCTGCTGCAGTGTGTGCAAACCTGGTCAAGAACTACAGGAAACGTATGATCTCTGTAATTGCAAACAAAGGTTTCTGTACCAAATATTAAGTTCTGCTTTTCTGATGTATCAAATACTTATGTCATGCAATAAAATGCAAATTAATTACTTAAAAATCATACAATGAGATTTTTTGGATTTTTGTTTTAGATTCTGTCACTCACAGTTGAAGAGTACCTATGATAAAAATTACAGACTTCTACATGCTTTGTAAGTGGGAAAACCTGCAAAATCAACAGTGTATTAAATACTTGTTCTCCCCACTGTAGCACTTCAGCCCAGGGCTCAATGCGATCCACCAGTCATCTATTATGCTAATGTCCTGACCTGTCTTTTTATTCATATAATGGTATATGGCATTGAATGTTAATCAGATTAATTTAATCACATTACAATTGAGTTGGCATTAGTCTGTGATCCTGGTCGGTTTTGGTTAGGATTGGCCAGTCTGTGGGTATTGTAGTATGCAGAAATACAGAAATAGCTAATAATAACAAGCAATAACTATAGTACATGAGTGCATGATTACCTTATCAAATGCTATAACAATAACTAAACATATATGCAAAAAGCGTACACGTGATTATACTATGCAAATATAGAATCAAGATAACAATATGAATGTCAAAAGTGGGATGTAATAACATGTGGTCTGGTAGGCCATAGCTAGAGCAGGCTAAATTGGCAGTGGCTATTTATTGTAGCATATAGCATGTGGGGTATGCATCAAACAGCAGATACAACTCATACAATTAGGAGGCAAACAAGCCAGCAGTATTAACTAAAAAGCAGGCCTTAATTTGCATAAAAGTGCACAAAGGAGCAAACAATGTTGCATGTTTTTATTCTTGACCATAGAGTTTGCTTTATGGTCAAGTATGCCACGAATAGGGCATCCACCTCCAATTCTGAACAGTTTGAAGTTCACATTTAAACATATGAAGGTACGAACAAATAAAGGTGGAATTTCACAAAATAACATTCTTCCTAGGCCCTATTCAGACTTTTTTTTTCTTCACTTTTTTTGCTGCAATATTTAACTTTATGGACGACCCAACCAAATTCACATAGAATGTGTATTGACGAGCTAAATTACGCCTATGCTCGCTTTGAGGCAAGTAACAATGAAACATGCATGAGAGCATCAGATGTTCTGGACAACAGTGTGATCACACTCTCTGTAGCTGATGAGACTAAGACATTTAAACAGGTCAACATTCATAACAATGCAGGGCCAGATGGATTGTACTCTAAGCATGCACTGACCATTTAACATTTTAGCAGACATCTTATCCAGAGCAACTAATAGTTAGTTAGTGCATACATGTTTATACTTTTTTCAAACTGGGAATCAAACCCACAACACCGGCATTGCAAGCACCATGCTCTACTATCTGAGCAATCTGAGCTACACATTTTCAACCTGTCCCTGACTTAGTCTGTAATACAAACATGTTTCAAGCAGACCACCATAGTCCCTGTGCCCAAGAACACTAACGTAACCTGCCTAAATGACTACCGACCCGTAGCACTCATGTCTGTAGCCATGAAGTGCTTTGAAAGGCTGGTCATGGCTCACATCATAACCATTATCTCAGAAATCCTAGACCCACTCCAATTTGCATACCGTCCCAACAGATCCACAGATGATGCAATCTCTATTGCACTCAACACTGCGCTTTCCCACCTGGACAAAAGGAACACCTATGTGAGAATGCTATTCATTGACTACAGCTCAGCCTTCAACACCATAGTGCCCTCAAAGCTCATCACTAAGCTTACCTACCCAGAAGGTAAGGGTAGGTAACAACACATCCTCCACGCTGATCCTCAACACGGGGGCCCCTCAGGGGTGCGTGCTCAGTCCCCTCCTGTACTCCCTGTTCACTGATGACTGTACGGCCAGGCACGACTCCAACACCATAATCAACTTTGCCGGTGACACAACAGTGGTAGGCCTGATCACCGACAACAATGAGACAGCAAATAGGGAGGAGATCAGAGACTTGGCCATGTGGTGCCAGGACAACAACCTCCCCCTCAACGTGATACAGACAAAGGAGATGATTGTGGACTACAGGAAAAGGAAGACCGAGCAAGCCCCCATTCTCATCGATGGGGCTGTAGTGGAACAGGTTGAGCTTCAAGTTCCTTATCATGGTTCAAACACACTAAGACAATCGTGAAGAGGGCACGACAAAGCCTATTCCCCCTCAGGAGACTGAAAAGTTTTGGCATGGGTCCTCAGATCCTCAAAGGTTCTACAGCTGCACCATCGAGAGCATCCTGACGGGTTGCATCACTGTCTGGTATGGCAACTGCTCGGCCTACTACAGAAGGAAGTGCGTACGGCCCAGTACATCACTGGGGCCAAGCTTCCTGCCATCCAAGAGCTCTATACCAGGCGGTGTCAGAGGAAGGCCCTAAAAATTGTCAAAGACTCCAGTCAACCTAGTCATAGACTGTTCTCTCTGCTACTGCACGGGAAACGGTACCAGATAGCTAAGTCTAGGTCCAAAAGTTTTTTTAACAGCTTCTACCCCCAAGCCATAAGACTCCTGAACAGCTAATCAAAGGGCCACCATACCCCTCTTTTACGCTGCTGCTACTCTCTGTTTATTATTTATGCATAGTCATTTGAACTCTACCTACATGTACATATTACCTAAATTATCTTGACTAATCGGTTCCCCCGCACATTGACTCTGTACCGGTACCCCTGTATATAGCCTCGCTATTGTTATCTTACTGCTGTTGTTGAATTGTTTTTCTATAATATTTTTTCATAAAACGTCTTAAATCATTGTTGGTTAAGGGCTTGTAGGTAAGCATTTCACTGTAAGGTCTACACCTGTTGTGTTCGAAAATAACATTTGATTTGATTTGATAGGTCTGTCATTCTCAAGTCTTAGAAGCAGTAGATCTGTTCTATGTGTGCTATTTCTATACTTCCTGTTCTTAAGTTTTGTCTTTTACTTTCGGTTTTGTACACCAGCTTCAAACAGCTTAAAATGGAAATTATATTTCAGAGCAGTTTAGATGGTAGAGTGATTCTCTAAAGTATACACGCTTGTTTTGTCACATAAACTGAAATTATGCAAACTATTCAACTATTCGATCACCCAGGAAATGGCGGAGCGATTTCTGCATAGCGCATCTTTAAGTCTACTTATATCAAATCTGAATTGTGCCCAATGTGATCAGCGTAACAAGGGAGGTTCAGCAGAACAGCTTAGTCCTGAAGAATGGCTGAGTAGACTAAGCCAGTGTTTTGACAAGCAAGTAGACCCAGGTTCACATCCACCTCCTCACATGAATACTAGTGATGATGGCCCACTTTGTACATGTTACTGCTCTAACTTACATAGCATTTTTATTGTAACATTATTTCTAAATGCCTGGACACTGTAGCCTATAATTAATGCCAAAGTCTACCCTAGGAAAAATATTAAAATCCCTGTGTCTTCTAAAATGTAAATCAAAATATTGACAGAAAATGAAAAATCGATATTTATATTCAATTTGCAATTTGCAATTAAAAACATTTGATTATATGAGAGACACAGTCTGACAAAACATTATGTTTTTGTTTTGGTGCTACCATTTACATGCACTGAAACACTAGAAAGTGTTTTCATTGTGTTTTGAAATACATTCAGTGTATCATAACACTTACATTGGGTTTACATTCAAACACCATCCGAACACTAGATCTCAGCTAAGGTGACTACTTTTCATGGATATAATACTGGCAGTTATGTTTCAATTATCTCCCTCGCTAGGATGCGTGAGACTTTGTATATAAAAAGGTTCTGTACCTTGTATCTCAAGTCACATGATGACTCGGCGCAACCGTGTTCCCAGTGTTGAGTTATATATTTCCAAATGGGAGGCTACTCTCCAGAGACGAGCGGCCACACACCCTCCACATGGCGAAACGTCACATCTGACAGGGCTCCTCAAATCCTGGGTATGTAGAGTAGAGTCCTTATCATTCCCCGGAGATGACAAACAAAAATAATATACTGTATACATCAATATGTACACAGCTAACAAAATCTAGTGAGCTAGTCTCAAACTGTTTGTTGCCGTGGTGTAGTTGCTGGTGCGTGTGAGTCTGTGTGTGTGTGTTTGGCTAGTGAGTGAGCACTGGGAGCGATAGTGTTAGACTGGTTTTAAGGGTTATTCGTCGACACCCTTATTGGACATTATAGCCCGTTAAACGTTTCCAGTGGAATTGACACTACTCCCCTACATGCGTACAAAAAAGGGTTCCAAAAGGGTTCTGCAGCTGTCCCTATAGGAAAACCCTTTTTGTTTCCAGGTAGAACTATTTGGGGTTCCATGTAGAACCCTCTGTGGAATATAGCACCTTTTTTTCAAGGAGTGTTGAACTCTGAACCATCGCCACAGCCCATTCCTGGACTGACGAAACCAAACTGGGCCTACAGATTACAGTGGGGGTGTCACAAAGGGGGTGTTATATTGTCTTTTTCTGGGTTTCTTTGTCCAAATACTTTGAGTATTTGCAACTGTTTTATAGTTGTCCACAATAAAATCAGGAACCAGGTTGCAAGCTCCCACCAAAATTGTAAAGTACCTGTGTGCTGTTATTGTATGGAAAGAATTCCTAAACTCTTAGTAAACTTAATTGGCGTATTGTCGCCTACAGTTATTTCTCTACCGACTCACATTCTGCTAAATGTTACATTTTATTAACTTATATAGGTTAGATTTTGTCAACTCAAGCGAGTTGACGTAACTTTTTTTTCTACAACTAAAATACAGCTTTGTCTTATCTTTTATTATCATACTAATATAATCTTGTACCGTTAACACTGCAACAATTTACTTAAGAAAACACAAATGATATGAATAGCTCTAAAAACACTATAAATTATGTACAATGTCTTTATTTATCTACTTGTAAATAAGTATTTTAACACAAATAAACATTGGTACAACAACGTGGAAATAAAGGATTACTTTTACAGTATGATATTGTGGCTCACTTTACAGGAAATGTTCAGATGCTTTCTCTCAAGCAATAAAGCTGTCTGACTTACCAGCACCCTAGTTGGGATCCGTTCAAACATTGAAAAGTTTTTATAATATATTTTTTTTTTACATACCATTGTACAGTACAATAGAAACGTTGATACTTATTCATCTTAACAAACTCAAAATGACATGCAGTGCATCTTTCTTGTGATGTTCCTTTGGCACTAGTTCAATGGTCTGTCTGACCAACTCAACCAGGGCATGCATGCACAGAATGTTCAGTCAACACTTGTCTTAGTTCTGCTTTATACATTTGCATGTGGTTATAATGTCTATCGTTGAGTCTATGGGCTGCCTGCCACGTCCGGGTTCACAGCCATTTTTATTTGTCCATACTCCATCATCTCTGTGGCTGGGGGCCTCTGCTTCCTTTGCTTGCCTATTATCACACCAGCGTATACAACATCCTGATTCTTGCTCTCTGAAAAATGGAAAGAAGAGGAAAGATGTTGTACAATCTGGACATGTTCTATGTTCTGCACAAAATTACAGCTTTTTTTTTATTTGACCTGAAGTACCATATCTGGATCTTCGTTTCTTGCATAGATGGTTAATACCGACATACAGTGCAAGAAGCAGTGTGAGAGTTCCAACAGTCAAAGCCACAGCCACTGTCACAGCTACAAAAGGAAACTGTGAAGAGAAAACTAGAAAGAAAACGTCAGTACACTTTTGCATGATTCAATGATTTGTACTTCAAAAGGTTGGAATGAAGTCAACTGTCCTGACATTACCCGGGCAGGCCGGGAGATCAACTGTTGAGTTGCTTCTGCTAACATTATTCTGAACAATGCAGGTCAATTCTGCCATATCACTGCTCTTCAGAATGACAGCATTGTAGGCTATACTCCTGGTCAGAGTCTGGCCGTTTGTGATCCAGCTGTACTGAAGACCATCTCCCTCTGAGGAGCATGTGACCATGGTCTCTCCATGAGGTAGACAGAGTTGAGAGAACACTGGCACTGAAACTGAGGCTGACAGACACAAACACAGAGACACTATATAATCTACTGATTCATACAAAATGTATATCTAAAGCATTAGAGTATACTGTATGTCTTAACAATATCCTCTTCTGTGTAGTATTACTGTTGCCAAGTACTGCAGTATAAACCTGTTGAAGTACTGACATCCTGGCGATCTTTCAGAAATCCCCCTAACCAGGAAAAAGATGAATTAAGTACAGTGGGGAGAACAAGTATTTGATACACAGCCGAGTTTGCAGGTTTTCCCACTTACAAAGTATGTAGAGGTCTGTAATTTTTATCATAGGTACTCTTCAACTGTGAGTGACGGAATCTAAAACAAAAATCCAGAAAATCACATTGTATGATTTTTAAATAATTAATTAGCATTTTATTGCATGACATAAGTATTTGATCACCTACCAACCAGTAAGAATTCCGGCTCTCACAGACCTGTTAGTTTTTCTTTAAGAAGCCCTCCTGTTCTCCACTCATTACCTGTATTAACTGCACCTGTTTGAACTCGTTACCTGTATAAAAGACACCTGTCCACACACTCAATCAAACAGACTCCAACCTCTCCACAATGGCCAAGACCAGAGAGCTGTGTAAGGACATCAGGGATAAAATTGTAGACCTGCACAAGGCTGGGATGGGCTACAGGACAATAGGAAAGCAGCTTGGTGAGAAGGCAACACCTGTTGCCGCAATTATTAGAAAATGGAAGAAGTTCAAGATGACGGTCAATCTCCCTCGGTCTGGGGCACCATGCAAGATCTCACCTCGTGGGGCATCAATGATCATGAGGAAGGTGAGGGATCAGCCCAGAACTACACGGCAGGACCTGGTCAATGACCTGAAGACAGCTGGGACCACAGTCTAAAAGAAAACCATTAGTAACACACAATGCCGTCATGGAATAAAATCCTGCAGCGCATGCAAGGTCCCCCTGCTCAAGCCAGCGCATGTCCAGGCCCGTCTGAAGTTTTCCAATGACCATCTGGATGATCCAGAGGAGGAATGGGAGAAGGTCATGTGGTTTGATGAGACAAAAATATAGCTTTTTGGTCTAAACTCCACTCGCCGTGTTTGGAGGAAGAAGAAGGATGAGTACAACCCCAAGAACACCATCCCAACCGTGGAGCATGGAGGTGGAAACATCATTCTTTGGGGATGCTTTTCTGCAAAGGGGACAGGACGACTGCACTGTATTGAGGGGAGGATGGATGGGGCCATGTATCGCAAGATCTTGGCCAACAACCTCCTTCCCTCATTAAGAGCATTGAAGATGGGTCGTGGCTGGGTCTTCCAGCATGACAACGACCCGAAACACACAGCCAGGGCAACTAAGGAGTGGCTCCGTAAGAAGCATCTCAAGGTCCTGGAGTGGCCTAGCCAGTCTCCAGACCTGAACCCAATAGAAAATCTTTGGAGGGAGCTGAAAGTCCGTATTGCCCAGCGACAGCCCCGAAACCTGAAGGATCTGGAGAAGGTCTGTATGGAGGAGTGGGCCAAAATCCCTGCTGCAGTGTGTGCAAACCTGGTCAAGAACTACAGGAAACGTATGATCTCTGTAATTGCAAACAAAGGTTTCTGTACCAAATATTAAGTTCTGCTTTTCTGATGTATCAAATACTTATGTCATGCAATAAAATGCAAATTAATTACTTAAAAATCATTCAATGTGATTTTCTGGATTTTTGTTTTAGATTCCGTCACTCACAGTTGAAGAGTACCTATGATAAAAATTACAGACTTCTACATGCTTTGTAAGTGGGAAAACCTGCAAAATCGGCAGTGTATCAAATACTTGTTCTCCCCACTGTATTTAGGACTAACTAAAAGACAAAAAGGTTCCGTACCTTGTATATGAAGTCGTATGTTGACCTGGCGCAACAGGGATCCCTCTAAATTATATATTTCCATTAGGTATTCTCCAGAGTCATTTTCCAAGACTCTGTCCAGCCTGAATGTTCCATTATTAAATAACTCAGAGCGATTCTTAAACTCCGGTTGCAATTTCAGTTCCCAGTTTTCACCAGTTCGGATGTTCAGAATACGTTTGTCACCTTTCTTCAATGTTATTTCTTCATTACTGCTGTGTGCAGTCAGGTGAAATAACAAAGCGTCTCCCAAAGCCCCATAGCATTGATGAGTTCCATTCTTGTGAGAGAGATTACAGGCCGTGGCAACTGTGGAGTAATTATTTTAGGTCAGTATGTAATGCATGTGTTGCGTTAATGCAAGTCTGAAGGTGCATTTACATGTAAGTGGAAATCATTTAAAAAAATCCAAATATAACAATAGCACAATACAAAATAATCACATTTATGTTAAGCAAATATTGTAGTGCCTTCAGAAAGTATTCACACCCCTTGACTTTTTCCACATTTTGTTGTGTTACAGTCTACATTTAAAATGGATTAAATTTAGATTTTGTGGCCTACACACAATACCCCATAATGTCAAAGTGGAATTATGTTTTTAGACATTTTTACAAGTTAATAAAAAATGAAGAGTTGAAATGTCTATAAGTATTCAACCCCTTTGTTATGGCAAGCCTAAATAAGTTCAGGAGTAAAAATGTGCTTAATACGTCACATTGCATGACTACCCCATCTCTGTACCCAACACATACAATTATATGTAAGGTCCCTCAGTCCAGCAGTGAATTTCAACCACAAAGACCAGGGAGATTGATAGGAGAAAACGGAGGCTCAATCAACCACATTGTAGTTGCTCCATAATACTAACCTAAATTACAGTGAAATGTGTGAAATGAAGGAAGCCTGTACAGTATAAAACTATCCCAAAACATGCATCCTGTTTGCAAAAAGGCACCAAAGAAAAATGGCAAAGAAATGTGGCAATAAATTAACTTTATCTCCTGAACACAAAGTGTTATGTTAGGGGCAAATCCAATACAACACATCACTGAGTACCACTCTTCATATTTTCAAGAATGGTGGTGGCTTCCTCATGTTATGGGTATGCTTGTCATCGGCAAGGACTAGGGAGTTTTTTTTTAGGATAAATAGAATAGAGCTAAGCACAGGATCCAAGTGGAAAACCTGGTTCAGTCTGCTTTCCAACAGACACTGGGAGACAAACTCACCTTTTAGCAGGACATTAACCTTAAACACATGGCCAAATATACACTGGAGTTGCTTACCAAGACGACATTAAATGTTTCGGAGTGGCCTAGTTTTGACTTAAATCTATTGCAAGACTTGACATGGCAATGATCAACAATCAACTTGACAGAGATCTTTTAAAGAATAATGTTAAAATATTGTACAATCCAGGTGTGCAAACCTCTTAGAGACTTACCCAGAAAGACTCACAGCTGTAATCGCTGCCAAAGGTGATTGATTCAGGGGTGTGAATACTATGTAAATGAGATGTGTCTGTATTTAATTTTCAATAAATTTGATAAAACATCTTAAAGCATGTAATTATGGGATATTGTGTGTAGACGGTTGGGAAAAAAATATAATGTATTACATTTTGAATTCTGGATGTAACATAAAAAAATGTGGAATAAGTCAAGGGGTATGAATACTTTCTAAAAACACTCAGTTATTGATTATTTATTTAACAGTGAACCCAATCTTCTAGATATGTACTGCTTTTTTTAAAAATACATTTTTTACATTTGGTAATCATAGAAACTGGATTAGAAGAACATTGGATAAGTAGAACATTTTCAACAATTAGTATACTGTAATTCTTTGTTTTTTTGTTATATATGGCTTGGCTAGGTCTTATACTTTGTTCTGTAATATAATGTCTTACCTTGTGTTGCTGCTGTCACCACCAGAACTATAATTATCAGGGGTTCCATTTTTCTTTTGCCTGCACGAAATGAAGAGAAGTGAAATTGAGCAAGTCTCAGAGAAGCATTAGCTTCAAAAAGGTGTAAATTAACTTTAACTGATCAACATGTGATGATACTCTACAAATCAAAGACAGGCTTGTAGACAAGACAACGTGTTTGTTTGTCAGGGCGACAGACAGACTTTGTCACTTCTGTATGCCGTGCCCGTGCAGATGCATGCTTTATGTGAATAGCAAACCAAAAGTAGACTACTCTGCTTGCTTTCAAACTTTGTATTTTGTTCCATTTAACATTGTTAGGCATTCGTAATCTAAAACATAATCCAAGGAACACAATCACTGTGCTGCCATATTTATAGACCTATCCAAGGCCTTTGATATTGTCGACCATTCACTACTCATTCAAAGGTTGCCTGGAATGGGCCTCGGCCAGGAGTCTTGCAAGTGGAAGAACTATCTGTCAGACAGGACACAATGTGTACTTTCTGATGGTGTCAAGTCAAGTTACCTCAATATTAATGAAGGTGTCTCGCAGGGGTCAATTTTGGTACCTCTCCTCTTTACTCTTAACATAAATAAGATTGATCTATCTGCAAAAACATGCAACATTCATCTGTATGCAGATTGCACTATTACTGTATGTATGCTAATGCCCCTACTGCTGACTAGGCTATGTTAGAGCTGCAATCTGATTGTATTGCCTTGCAGAAAGCCCTTGTTGAATTAAAATTGGTACTTAATGTGGGAAAAACTAAATGTATGTTGTTTTCTAATTCTCATAGAAATATTTCAGATGTTTTACACATTTATGCATTGGATAGTTCTCTTTTCGAGCAGGTTCCCGCCTATAAACATCTGGGCTTTTGGATTTAAAAAAAATGGACGTTTAAAAAACATACCGATAAGCTAGTTAAGAAGCTGCGATTTAAAGTAGGCTTCTTTATAGAAATGTATAATTTCTCTCCCTAAATAGCAGGAAGCAGACGGTACATGCAACCATCCTGCCAGCTCTTGATTATGGTGACGCCATTTATCAGAATACAGAAGCCACTACTCTATAACCCTTGTATGCTGTGTACCATAGTGTGCTACACTTAATCACAGGTGACAGGTTTAATACTCATCACTGCATCGTTTCAGAAGGTCGGCTGGACCTCTTTAAATTCCTGTAGATCACTTCATTTCTCTCTGCTCTGCTGCACAAGCTTCCAACATATCTCACTTCTCTGTTAAAGTGTAAAAATATGAGGCACCAAACCCGCTCACAGGATTGGTTAACTCTTGAGGTCCCTTGTGTCTCTACCAACCAAAGTAAATCAGCATTTACTTTTAATGCTCCCATGTTTGGAATCATTTACAAACCTCATTGCATTTTGAATCCCTTGTGCCAATAGGACGCTGATGAGGGATGAATTCACAGAGGTTTGCGAGTGTTTTGGTAGATTGAAATAATTGATTTGTGTTGTTGAAATGTAGAAATATCTGTAAATCTTGTAGTTTATTTTTGCTGTTTTATTGCATTATCAAGTTGATATGTGAATTGTGTGTTCTCAGAGCACCGTTGAGAATGAGACTGGTCTCAATTGGGCTCCCTGAATAAATAAAAGTGAAATAAAATACAAATTAATGGTCATTACCTTTAACCCATATTAGCTGCAATGGAATAGAGATATTACAATTGCATTAAACATTATTTATTTATTATTATTATTATTATTTTTTTATAGGCTATTCAGTACTGTATCCACGTACCATCTTTACACTGAGTTAAGGTTGCCCATTCGAGTGCGAAGCTACAGCATTTCTGCCCCTCTCAAACTGGTCAACTTAATTTCTAGGGAAATGGTCCAGCATCGACTGCCACACTTTAGTATACATTTTTTGAATTTCCTTTCATCCCAGCACTAAATCTTTCCATGGGTAAAATCTTAAAAATCTCCTGATACCACTGTGTAATCCCAGATTCTCAAAACATGATCTATATTGTGTTAATCCCAAATGCATTGGTTGGTTTCATTGGCAATGGTACCTTGGGAAGGTTAACGCAGAGAGTAAGCCTAGTCCAAAGCATTATCAATAAAGAATGTCCATTTAAATAGCTTTTCAGTCCAGAAAAACATTGAAAACCGGCAAAGCATTCATATACTGTATATTCAACCAAATATTGTCCTATTGTATAAACAAATTATGATCAATTGCATGCAATTTATAGTAGCCTGGATGCTACATTATCATAGATTTCAGATAGTTTTTTTCCCTCAAGTATCAACTTACAGTATATCGCCATATAACTCATGCAGTAGCTGTATAAATCATCAGATAGAGAAAATGCACATATACTGACCAGAATCCCTCACCAAGGTCAAAATGTCAAAAAGTCCCGGAGAAGCGGGCAAAATGGTTCTTTAGAAAATTGTTATGCTCTATGAATAGCTTAGTCCTCTCTTCTACAGTGTGAAAATAATGTGAACAAGGTGTGATGCTTGACATCCCCTCAGATTGTGACCAAATTTGCTAACTGTATGTCTTAAGGCCTAGTGGGTAGCTGAAACACTTTCTATGTATAGTTTACACACAATAAAGGGATAATAAAAGTCACTATATACACTTAAACAGATCTTTCTATATGTAAGGTGTCTCTTAAATTAAGTTATGTGTCCTCAGGACTATTTTTTGTTAGACAAAACACAAATGAAACAAAACTTTAATGAAACTAGTTTCATGCAAAGTAACAATATCTCTTAATGCAAGCCTATGCCAAGCACACAAATAGATTGTGTGGTATCCTGGTCTTTTGCCGAAAAAAAGATTGGGACTCCAAAAAAAGACCAGGATACCACATATAGATGATTAGACAGACTTTGTGGATCACAGATTGAAAACACCATTAAAGTTAATGCAATCTGGACTCGTTCTGTGTTAGATGTGCAGTGCTATACACAACAAGGACTATATAGTCACTAATATACAAATAAAATAACAAGATGTTCTTGATGGCACTTCATTAAAAAACAACATGAACTTTCATAGAGTAAAAGTTCAATAGAAGAAGGAAGCCAGATACTGTAGACCTAAACATGAAAACAGAGTGGGAGGAGCACCAAAGTGTAACTGGAGTGATGTCTCATTTTCCATCTCTCTGAAGTGGTTTCATAAAACTCGCCCTGCTCAAAGCGCGGAGCAGTTTGAAAATAGATGGCATCCTGCTTTGAGAAAACAGGTCTCACTCAATCGCCTCAAGGTAAAAGTTTCTAAGAAAGGTAAAAGAAAGTAACATTATCCCACAGCAACAGGAAAGTGTCTTGATAATCAAAGTTAAATGTGCAATACCTTTACATTATAATAAGCTTTTATTTACAGCCCAACATTCACAATATAGTATATAACAATTGTAAATTACTACTTTGACCCTTTAGAAAATGTATTTTTCTAAACACACACACATCAACTTCGGTACATTACAAACTTGCATGCCTCAAAAGAAAGAAAGTGTCACTTATCCAGAATACTAAAAAGCGTACTAATATGCCGTGCTCCTATTCAGTGCCATAAGGTCCTCAATGTGCTCCTGTCAATGGTGTGAGGAAAGAAGCAACAGAAACATCAGAGCAGTATGATGGAAGTTCTTATGCTGTATTAAAGCGTCAGTAGGCCTGGCCATTATCACAATAAGACTAAACTACTGTATAAAACAAGTATACAATCTGTAGAATCAGTTCTAGAAAAGACACACAGAGAATTTGGCAGTTTGGGTTCTTGTTGTATCCTTCCCTATCAAATATCTTTAGGAAAACCTTTGTCATATTCAGCAGAGGTGTTCACAAATTTCTTTACAGTACACAGTATGATATAAATCTATATTGAACTGCCAATAGTACACAACTTGATTTTTTAAAATTAATAGCCAATTGGCAGTTTTTCACAGCACAATCAAACATTATGTGAGGAATTCATTGTTAGCACATAGGGGAACATATTCTGTAGCTTATAGAGTTGATATAATTTTCTAATTTGTCCAGTTTTTACATTCTTCTGACAGGTAAAAGATCAAACAATTGTAAAACCTCTGAGAGTACATCTGAAATGTCACATTTAACAAATTTGAGGACTAGAAATCCAAGCAGAGAGAACCAATGCTCATGTTACACTTGCATGCAATATACTGTGATGTTAACACTGGAGATTAAAGAAATTGAAGGAATGGAACACATCAATAAAACAATAAAAGAGTCAATTCAAATCGTTGCCATTTTAAAATCCACACCAAATCTTTATCAGAACACACTATTCAGTATTTAAAAAACTATCTAACTTATTGCAGAAAATCCTGGGCTAGTGTTAGTGGTCTTTTGCTAATTGCTTCTTACTTTGGACTGTAGTAAGCAGAATACTGTATTTCACACTGTCCGTTGCAAGTAAGTTAAACTGATCTAACAAGCAAGAGGGTTTGTATTGATAACACTAAACGGTAGGGAAGATCTATATGCCCACAGTCCTCATTGGAAGAACCTAAAGAAGTGCTCTGATATTACTTCCACATACAGTACCCTAGCCATGTTAAATATAGCTGTTTCAGTAGATGTAAATATGTATTTGTGTATAGTATTGAAGCCCAGAAATGGCAGTTTGTTGCCCTAGTCATATCATTTAATAATTTAAACCTGTGAGGGGAAAGTACAGTTTCCTCTGTTGTCTAAATGTGCTCGAGGCACCATGATCATGGGGTGATTGATTATCAACTGTGGAATACAACATAAGACATTCATAATCAAAAGGAACATTTCACTGTCTGTGAGTGCTTGCCCACTTAATCATAATCCAATCCATGTCAAGTAAACAAACATATACAGTAGATATTTTGGCTTCAATGATACAGGGTACATGTTTAATGTTCCATCATAGTTTTCAAGTCCCGGTTCAGAGGATTGCATGGCTGTGTGTAACGGTATGCTGTCAGTGCAACTGCATTGAAAAGGCCAAGTCATGTGTAAAAACAATCTAGGTGGCGATTCAATCCTACTCATATATCCATTTGTACTAATTGTGCCTCTGCCAAGAAAAATGACAAGAAAAAATGAAAGTCAGAGACAGAATGGCAAAGGCTTAGATGTTCCTAAAACGCACAGCATATATACATACATGAGAGCCTGACATGGTGTGACATTTATGCGATTTTCTTGTGACGGAGTTGAGAGGAGTAAACGGATTTCAAGTAAAGAGATGAGATGCAGTGGGCTCGTGGTTCCTCAGGCCGGTCGGTGGGCGTCCCTCTGTGTCCCCACGCAGCCAGCTGGTCACCCACCGGTGTCACTCAGAGAGAAATCTCACTCAAACCCTCCCGCTCTGGAGATCAACTGGGCACAGGGGAGGAGACAGAGAAACGAGAGGTAAACTTACCTCATTCAAAAACAAATAGGAGGGAATTAAAGAGATGAAAAAGAAACATTGAAAGCGTATTTCAGTAGTCTACGCCTGTCCAGCTAACGTATCTCTGGCATTGAGTAATAGTAGGCCTGCACGAAATTGCAACATCTCCCACCAGATGGCAGGCCCTGATCTGAGATGAATGTCTCCAGTATAGACAGTAAAACAGTGGTGAGGAGACACTCACCAGACTGACTTACTTGGTGATGGCAGAGGGTGAGCCGGAGCGGTGGAAGTGGACTATCTGCCACTTGCCGTCGCGGCGGTGCCAGATGCGCGTCTCCTCAGACTGGGCGGTGCGGGGCATGCCGTTGGTGTCGATGTACTGGGTGATGCGGATGTAGGCGATGCAGGCAGCTTCCTCCCCAATCAGGTGGATGTGGGGGTTCAGGATGGTGGTGTGGACAGGCTTACTGTTCTTAGACCACACTGGGGTGAGGAGTAGCAAACAAAAAAGACAATATTCAGTAATTGAATAAGTAATTCTAGGACTACAGGAATTTTCACAGTGGTTTATGACTAGGTATGCAATATTCTCTCTCACACTGTTCCTTTATCAATGCTTTATGGAATTAATATTTGAGAGGGTTCATATCAGCATATCTCTCTCAGCCGGCTACACACTCATTATGTTTCTCTCCCTTTCTCTTCATTTCTCTCTTCCTCACGTTCCCTCTTCATCTTTCTTGCTCTGTCATTTTCCCAATTAGCCAATCAAGTCCATTAGAGCCGTTTCCATTGCTGGGGAGAACAGTGGCTGATATGAGAGGATTAGAGCGGAGCAGGGTTGGTCCATTACTCATCACAAATGAGATATCAGGGAGCAAATGAGCCAAAAGCGTGCTGTCTGCAGCCACGGCTGGCTACAGCCACTGCATCAGCTAATGAGCACTATATTCACTTACAGAAACTGGCCCCAAGGTTCTGTTCTCCACAAGGTTCTGTTCTCCACAACTTCCTGTAATTGCCACTTTGGTAGTTTATTCCTGCAAATGTCTTTACAATTATTTGTTTTAAGTGTTTTTTTAAGTGTATTTAAAAAAATAAAATAAAAAACATTTGGTCCCGCTTTAAATGACGTGCAGCTTCTAAAGTCTTCATAAAGCCTTCATAAACACTACATAAATGTGTCACAAATCACACATTTATGTCATGCTCTATAACGAGTTTATAAATGTGGCATGACTGTGTGACATAACCACCAATATAAACCTGTGTTTTATAAAGGGTGACATAAGCACCGCTTAATAAAGGCTTTATAAATCATACTAAATAGGCTTAACAAAGCATTTATAACCTTGTCATGCATCTTGGTAGAGCATTGCAATGCCAGGATAGTGGGTTCTATTCCGGGGACCATCCATACGTAAAAATGTATGCATGCATGACTGTAAGTTGCTTTGGATAAAAGCATCTGGTAAATTGTATATATTATATTATATTACTCTAAAACATTTCTAGGACGGCCCAACCTCTTTCCCTCTTTGGTGCATAGCCAATATTGGACATGACTTCAACTTTCCCAAAAATGCTGTGCTGCAGGATGACACAAGCTCTAAAGTGTAATCCTAAACAGCAAAAAAACATTGGTTGGTCCTTTCAAAATCTGTTTATATTTTTTGCCTAATTCCATTTTTTTTTACCCACATTTCATTTTCTTGGTTATGTTTTTCCAGGTTTCAGATTTCATTTTTTAGGTTTTCCACACTTTTTTCAGACTTTTGTAATAGAAAAACAACAAAATTAGATTTTCCTTGTTCACAACAATGCTTAAAACCTCTTACGCTGACAGTCCCTGAAATCAGGCACTAGAATTACTTAAAATAATAGGTACAGTGCATTTAGAAAGTATTCAGACCCCCTTCCCTTTTTCCACGTTTTGTTACGTTACAGCTTTATTCTAAAATTTATTAAATACATGTTTCTCCTCATCAATCTGCACACAATATCCCAATATGACAAAGCAAAAACTGTTTTTTAGAAATCTTTGCAAATTAAAAAATTTAAACAGAAATACCTTGTTTACATAAGTATTCAGACCCTTTGCTATGAGACTCGAAATTGAGCTCAGGTGCATCCTGTATCCATTGATAATCCCTGAGATGTTTCTACAACTTCATTGGAGTCCACCTGTGGTGCATTAATTTGATCGGACATGATTTGGAAAGGCACACACCTGTCTATATAAGGTCCCACAGCTTTTGCTCTGACAGTGCATGTCAAAAACCAAGCCATGAGGTCGAAGGAATTGTCTGTAGATCCCCGAGACAGGATTGTGTCGAGGCACAGATCTGGGGAAGGGTAGCAAAAAATGTCTGCAGCATTGAAGGTCCGTAAGAACACAGTGGCCTCCATAATTCTTAAATGGAAGAAGTTTGGAACCACCAAGACTCTTCCTAGAGCTGGCTGCCCGGCCAAACTGAGTAATCGGGGGAGAAGGGCCTTGGTCAGGGAGGTGACCAAGAACCCGATGGTTACTCTGACAGAGCTCCAGAGTTCCTGTGTGGAGATGGGAGAAACTTACAGAAGGACAACCATCTCTGCAGCACTCCACCAATCAGGCCTTTATGGTAGAGTGGCCAAACAGAAGCCACTCCTCAGTAAAAGGCACATGACAGCCCGCTTGGAGTTTGCCAAAAGGCACTTAAATACTCTCAGACCATGAGAAACAAGATTCTCTGGTCTAATGAAACCAAGATTGAACCCTTAGCCTGAATGCCAAGTGTCACGTCTGGAGGAAACCTGGCACCACCCCTAAGGTGAAGCATGGTGGTGGCAGCATCATGCTGTGGGGATGTTTTTCAGCGGCAGGGACTGGGAGACAAGTCAGGATCGAGGAAAAGATGAACGGAGCAAAGTACAGCAAGATCCTTGACGAAAACCTGCCCCAGAGCGCTCAAGACCTCAGACTGGGGCAAAGGATCACCTTCCAACAGGACAACGTCCCTAAGGGTTTCATCCACCCATCCACCTCCCCTGCGTCGACAGGTTTCTTCTTCATGGCCAAGAAGGAGGGGGGTCTACGTCCATGTATTGTTACAGAGGTCTCAATGCCGTCCCTACTAAGTACCGCTACCCCCTCCCGTTGGTGCCGACTGCCATCGAACAGCTCCAGCTTTACTAAGCTGGACCTGCGGAGTGCCTACAATTTGATCCGCATCCAGGATGGGAATAAATGGAAGACGGCCTTGCCCTGACTCTCTGGGTACTACGAGTAATTTGTGATGCCTTATGGATTAGCCAATGCTCTGTTGGTGTTCCAGGCATTTGTTAACGAGGTGTTCTGGCATGCTTGGGCTTCAGGTGATCTACTCGGCCACATTTCATCAGACCAGAGAATCTTGTTTCTCACATCACCCACGTCCGGGTAGTCTTGGGACTCCTCCCATCATAGCACCCTCCTGAATCATTGCCCCCGTGCTTTGGGACATAGACGTGGACATCTACCAGGCTCTGGAGAGGGAACCCCCGCCTACTACCTGTCCTCTGGAGCGCACCGATATTCCCACGTTCACATCCCATGCTGCTGGACACCCAGGTATCACCTGCACTACTCAATCCATCTCCATTAAGCATTGGTGGCCCACCTTGGCGCAGGACGTCGCCCGCTACGTCAACTCCTGCTCCGTATATGCCCAAACCAAATATCTCCGGTACACTCCAGCAGGCAAACTTCTTCCCCTCCCCTGCCTCAGCGGCCTTGGTCCCATTTGTCCATAGATTTTGATACTGATCTTCCCCTGTCTGATGGTTTCACCACTGTTAGTTTTAATGAATTCAACCGTATGTAATCTTCCGACTTCAACTGTACCTGTCTGGTTAGTTTAATTTCATTAGAGACTCTCATAGCCATCATACCAGAGCCAGAGTTGCCAATTTCAGACCACTGCGCTATAGGAGCATTGCTGGAAAAAGCTCTTTCCTTAAGAATGGAATGGTGTACCAAACCATATAAAATCCATCCCTACGCTATGGAATTTAAAAATAAACCTTAAGAAATGGTTTATGGGCAAAATGCCTTAAAACTGAACAGGCTTAGAGAAAGTATAATTGTTTCAATGAACGTTACTTGGTAAACGTTACTTTATCCCTTTTACGGTTTCCTCCTTATTGATGAGATGTATTTTGTTTTCACGTTATAATCTTGTGTATATTTTGTTTTCATGTATTTTCATGAAGCATTTTGTGGTTGTATTGTGTTTAAAATTGTTGAATATAATAAAATAAAAAATCTTAACCACATCTAATGAAATATAAATTACATTTTGTCACTTATTATGGATACTGTTAGCTAGAGCTTATGGGCACAAAGGGGCTATTAATGCGCATTCCAAAGATATATATATAGATATATTACACTATAGTGTCACTCTCTCCTTCACTGGGACAATAAATGGGTTGTTGCTGCTGTATAGATTTTTATAGTCCTCCCTGGGATTTGATCCCATATCCTCTCAAATTCAACACAGTTTTCCTATAGCGTGAAACTCTCTGTGTATAATGTAAAATGTATATGTATAATTTCTAAAGATTTATAGTATGAGTGAAGGGGGAGGAAGGGAGAAAGCGGAGCAGCTTACAGTTCTCAAAGTAGAAGCGGTGGAAGTCCAGGCCCTCCACCAGGTTACCCAGAGCCTCTGGCTCAAACGCTGTCACACTGGGGTCACACATCTTCCTACAGGTGGGGGGGGGGGAGAGAGAGAGAGAGAGAGAGAGAGAGAGAGAGAGAGAGAGAGAGAGAGAGAGAGAGAGAGAGAGAGAGAGAGAGAGAGAGAGAGAGAGAGAGAGAGAGAGAGAGAGAGAGAGAGAGAGAGAGTCAGGGACAGAAAGACAACGGGAGAGAAACAGAGCAGGGGTTATCTTCTGTTCTGCTCTTCAGTGAAGCGATGAGATTGACCCTCCAGTCAGAGCTGCTCATGCAGTATATTGGGGCATGTGACTCACGCGACACAGTGTAAAAAAAGTGCAGTGTTTTCCGTCTCCATGGCAGATCGCTGCATGGTTGTAAAAGGGTTGAGCATGCAGGGAGCAGATTCTTTCCAGGCCTTGGTAATTGGCAGACAGTGAACCTACAACAACCACAGAAAACATAATCCCCTACTGGCCTGGATGGGAATTTTATACCCCCGGTTTTGAACAGGTGCTCTGATGACCCCCTGGCTGCAAGTTGTGACTGACATGCGAGGGACAGGCTCGGGGGTTGTTACTCCCCTCAGAATGCCAAGTTTGGAGAAAAACATGCTGCTGAAGAAAGCTATATCTGGCACTGTGCAGTGGGCTGGGGGAGAGTCACACTACTCAGGCACTTGGGAAATTGAATTGGTCACTTTAACCATTTACAAAGAGCTGCATATAATGAAATAAAACGTTATTCATATGGTTCACATGGAATATCTTACCATCCAGCATATGTGCATACATTTTGAGCAAATTATTGATATGCACAAACTATTCATGATCAAGGGATCAGCTTGTTTAGCCTCCAAATGGCCTTGATTGGTCATGCAGACAGTTTTCTCCCCTCCTTGATTAGAGGATTTTAGTTCCAGTCACATGCACTGGGACTGATCTCTAAATCAGTAAGGACATAGACCTAAGGAGTTTTCCCCTCACAACCCCCTTAATGCCATCTTAGATTCATGTCTAAAGCCAAACGCTGAGTTATCAATTACACTGTTACAATTGATCAGACTTTATCAGTGGAATTGCATTGAAACAGACACTAACATATGCTTCTAGTCCATCTATGTTATTTATCTGCACTCTTAGAAAAAAAGGGTTTCTTCGACTGTCCCTATGGGAGAACCCTTTGAATAACCCTTTTTGGTTCCAGGTAGAACCTTTTGGGGTTCCAGAGGGTTCTATCTGGAACCAAAAAGGGTGCTCCTGTGAGGACTGCCGAAGAACCCTTTTGGAACCCTTTTTTTGTGTACAGGAAGACAGTGAGTAAACAGCAATGGGAAGGTACAGTGAGTGAACAGCAATGGGAAGGTACAGTATATGGTTTGTTTACTTACGTGTAGCTCTCGAAGTCTCCATTGCTGATTGCTTCTATAAGCTGCTCTGTCACCTTGATGATCTCCTGTTTCCTCACTGTGAAACACAGACACACAACTCAGACACACAGCTCAGACACACAGCTCAGACACACAGATTAGACACACAGATCAGACACACAGTACAGACACACAGCTCAGACACACAGCTCAGACACACAGCTCTGCACTGAAACTACTGACAACAACCAATATGATGAATGGGACTGCAGTAAAATTCATTATTTTCCAATATGCCTGGCACTGGAAGAAATAAATGAGATCCCTCCTTCGTAAAGCCCTGGGATTTGATTACATCCTCTAAAATTCAACACAGTTTTCCTGTAGCATGAGACAGTCTGTGAGGTACCATTTTACAGTATATAGTAGGAGTAATGTGTGTGTGTGTGTGTGTGTGTGTGTGTGTGTGTGTGTGTGTGTGTGTGTGTACATGCATGCATGTGTGTGGACGTGTGTGTGTGTCAATGTCTGTGCGTCTCCATGAGTGTGTCCTCGTGTGTGGCCGTGTGTGTCCGCGTGTGTGTCCGCGTGTGTGTCCACGTGTGTTGTCCACGTGTTCGTCCATCTGTGTGTGTGTGTCCCTTTGTCTGTCCATGTGTGTGTCCATGTGTGTCTATGTGTGTGTCCATGTTTGTGTCCACATGTGTCTATGTGTGTGTGTGTGTGTGTGTCTATGTGTGTGTCCATGTTTGTTTCCACGTGTGGGTCCATGTGTGTGTGTGTCCGTGTGTGTGTCCATGTGTGTCCATGTGTATCCACGTGTGTGTCCACGTGTGTGTGTGGCCGTGTGTGTCCACGTGTGTGTCCGTGTGTGTGTCCATGTGTGTGTGTGTCTGTCCGTGTGTGTGTGTGTGTGTCCATGTGTGTGTGTGCATGTCCATATGTGTGTCCATGTGTGTGTGTGTCCATGTGTGTGTGTGTGTGTGTGTGTGTGTCCATGTGTGTGTGTGTGTGTGTGTGTGTGTGTGTGTCCATGTGTGTCTGTGTGTCCATGTGTGTCTGTGTGTCCATGTGTGTGTCCATGTGTGTGTGTCCATGTGTGTTTGTGTGTCCGTGTGTGTGTGTGTGTGTGTCCATGTGTGTGTGTGTGTGTCCATAACTGTGAGTCCAGGTGTGTGTGTGTGTGTGTCCGTGTCTGTGTCCATGTGTGTGTCCGTGTGTCAATGTGTGTATGTGTGTGTGTCCATTTGTGTGTCCATGTGTGTGTGTATGTGTCCATGTGTGTATACATGTGTGTGTCCATGTGTGTGTCCATGTGTGTGTCCATGTGTGTGTCCATGTCAGTGTGTGTCCATGTGTGTCCACGTGTGTGTCCACGTGTGTGTGTGGCCGTGTGTGTCCACGTGTGTGTCCGTGTGTGTGTCCATGTGTGTGTGTGTCTGTCCGTCCATGTGTGTGTGTGCATGTCCATATGTGTGTCCATGTGTGTGTGTGTCCATGTTTGTGTCCATGTGTGTGTGTGTGTGTGTGTGTGTCCATGTTTGTGTGTGTGTGTGTGTGTGTGTGTGTGTGTGTCCATGTGTGTGTGTGTGTGTGTGTGTGTGTGTGTGTTTCCATGTGTGTCTGTGTGTCCATGTGTGTCTGTGTGTCCATGTGTGTGTCCATGTGTGTGTGTCCATGTGTGTTTGTGTGTCCGTGTGTGTGTGTGTCCATAACTGTGAGTCCAGGTGTGTGTGTGTGTGTGTCCGTGTCTGTGTCCATGTGTGTGTCCATGTGTCAATGTGTGTATGTGTGTGTGTCCATTTGTGTGTCCATGTGTGTGTCCATGTGTGTGTGTATGTGTCCATGTGTGTATACATGTGTGTGTCCATGTGTGTGTCCATGTGTGTGTCCATGTCAGTGTGTGTCCATGTATGTGTCCATGTGTGTGTCCATGTCAGTGTGTGTCCATTTGTGTGTCCATGTCTGTGTTTGTGTTTGTCCATGTGTGTGTGTGTGTGTGTGTGTGTGTGTGTGTTTGTCCATGTGTTTGTCTGTGTGTGTGTGTGTCCTTGTGTGTGTGTTTGTCCATGTGTGTGTGTCCGTTTGTGTATGTCCATGTGTGTATCCGTGTGTGTGTGGGTTTGTCCGTGTGTGTCCATGTGTGTGTCCATGTCTGTATGTGTGTGTGTTCATGTGTGTGTGTCCATATCTTTGTGTGTGTCCATGTGTGTGTGTGTGTGTGTGTCCATGTCTATGTGTGTGTCCATGTGTGTGTCCAGGTGTGTGTCTGTGTATTTGTGTGTGTCCATGTGTGTGTGTGTGTGTGTGTGTCCATGTCTATGTGTGTGTCCATGTTTGTGTCCATGTGTGTGTGTGTGTCCGTGCGTGTGTGTCCTTGTGTGTGTGTTTGTCCATGTGTGTGTGTCCGTTTGTGTATGTCCATGTGTGTATCCGTGTGTGTGTGGGTTTGTCCGTGTGTGTCCATGTGTGTGTCCATGTCTGTATGTGTGTGTGTTCAGGTGTGTGTGTCCATATCTTTGTGTGTGTCCATGTGTGTGTGTGTGTGTGTGTCCATGTCTATGTGTGTGTCCATGTGTGTGTCCAGGTGTGTGTCTGTGTATTTGTGTGTGTCCATGTGTGTGTGTGTGTGTGTGTGTCCATGTCTATGTGTGTGTCCATGTTTGTGTCCATGTGTGTGTGTGTGTCCGTGCGTGTGTGTCCATGTGTGTGTCCGTCTGTGTGTGTCCGTCTGTGTGTGTCTGTGTGTGTGTGTGTCCATGTGTGTGTCTGTGTCTGTGTGTGTCCATTTGTGTGTCCATGTGTGTGTCCGTGTGTGTGTGCCCGTGTGTCCGTGTCCGTGTGTCCGTGTGTGTGCTGCCTGCTGCCTCCCAGTGATTTGGTGAGTATGAGGGGGCTGTTCTCTGCCCACACGGAGAGCTGCTTGTGCCGAGAGAGCTTTACTCCCACCAGCTCTGGGTCACAGCTGGGAAAGCAAGGTCTTAAATGGTAAAGAGGGGATGCTCATAGGGGTAACATCCTTACAGTTAGTCCTCCTAACCCACTTTTCCTCTTCAGTAAATACAGAACTGATGGAATTATCGTTTGCTCTCTTTCTCTATAGCCTTCCTTCAGCCCCCTAACACCTCCTCCAACCACTGCTGAGAACACTTTTCTATCTCTCGTCTCGCCCACTCCACCCACACAGTTTCTCTGCATCGTATCTCCCTCCTCCCTGGAAAAATCCCAATGCAATTTTCTGGAACTACTCGTGAGAGGAATTAAAGTGCTGAAATGTATACATTTGTTGCCAAAAATTAAATGAGCTTCTCTAGTCAATTAGGAGCATTAACTCACAGGCCCTTCTCTTCTACACTAAAATGAAAGGTGCAAGTTGGAACCAAATAAGGTTCTTGAGAGCGATGCCAGAAGGGAACCATTTTAGGGTCTCTGAAGAATCATAAATGAGATGGTTCTTTGAAGAACCATACAAAAATCCCAAAACAGAAATGCCCTCTAGGTCCGTAATTGAATACCCCTTCTGGAAGGCTTTAAGCCTATTTGCATATTTCCCAGGGTGCCTTTCAAGTGAATTACCAGTACCACACATCTATGTTTACTAGTGACAGAGACATGGTTGTTGCATTCATTCATTTTCAGTCCTGTGGCCTTCACCAAGTGAGATCCTAAGTGAATATGTTGTCATTAAAATCGAATTATTTAATTATTCAATACATATTTCTGAAGGCCTTCTTTTAAGGGCTTAGTTTAACCTTAATTCAGTGGCCTGAAACTCATAGTTTACAAGCCACATCAGGCCTGCAAGTCACATTATGCTGGCTTGCAAAGTGATGTGTTATTCTTATTGGAATCCAGCCAGAGTGGGGATATCAAACATTTAGAATTTTTATTCAACCGCAACCTAAATTCAGAAAGACTGCCAGGGTTTGGAAGACTAATATATGAGACTACCTTAAACATCTAAAATGGAACAATCATATCAGTGTGCGATAAATCCAAGTAACAGATTGGAATATTTTAGAAAAATGTTATTTACATTTGAGAAGCATAAGATGGAATTAATCAATGCAAAAACATAGATACTAAAACAAACAATTACACAAATCTACCCACAATAGAGCATGCTGGGAAACATGTTTTGGTTCAACTCTGGTCATAGAGAGCAATAGTAATGGTGTCTTTTTGTAGGCACTAACTCAGTCATGGCTTGTTGGCCAAAGCCTATGGTAAAATGAATTGAACAGACATTCCTATGGGGAAAGAATAAGGTTTAGGGATAAACGCCCAAAATAATATCTGTGGCAAACACAGGTTTATGAGATCTTATAAATTTTGTTCTATGAGATAATCTTCATCAGTTGATGTAACTTTTTGTGAATTTTAAAGCATTCATCTAATAAAAAATAACATATAACACATGCTTCATAATTCATAAAGGTAATGTTAACTGACTGATATTATCTCATAGAACAAAACATAAGATCTCCTAAGCCTGTGTTAACCTCAGACCTTATTTTTATCCCAAAACATTATTCTTTCCCCATAGGAATGTCTGAACCAACCAGAGGTAAATCATTTCCTGGCGAGCTCTATTAACACCAACAATGGGGTTATTTTACATCACTGAATCAACACTAGAAATGTTACACTGAAAAATAAACACTAGTCAATACTGGCCAATTTGCTGTGTGCTAGGAAAGGGACATATCTGCAGGCGTCCATACATTTCAAGAACCTTTTAAACAAATCAAATGTTGTTTGTCACATGCTTTGTAAACAACAGATGTAGACTAACAGTGAAATGCTTACTTATGGGCCCTTCCCAACAATGCAGAAAATGTTTTGAAATAGTAATTTATTTTAATTTAAAATGTTTTGAGTTCTGAAGAACCATAGATGCCACGTTAAGAACCCCAAAATTAACTCAGGTTCTTTATCAGGCATGAGTTCTCCAAGGAACCTTAAGAGCTGAGGAAAAAACATTGAATAACTTGTATTAATTGTTTCAGTGTACTTGGTAAGACGTGGAGGTTTACTGACAGAGAGAAGTCTTTATATCAATTTATTCCCATTCCCTAGAACACTGAGGCTCAAACCGAAGAAGCCCTTAATGACATAAGCAATAGCAATGCAACTCCCCCACCAACCGTTATCTAACTGACTTACTCATATTCATTCATGAGGGTACTGCCTCAGTCAATATATCAAAAGGGAGTCAATACAGCAGGTATTTGTATTGCTTTATGAACTGAAATGTTTTAACAGTGGTCAATTGTCATGGTAGACCTGTCTCAAAAAACATACAGCAGAGATGTTTTTAATCTGCTGTCCCCCTCGTTAGATTGTCAGTCACTAGCCATATACAGTGCATTCGGAAAGTATTCAGACCCCTTCCCCTTTTCAACCTTTTGTTACAATACAGCCATATTCAGAAATATGGGTTGTGCGTCATTAATCTACACACAATATCCCATATTGACAGAGCGAAAACAACTTTAGAAATGCTTGCAAACGTATAAAAAATTAAATACATTCAGTATTCAGACCCTTGGCTATGAGACTCGAAATTGAGCTCAGGTGCATCTTGTTTAAATTGATCATCCTTGAGATGTTTCTATAACTTGAGAGATCCTTAATGAAAACCTGCTCCAGAACACTCAGGATCACAGACTGAGCCGAAGGTTTACCTTCCAACAGGACAATGACCCTAAGCACAGAGCCAAGACAATGCAGGAGCAGCTTTGGGACAAGTCTCTGTCCTTAAATGGCCAAGCCAGAGCCCGGACTTGAACCCGATCTAACATCTCTGGAGAGACCTGAAAATAGCTATGCAGCAACCAACCTGACAGAGCTTGAGAAGATATGCAGAGAAGAATGGGAGAAACTCCAGAAATACAGGTGTGCCAAACTTGAAGACTCAAGGCTGTAATTCCTGCCAAAGGTGCTTCAACAAAGTACAGAGTAAAGGGTCTGAATACTGTAAATGTGATATTTCAGTTTTTTATTTTTTATACATCTGCAAAAAAATCTTAAAGGCTGTAACGTAACAAAATGTGGAAAAAGTCAAGGGGTCTGAATTCTTTCCAAATACACTATAAGAGGACTGTAACTGAAATAAGAGTGAACCTATTCATAGCCGTGCTGTGCTGGTGTTATGGTTATTTATAGCATTATTGAATGTCACTTTGAGCCAGAGAAAGCCATATCTCAACAGCTGTGTGTGTGTGAGTGTGAGTAACATACAGTATATTATGCTTGTAGGGTATCTGTTTAGCAGAGATACTGTATATTCCTCCTGAAAGCTGTCACCCTGTCCTATTAACACGTCTAGGCTGCTATTGGTGTGGCTGTGAGAGGTGAGAGGAGGGGATAACCTTACCTCTGGTGTCTTCATCCTCAATAGTGGTGTTGGTGCTTTCAGAGGATTCCTAGAAACAACACACAGACATGTTCAGAGATTCACACTCAATTAAGCAGGTGTTATTCTCTCCACACAAGGGTGAGTGGAAGATCTGAGTCAACACACACACACACACACACACCTTGGACAGACAGCCAGCCTCCTCCCTGTCTGCACCTTTAAGAGAGAGAGAACAGGCTATTTGGTTAATCAGAGGTCTGGGGGCTAAGAGGAGTAGGCTGAGATAGGGGAGGAACAGGAGAGAGAGAACCCCTCACCCCCACAAGAGAATATATAAAAGCAGCGGGATTAGGTAACGTTAGAGATGGGATGTTCACACACAAAAACAAAAAGAAAGTCCAGCTCCATTTTGAATGACAGCTTTATTCGCTTGTTCTTTGGTTCGTTTGGATTTTTTAAAGCTATTACCACTTTCCCTGTTAGGCGGAAAGCCGAGCGCGGCACAGACGCGCGGTCAAGAGGGTGGGGGGATATCACACTCACCATCAGCTGGACGCTGGAACTGGACTTCCTTTTCTGGAAGAGAAATGAGAAGAAGTTAGACAGGAACACACAGAATGAGATGGAGATGGAAGCCAGGGAGCGACAGAGGGAGGAGAGGGAAACCTCCATGCTGCGGAAGGAGGATGTGTGTGTGTGTGTGTGTGTGGCGTTCGTATTGCCACGGTGCCCTTGTTGTCTCTCCCGGACACCTCGCTGAGTTGTCTGGTTGGCAGGACGTGTGGCGGTGTGCCGGTGTGTCATGTAGGAAATCTCCAGGCCAGGCAGGGCTGTGTTCAGGGAGGAGGTGGCATGGCTGAGTGGCCAGCAGCATGCCTCACTAATCCCAGTATAAGACACCCTGGACTGGACTGGCTGCTCCTTAAGGCCCCCGGGGGAACTGGGGGATTACCACAGGTGGGGCGTATCCCTGATACATGTGTATAGTAACTCACACACACTAACTCATAGAAACACACTCATAATACTGGAACAGACAAACAACATCAATAAACAGACAAACTCTCCTTTAGGCTCTCAGACAGGTAAGATGTCCAAGCACTAATCTCATTAGCTACCTATTTAATTGACAATATGCTGGACATTGAATTATGTCGCAGCAAAGCATGTTTTTGAACAGAGTTGATATGAATCTTCTGTTCCTTGGGCAGGTAGCCTAGTGGTTAGAGCGTTGGACCATTAACCGAAACGTCACTGGTTTGAATACCAGAGCCGACAAGAAAAAAAAAGAAAAAAAAGAAACTTGTGTCCTTGAGCAAGGGACTTAACCCTACTTTGCTCCAGGGGCTGATTTGTAGATAAGAATTTGTTCTTAACTGACTTGCCTAGTTAAATAAAGGTGAAATAAAAAATATATATACACTACAGTTCAAAAGTTTGGGGTCGCTTAGAAGTTTCTTTGTTTTTGAAAGAAAAGCAAATTTTTTGTCCATTAAAATAACATCAAATTGATCAGAAATACAGTGTAGACATTGTTAATGTTGTAAAGGAGATCTCGTACAACGCTGTGTACTGCTCCCTTCACAGTTGCAAGAAAAAGCCATATTTCAGACTGGCCAATAAAAATAAAAGATTAAGGGCTAAAGAACACAGACACTGGACAGAGGAAGATATGGCTTTTTTTTTGCAACTCCGCCTAGAAGGCCAGCATCCCGGAGTCTCCTCTTCACTGTTGACGTTAAGACTGGTGTTTTGCGGGTACTATTTAATGAAGCTGCCAGCTGAGGACTTGTGAGGCTTCTGTTTCTCAAACTAGACATTCTAATGTACTTGTCCTCTTGCTCAGCTGTGCACCGGGGCATCCCACTCCTCTTTCTATTCTGGTTAGAGCCAGTTTGCGCTGTTCTGTGAAGGGAGTAGTACACAGCGTTGTACGAGATCTTCAGTTTCTTGGCAATTTCTCACATGGAATAGCCATTTCTCAGAACAAGAATAGACAGACGAGTTTCAGAATAAAAACGCACATTCTTTGTTTTTGGTCATTTTGATCCTGTAATCGAACTCACAAATGCTGATTCTCCCGATACTCAACTATTCTAAAGAAGGACAGTTTTATTGCTTCTTTAATCAGCACAACAGTTTTCAGCTGTGCTAACATAATTGCAACATGTTTTATAATGATCAATTAGCCTTTTAAAATGATAAACTTGGTTAGCTAACACAACGTGCTATTGGAACACAGGAGTCGTGGTTGCTGATAATGGGCCTCTGTACGCCTATGTAGATATTCCATTAGAAATCAGCCGTTTCCCGCTACAATAGTCATTTACAACATTAACAATGTCTACACTGTATTTCTGATCAATTTGATGTTATTTTAATGGACAAAAAAAACAAGGACATTTCTAAATGACCCCAAACTTTTGAACAGTAGTGTATGTTAGTAGGGGAATTAGTCCAGTTGTTAGAAAAAACAGGAAATGTGTGTGTCTTTTTAAACATAAGGATTTATGTCAAGAAAGATGACTGAACTTGGACTGCTTCTCCGCCAGCTGTCTCTGTGCATCTGAACAGTGTGACATTAGGTCAAAACTAAACATTCCACCACCCAGTCTCACACCAAGGCATGGGGCCGATACAATAGACTGTTCAGAGATAAGTCAAACTCCCATCATTGTACATATTGTAGTTGGATCCGTGTTCACAAGTTTTCAAAGAGCATGTTTGATTATTCCGTTTTGCAGTGAAGGCTTTGATGTGAAAATACCTTTCACCTTTCACAAAATGTTGAATAACGGGCAGATTTTGAAATGATAACGGTCTATGGACAGAGTGTATTGTATAAACTAAAAGGCTAGCCCCAAAAAGTCCTCCTCTAGGTCAGGTTTTTTTCCACAGTGAGAAGAGAACCCTGTGGAGCTGGAGCCCTACCTTCACACCATCCGTCTTCTTGTTGGCCTTGTTACCTCCTGTGCGGGACACAAAGAGAAACAGGGACAGGGCGATCAAAAAGGGCACAGAAGCCCAGAAGAGGAGGGCGAAGGGCATGGCCAACACTCAGTCAAATGCAAAGAGTTAGAAGAAAAGGGAGTAAATCAGATCCATATGTCTCCTGGGAAATAAAATGTTATATCTTCTTCAAATCAAGGCCTCTTCCTGATCTCCACTGGTCATAAGCTCGATGAGACGGTCACTAGGAGAATCCAAACCCAGCGGCTTGTTGAAGATTTTCTCAGGTCATTCAACTGGTCAAACAATAGTTTTAAGGGAAATTAAGCACCATAAAAAGAAAAAAACGCACATTTCCAACGGTTTACTCTATAGTGTAATACCAGAGGTTCTGGCGATCCAGACTGGGCTTTGCTACAGAGGCTGGCCGTGTGGGTGAGAGGGATCCCTGATATAGGAGCACTTGAGATAGGGCGATAGCATGGGCACATTCCAGCTCCCCTCCCTCACTCTTTAAAGTTTGACTATGACCCATACAGTACACCACGTCATGTTGTTCCTAGTGCTCTGGTCCAGTTTGTTACCCGCACCCTCTACCTATCCTCTTCAACTCTTCTCCTCCTCGTTTCTGAGCTGGAATCATTTATTTTCTGTCCTCTCTCTGAAGCTGAGCCAGGGTGTTTCCCCCACTTGATTTTCATCAACATGGCTACTAATTTTAGCCCTGGGGTGGGCCGGGGCCGTGTGGAGAATGGCCTCTCGTCAGCTGGGGCGTAGCCTGATCCCTAGCCTCGCAGCCCCCTACCTCCCTGGCAGTGTGACCCCACTCTCTCCTGCTGCTGGGGGCTGTGAGGGGGTTTGGCTATATGCCGATGGGATTTCCCCCTGGTCTGCTCCCGTCTGCAGTGGAATGGCTCTTGTAACCCCAAGCACTGTCCTGAGATCTGTTTTCTCTACCCTAATCCAAATCGCACTAATTATCATCTTAAAAGCAAATCTGGCCTTGGACCAGCGTTTACACAGCACTTCCGACAAGGGTTGGGGAGTAACGAATTACATGTAAGGAACTACAAAAAACAGTAACTGCAATCCTTTACGTTAAAAATACGCAAAAATATTGTAATCAGATTACAGATACTAGATGATTACTACTTTTAAATTCAGAAAGGATGTTTGAACAAAAAATGCGCTCTTGCAACAGCTGCATAGTGCAGATCCAACCCTATGGAATAAAAGTGTGGCTTTTATTGCTAAAATATTTGATAGACTTAAAGAGGCAATTTGTAGTTGCTACATCAATTTTTGGACTTATAAATGATATATTCAGTACAGGCAAAAGTTTGGACACACCTCATTCAAGGGTTTTTCTTTATTTTTACTATTTTCTACATTGTAGAATAATAGTGAAGACTTCAAAATTATGAAATAACACATAATCATGTAGTAACTAAAAAAGTGTTAAACAAATCAAAATATATTTTATATTTTAGATTCTTCAAAGTAGCCACCCTTTGCCTTGATGATAGCTTTGCACATTCTTGCCAAAGCATGCTATTCCATGAGCACAGCATTTATTTTTCAACTCAAATCAATGAGCCCAATCAGTCAACTATGTAAACTTTAACATTGATTTATCCTGCAATAGATGTTGTTCAATTGGTAACATACATTTTTGTCTTCTTCTAATGCCTCTTAAGGGGAAAGTAATCTAAAAGTAGCGGAATGTAATCAGATTACGTTACTGAGTTTGGGTAATCCAAAAGTTACGTTACTGATTATAATTTTGGACAGATAACTTGTAACTGTAACGGATTACATTTAGAAAGTAACCTACCCAAACCTGCTTCTGACCCACCCCAAGCATAATAGGAGAAGTTAATAGGCTAGGAAACAGGCTATTAATAGCTTAAAGGGGAGATTTGGCTCCAGCCACATTATCTGGATAGTGGGGGCTTTGTAAAAAGGCATAAAGCTGCATTCCTGCCGTATACATTATCTGTGCACAGTAGTTCTCAACGGCTATCTGGAGGGTAAAGATAGACTGGGGGAAAAAGGAAAGATGAATGGTAGTGCTTAGAGGTGCTGAGATGGTTTTAAGTCCACAAGGCCTCTAGGGTCAGTGCTGTGGGGGCTTGGCTTTCAGACAGAATTCCCTGGCAGGTGGGAGATATGGGGTGGGGGTCTATTCCTGACTGGTATGAGAATGCGTACCCATGTAAAGATGGCCCCTCACTGCTATTACTTTCCCCTGGCTGTCTCCTTCAGGTTTACTTATTTAACATAAGAATGTTTATGTGGAGCTATGAGGTTGGGATCAACTGTGTTGGATGGAGATTGGTAGAGAAGTGTAAACTGGAAGATTGGAAGGGGATCTCTCCAGCTCTGTGTCGGTGAAGGTGGCTACATTGATCCTGGGATTGTGTGGCCTTATGGTGTAACGGGAGCCTGCCAAAGACACATAAGGCTACATGCCAGATGGAACTACATCCCTGTTATTTCAAAGCAATGTTCAACTGTGACTCCTTCATCAAGCCGTCCCTTCCTTGTCACCAAGAGGAGTATAAGAAATTAGAGGATTTGACAAAACATTGCAGATTACAGCAACATAGGGATGGTAAATAGTCACATTATGTTCCACTAGTTCAGTGGTGGATTCCATGGCACAGAACCATCTGAGTGAAGTCATGGAGGGACTGAGGACCCAATAGCAGATGGCTCAGCCACAGTAAGTGGGTTGTGATGACAACAACACATGCACCTTTGTCAATCAACAATCTACATTGTGATAACAACTAGCCTTTTAGTTAACAGATGGCCAATGTCTTCCAGCCTCCCAATTATCATTAAGCTATTGCTTTACAGACTAAACACAAAATGTCCTTGAAAGATTTTAGTCATAGGAGAAAATAATATGTCCTACACTGTGTCTGTTTAGAACAGAATTCCCAGACGTCAATCCAATGAATGTGACAATGAATGTGTTGGTATATACAGACCAAAGTGTCTTACAGGGGAGTGTCAATTGGCATGGGTAAGTGTCCTGATGCATGGCCAGTGAGTTCCACAAGCTGTCATCATCTCCTCCCTGCTCCATAGGCTTGGAGCCCCCAGTCTAGGAGCAGCCATCTGAGACCATGTCACTCCTCTAGGATAGTGACCTCCCTAGGGACACCGTTAAGTTGTCCTCTAGTCTGTAGTTCAATTGGTAGAGCCTGGCACAATGCCATGGTAGTGGGTTTGATTCCCAGGAACACCCGTACGTTAAAAAAAGGAGACACGCATGACTGGATGTCGCTTTGGATAAAAGCGTCTGTTAAATGGCATATTATTATTATTTTTAAGCCCACACTCACTCATTAATGGAGAGGAGGACCATTCTGACAAGGCACCTCTACATTACTTACCTGAGAAGTTCCGGGTTGCCAACATGGTGGTGAGAATGGCACCCTTTAAACAAAGAGAGATGGATCGTTACATAAGATGAAAGAACAAAAGTATTGATAAAAACTTTAAGTTTATAATGCCACTGTGTTCTTGTTGGCAACCAAGCTTGGCTAGAATATATTATTAACAGCTTGAGTAGGTTGCCCACATGTAATATCAACAGATTGGATTGCTGCTTACTGTCAAACTAATGACCTAGAGTACTTCAACAGTTGCTATGTCTTAACAGCACCAAATAAAATGTGCATTGCCAATCTCTATTCAAAAAGCAGTTGGTATTACTGCATGAATGATATCACAATTCAGTAGTTTTAAGGTGTAGGTTTTTCAGATTTTTTAAGTGGAAGCTGAATGCATTACAATTAAATGGATCTGCCTAAAAGGGGTTGTGTAAAAGAGCAAACACAAAACTAAATGCATTAGATAGTTTCCATCTTGAACCGTGCATGGACTCGTTTAATGAAATACATTTTGCCTCAATAGATTGTGCCATGAATGCCATTTTGCCTTGATCCATTTCCATCCTCATTCAAACTATTGGACTGAAACCCCCATCACTAGTGGCCTAGTAATGTATGTCTGATATTTTTGCCCTACTCTGGACAATACAGAGATTTCCATGTCATATACCCAGTATCATATCTACTGTACACTTCATTTTGCTATACCTTGAGCTTCCTTCTGGCGTTGAACTTTTTCAGGCATTCCACTGTCTCCTGTCTGTGCATGCAGGAGGCCACAGTGGAGCGGTGCTGTAGAGAGAGAGAAAAATAGAAACAAAAGTCATGTCCGGTTAGACACAGGGCTGAATCTTACTGCACATTGTGATCATTGTGAGAATGTATGGACATGCATGCTCTGTACTCACTGAGATCCACGGGTGCTTGAGGACCTCAGAGGCCGTGATGCGCTTTGCAGGGTTGATGGTCAACATCTTGTTAATGAGATCCTTCGCCTCTGGAGTAACAGTGTCCCACTCAGGCGAGGGGAACTACAGTACATATAGGAGGAGACATAGCACAGAGCTGATGGCCTTTACATAGAAATAAATAATGGGAATGAGCGAAAATCTATTTTCCAAACGATTTTCCAAAGTCTGTATGCAGAGTAGAGGAATAAGAAAGGGTAGAGTGTGCCATGGGATACTATGACTGTCATTGAATAAGAAAAACATGCAGATATTTTCCCAGCAGAAAGCCACCATCAGGCACTGTATTTAAGATGATTCATCTCCTTGGAAACTGGTGCGTTACACAATACTGGAGAGACACTTTGTGCATTTCAACTGTTCCCCATCAGCCGTGAGCAGTAAAGTAATGAAGGGGTATCGTATTGTTAAGAACAGGAGCTAGGAGGGATGTGACTCACATCGTAGGCCCCAGCCTTGATCTGCTGGTACAGCCTGTGCTGGTCCTCATCCCAGAATGGAGGGTAGCCCACCAGTAAGATGTACAGGATCACACCTGGCACAGACATGATACATCACTATACAATAGGAGACTGTCCATCACTCTAGTTACTCAAGAATTACCTAGCATATAGCACATACAAAAAAAGGTGCTGAAGAAATCAATACTTCTGAACCTTGATCCATCACATACAGTTGAAGACGGAAGTTTACATACACCTTAGCCAAATACATTTAAACTCAGTTTTTCACAATTCATGACATTTAATCCTAGTAAAAATTCCCTGTTTTAGGTCAGTTAGGATCATCATTCCCAGTGGGTCAGAAGTTTACATGCACTCAATTAGTATTTGGTAGCTTTGTCTTTAAATTGTTTAACTTGGGTCAAATGTTTCGGGTAGCCTTCTACAAACGTCCCACAATAAGTTGGCTGAATTTTGGCCCATTCCTCGTGACAGAACTGGTGTAACTGAGTCAGGTTTGTAGGACTCCTTGTTCGCACATGCTTTTTCAGTTCTTCACACAAATCTTCTATAGGATTGAGGTCAGGGCTTTGTGATGGCCTATCCAATACCTTGACTTTGTTGTCCTTAAGCCATTTTGCCACTACTTTGGAAGTATGCTTGGGGTCATTGTCCATTTGGAAGACCCATTTGCCAACAAGCTTTAACTTCCTGACTTATGTCTTGAGATGTTGCTTCAATATATTTACATCATGTTCCTTCCTTATGATGGCATCTATTTTGTGAAGGACACCAGTCCCTCCAGCAGCAAAGCACCCCCACAACATGATGCTGCCACCCCCGTGCTACACGGTTGGGATGGTGTTCTTCGTCTTGCAAGCCTCCCCCTTTTTCCTGGTCTAACAGTTCTATTTTTGTTTCATCAGACCAGAGGACATTTCTCCAAAAACTACGATCTTTGTCCCCATGTGCAGTTGCAAACCGTAGTCTGGCTTTTTTATGGCGGTTTTGGAGCAGGGGCTTCTCCTTGCTGAGCGGCCTTTCAGGTAATGTCGATATAGGACTCGTTTTACTGTGGATATAGATACTTTGTACCTGTTTCCTCCAGCATCTTGTTCTGGGATTGATTTGCACTTTTAGCACCAAAGTACGTTAATCTCTAGGAGACAGAGCGGTATGACGGATGCGTGGTCCCATGGTGTTTAGACTTGCATACTATTATTTGTACAGATGAACGTGGTACCTTCAGGCATTTGGAAATTGCTCCCAATGATGAACCGGACTTGTGGAGGTGTACAATTTTTTTTTGGAGGTCTTGGCTGATTTCTTTAGATTTTTCCATGTCGTCGAGCAAAGAGGCACTGAGTTTGAAACCTCCAATTGACTCAAAATATGTAAATTAGCCTAACAAAAGCTTCTAAAGCCATGACATAATTTTCTTGAATTTTCCAAGCTGTTTAAAGGCACAGTCAACTTAGTGTATGTAAACTTCTGACCCACTGGAATTGTGATATAGTGAATTATAAGTGAAATAATCTGTCTGTAAACAATTGTTGGAAGAATTACTTGTGTCATGTACAAAGTAGATGTCCTAACCGACTTGTCAAAACTATAGTTTGTTAACATGAAATCTGTGGAGTGGTTGAAAAATGAGTTCAACTTAAGTGTATGTAAACATCCGACTTCAACTGTATGTATGTATGTACATTGTATGTGTGTGTGTGTGTGTGTGTGTGTAGTTCAAATCAAATCAAATTGTATTTGTCACATGCGCCGAATACAACAGGTGTAGACCTTACCGTGAAATGCTTACTTACAAGCCGAGTCAATGTGCGGGGGTACAGGTACCGAGTCAATGTGCGGGGGTACAGGTACTGAGTCAATGTGCGGGGGTACAGGTACCGAGTCAATGTGCTGGGGTACAGGTACCGAGTCAATGTGCGGGGGTACAGGTACTGAGTCAATGTGCGGGGGTACAGGTACCGAGTCAATGTGCTGGGGTACAGGTACCGAGTCAATGTGCGGGGGTACAGGTACCGAGTCAATGTGCGGGGGGTACAGGTTAGTCGAGGGGTAAGGTAAGGTAAGGTAGGGGTAAAGAGACTATGGATAGTGTAGATAGTCAATGTAGATAGTCCAGGTGGCCATTTTATTAATTGTTCAGCAGTCTTATGGCTTGGGGGTAGAAGCTGTTAAGGAGCCTTTTGGACCTATACTTGGCGCTCCGGTACCGCTTGCAGTGCGGCAGCAGAGAGAACAGTCTATGACTTAGGTGACTGGAGTCTTTGACAATTTTTTGGGCCTTCCTTCTACACCACCTAGAATATACAGTACCAGTCAAAAGTTTGAACACACCTACTCATTCAAGGGTAGAATAATAGTGAAGACATCAAAACTATTAAATAACAAATATGGATTCATGTAGTAACCAAAAAAGTGTTTTTAGATTTTAGATTCTTCAAAGTAGCCACCCTTTGCCTTGATGACAGCTTTGCACACTCTTGGCATTCTCTCAACCAGCTTCATAAGAAATGCTTCCATATGCTGAGCATTTGTTGGCTGCTTTCCTTCAACTCATCCCAAACCATCTCAATTGGGTTGAGGTCAGGTGATTGTGGAGGCCAGGTCATCTGATGCAGCACTCCATCACTCTCCTTTCTGGTCAAATAGCCCTTATACAGCCTGGAGGTGTTTTGTGTTATTGTCCTGTTGAAAAACAAATGATAGTTCCACTAAGCGCAAACCAGATGGGATTGCGTATCATTGCAGAATGCTGTGGTAGCCATGCTGGTTAAGTGTGCATTGAATTCTGCAGCAGAGGTAACTTCTTTTCCTGTGGTGGTCCTCATGAGAGACAGTTTCGTCATAGCCAGTTTCATCATTTTGATTGGAACCAAAAATCTCAAATTTGTACTCATCAGACCAAAGGACAGATTTCCACCGGTTTAATGTCCATTGGTCGTGTTTCTTGGCCCAAGCAAGTCTCTTCTTCTTATTGGTGTCCTTTAGTGGTGGTTTCTTTGTAGCAATTCGACCATGAATGCCTGATTCACACAGTCTCCTCTGAACAGTTGATGTTGAGATGTGTCTGATACTTGAACTCTGAAGTATTTTTTGGGGCTGCAATCTGAGGTGCAGTTAACTCTAATGATCTTATCCTCTGCAGCAGAGGTAACTCTGGGTCTTCCTTTCCTGTGGTGGTCCTCAGTTTCATCATAGCACTTGATGGTTTTTGTGACTGCACTTGAAGAAGCTTTCAAAGTTCTTGAAATGTTCCAGATTTACTGACCTTCATGTCTTGAAGTAATGATGCTGTTGTTTCTCTTTGCTTATTTGAGTTGTTCTTGCCATAATATGGACTTGGTCTTTTACCAAATAGGGCTATCTTCTGTATACCACCACTACCTTGTCACAACACAACTGATTGGCTCGAACGCATTGAGTATGACACAAATTCCACAAAATGTACTTTTAACAAGGCACACCTGTTAATTGAAATGCATTCCAGGTGACTACCACATGAAGCTGGTTGAGAGAATTCCAAGAGTGTGCAAAGCTGTCATCACGGCAAAGAGTGGCTACTTTGAAGTAGTTTGTTTAACACTTTTTTGGTTACTACGTGATTCCATATGTGTTATTTAACAGTTTTGATGTCTTCACTATTATTCTACAATGTAGAAAATAGTAAAAATAAAGAAAAATCAATCCTTGAATGAGTAGGTGTGTCTAAACATTTGACTGGTACTGTAGGCCCTGGATGGCAGGAAGCTTGGCCCCAGTGATGTACTGGCCGTACGCACTTCCCTCTATAGCGCCTTATGGTCGGATACCGAGCTGTTGCCGTACCAGGCGGTGATGCAACCGGTTAGGATGCCCGCGATGGTGCAGCTGTAGAACTTTTTGAGGATCTGGGGGCCAATGCCAAATCTTTTCAGTCTCCTGAGGAGGAAAAGCTGTTGTTGTGCCCTCTTCACAACTGTCTTGGTGTGTTTGGACCATGATAGTTTGTCTGTGATGTGGACACCAAGGAACTCTCGACCCGCTCCACTACAGCCCCGTCAATGTTAATGGTGGTCTGTTCGGCCTCCTTTTCCTGTAGTCCACAATCAGCTCCTTTGTCTTGCTCACATTGAGGGAGAGGTTGCTGTCCTGGCAACACACTGCCAGGTATCTGACCCTGTCCCTATAGGCTGTCTCATCGTTGTTGGTGATCAGGCAAACTTAATGATGGTGTTGGTGTCGTGCTTGGTCATGGGAGTACAGGAGGGGACTAAGCACGCATCCCTGAAACATTGAATGCTTGAGGTTGAAAATGCCAGTGAAGACACTTGCCAGTTGGTCCACGCATTCTCTGAGTACACGTCCTGGTAATCCATCTGGCATTAATATCTCTGTGTTTGATGAAAAGATAAGGTGCTGCAGAAGTAATATATAATATTACGTATGTATGTAAAGTGGGGTCCTTAATTATTGGCAACCTTGATAAAGATTAGCAAAAAATTTAGAAAGATCTCCCCCAATCTGTTCTCCAATCTCATATTACAATTTATTGAAAACAGGGGTGGCAATAACTTTGACCCCTATCTTTAAAAAAAAAATCTCTGAGCAATTGTATTAGTATAAAATTATTTATTTTTAGCATACAATATAGTTAGTATTTGTATTATTATAATTATTTAATTTTATTTAATTCCTCTTTATCAAGGGTGCAAATAATTTTGGACCAGACTGTATGTCTTTTATACACCCCTCACTGCCAACTCCCTTGCCCTTGGTCTCTCAGATGGGTTAACCATACAGACAGCGGGGCGCACATACGGATACAGTTCCATGTCAGGACATTATAAATCTGGAGAATGAACCCCTACAAATTTTTACTCCCCCCTTCCTCTCCCTCCTCCGAAGCCTGCGGAGCTAACAGACCCATTGGCCATGAAGCCCACGTGCATCTAAAGGTGAGCAGCAGCAAAAGGCCCTTATCAAAAGGCAGGGAAATATAGCTATGCATAGCTTTCTCCTGCTTCAAAAGACCAGTGGTAGCGTGAAACTTAATTTATAATTTTTTTTAGCAAACCACAAGGTTAAACTGCTCATTCTAGAACAACCTCTCCCTCAAAGTCAGCAAGACAAAGGAGCTGATCGTGGACTACGGGAAAAGGAGGGCCAGGTACGCCCCCATCCACATCTACAGTACAAGGCTGTAACGTCAGTGGAGCGGGTCGAGAGCTTCAAGTTCCTCGGTGTCCACATCACTAAGGAATTAACATGGTCCACACACACAAGCATTGACCCTCTTTATTATTTATCTTGTTGCCTGGTCACTTTACCCCTACCTACGTATATGTACAGTACATAGCTAGTTCAATGACCTCTTACCCCTGCACATCGACTCGGTACTGGTACCTCGTGTATATAGTCAAGTTATCGTTACTCATTGTGTATTTAATCCTTGTGTTATAATTGTTGAACGGTGCAAATGTAATGGCATCAAACACCTGGAAACCATGTTTTTTATGTATTTGATACCATTCCACTGATTCTGCTCCAGTCTTCACCACGAGCCCATTCTCCCCAATTAAGGTGCCACCAACCTCCTGTGGTCTACACCTGTTGTTTCCAAAGCATGTGACAAATTTAGCTGCTCAGCTCAATGTGAAAAGTCCCTGCAGCCTTAAATATTGTCAATGTTTATATATGATTCATATTATATTGATATATACATGAGCTATGTTCTATGTAAAATAAATACTTATATTTCTATTTTTATAAATAGACCAGAGGATGCCCAATTGGAGTGTGAATTATGCCACCTTGTTGACACAGAGGCCTGTGGTACAGTATGTACATAGACATACACTCTTAGACAAAAATAAACAAAAAGGGTTCTTCGGCTGTTCCAGGTAGAACACTTTTGGTTCTAGGTAGAACCTTTTTGGGTTTCATGTAGCACCCTTCCCCAAAATAGTTCTCATGGAACCAAAAAGTGTTCTACCTGGAACTAAAAAGTACCCTTTTAGAACCCTAAGAGTGTAGAGAGAGCTCAGATCAGAGCAATGCACTGCTGCCTTCTATACTCTGACAGAGAACTCATCTCTGCACCTTGGAAATAAACCGACAGACCCCCATATATAAATTGGTGCATTAAATCATAGGTTTTGTGTCAACACAACTCTAGTAGGTTAGAATATGAAGCAATCCCCAGTCTGGCCAACTGAGATAACATAAAGATTGAGTTTAATAAATGAAAAACTCCTCGCATCAGGTGTGAAGTATATATAATTTTGTCATGGCGCTCTCCTGGGTGAGGATCAAAGGTGCCAGATCAGCTTGGCAAATGGCTGACAGGAGAGTAGAGGGGGGAGTTGTGCCGGTTTTGACACCTTAACACCCGGTCATAAATTGTATGCCGCAAACGGGTCTTTCTTGCCCTGCAGTATTGGGAAAGGAATGTGTTGTGTGTAGAGAGAGGCTCTTGCCGTCAAAAAACATTGGAACATTATTCCCGACATCCGAATATTTGGAATGGTCAGTGGGGATCTAAAGAATAATCATGAGAGTATTTTTGTGAAGATACAAATGTGATTTTAGTCTCCTAAATGAGATAATTGTTTTCCATATAAACTTTTGCCCAGCCAGTAACCACACCCAAGTGAGCACAGACATTGTGTCGGCTTGATGGAATGCCCCCTTTTTACCAGAGGATAGTCCACGCGTTTGAAATGGTGAGACATGAAGCGTGAGCTAAGCATTTACAAATGGTTGAAACTCTCAGACCATTGCCAGGTTGCTACTGGCATATAAAATGGTGGGAAACTCTGAAACTCTCAATCTCTACACAAGAAGAAGAAGATAAACTCACTAAACCTTAGCATTACCAGACTGCAGCTGGCATGTAAAGTAGTCTAGAACATTTGAATAAAGACACGAGGTGGGAAGGAGAATCCCATCTCAGACAACTGTTGGTACATCTGACGTATCTGTTCTAACGAACACTCCACTCCAAGACAAGCTGAGTCTCTCATCCAAATTGGGATAGGACACTCAAACCCTTTCTGAGAAAGTGGTTTAACAGAGAGATGACGATCAAGGACAGCTACGCGTAAATACAGCGGGTGAAATAAGTATTGAACACATCACCATTTTTCTGAGTAAATATATTTCCATTTTGACATGACATTTTCACCAGATGTTGGTAACAACCCAAGTAATCCATACATACAAAGAAACAAAAACAAATAAGTTCAGAAATTAAGTTATGTGTAATAATGTGAAATGACACAGGGAAAAAGTATTGAACACACTTACTGATATTTATTTAATACTTTGTACAAAAGCCTTTGTTGGTAATGACAGCTTCAAGACACCTCCTGTATGGAGAAACTAGTCGCATGCATTACTCTGGTGTGATTTTGGCCCATTCTTCCACACAAACAGTCTTCAAATCTTGAAGGTTCCGTGGGCCTCTTCTATGAATCTTGATCTTCAGTTCTTTCCATAGATTTTCAATGGGATTTAAGTCAGGTGATTGGCTGGGCCATTCTAGCAGCTTTATTTTCTTTCTTTGAAACCAATTGAGAGTTTCCTTGGCTGTGTGTTTGGGATCATTGTCTTGCTGAAATGTCCACCCTCGTTTCATCTTCATCATCCTGGTAGATGGCAGCAGATTTTTGTCAAGAATGTCTCAGTAAATTTGCCCATTCATCCTTCCTTCAATTATGTGAAGTTTGCCAGTACCATTTGCTGAAAAGCAGCCCCACACCATGATGTTCCCACCTCCAAACTTCACTGTTGGTATGGTGTTTTTAGGGTGATGTGCAGTGCCATTTCTCCTCCAAACATGGTGTGTATTATGACATCCAAACAGTTCAATTTTGCTCTCATCTGACCACACTATATTCTCCCAGTATTTCACTGGCTTTTCCAAATGTTGTGCAGCAAACTTTAAACGAGCTTCAACATGCTTTTTTTTCAGCAATGGAGTCTTGCATGGTGAGTGTGCATACAGGCCATGGCGGTGGAGTGCATTACTTACTGTTTTCTTTAAGACAACAGTACCTGCTAATTGCAGGTCTTTTTGAAGCTCTCCACAAGTGTACCTTGGCTCTTGGACAACTCTTCTGATTATTCTTTTCACTCCTATGTCAGAAATCTTGCGAGGAGCACCTGGTCGAGGCAAATTTATGGTGACATGATTGTCTTTCCACTTCCCTATTATGGCCCCAACAGTGCTCACTGGAACATTCAGAAGCTTAGAAATACGCCTATAACCAATGCCATCATTATGTTTTGCAACAATTAGGTTGCGAAGGTCTTGAGACAGCTCTTTGCTTTTACCCATCATGAGATGTGTCTTGTGTGACACCAGCTGATATTAATTTGCACTGACAGGGAGCTGGATTGCTTTTTAATTACTGATAGTTTTCAGATGTTGTCTTGGCTTTCCATGCCTTTTTGCACCCCCCTTTTCTTCATGTGTTCAATACTTTTTCCCTGTGTCTTTTCACATTATTACACATAACTAAAATTCTGAACTTATTTGTTTTGGTTTCTGTATGTATGGATTACTTGGGTTGTTACCAACATCTGGTGAAAATTTCATGTCAATAGCACCTTTGAAAAGATATTTACTGAGAAAAATGGTGACGTGTTCAATACTTATTTCACCCGCTGTATATACATTGCATATCTTATCCAAATGGGCGGTGGTTAAGGTGCTAAGAATTCTGATTACTGTGAGCGTAGTTTCAAAATGTAACAATGATCATTTGAATCTCTCTTTGTCTCTCTTTCTCCCTCTCCCTTTCCCTCTTTCTATTGACCCCTCATTTTTTATACCAAGTGGTCATGCTGTTGTTAGTCCACTAGGGACCTGTTTTCTAATCAATAACTTATACCATGTGTGTGTGTTTACGTATTCTGTGTTATTATTTAGTTAGTTAGTAAATAAATAATTAAGACAATTTGTGTATTGCGGATTCATCAATAAGGTTAGGGTTCTTGCAGATATCAAGGAGTATGCGACGTTCAGAATGAGGTAATGATTAACAAGTGACTGATACCGATATATAACATACTGTATATATGTATATCATTTAGAGTTTAATTCAGGAGATGGTAACTCTATAAACAAATTATTCCGTGGCGCCCCAAATTCCTAATGAGTTAATTGTTACATGATTAACTGAATTGAGTAACAACTAAACATTGTTAGTTGATTCGATAAATAAGTCATCACATTAATGTAAGTCACGTCACGACAACATTTTCTGTAGGGAGTAACAACTCAGAAGTAGAAAAAAACAAACAAGGAAAGAGGTGGATATCTGAAAGTCGTCCTGCTTACCACATGCCCACAGGTCCACAGCTTTGCCATAAGGGTCCTTCCTCAGGACCTCAGGAGACAGGTAGCCAGGTGTCCCTGCAAAGCCTGCATCACATCCAGACAGAGGCAGTGAGTCACAGATAGTACAGCTCTGTTGAAAATCAAACGCTAGGCAATAAGCAATGGGGAATAATGTTGAGATGCCTTTGCCCAGTGGAGATAAAGTTTATGAATTGCCTGGATGGGCTGTGAGACAGTGGATTGATAATTCAAATGGAACCGCAGGCATTACCCTTGGACTATCTTGAGTAACTCTTGCATAACATCCAGGATCCAAACTGACCATTTTATAAAGCTCTAGAAAGGATACTTTCAGTGAAAGTAAAAGAACAGGGTGATAAAGTATAGCTCCATATAACGTTCTAAAAACTGGTATCGTAATGCTATACAATACATCATGACATAGGCCGTCATTGTAAATAAGAATTTGTTCTTAACTGACTTGCCTAGTTAAATACAGGTTAAATTAAAATAAATAAAATATAGGCTTCGATCAAAGGCACGTTGTTTTATGTGTGAAGTGACACTAACCATATCAATCCATTATATACTGTAATACAGAACAGTAAAGTGATGAGAGATAAGCACCTTCAAATTCTTGAATGTATAGAATACTTCAACCTTCGTAGCAATATAACAATGAAAGGCCAGAAGTCTTCCTGGAGCACTCTAACAATGGATAGAAAATCCACTTTGTATTCTGTCACAAACCAAGAACAGAGCACAGTGTTAGAGAGATCTGCTCTGATAATTATCTTCCCCGGAATGTAAGAGAGAGTAATAAACTTAATAACATCATCCACAGGTTCCTGGGGCCACCTGCCACACATTTCTCTCAATAGGACTTAATTTGTGGTACATGTATGCAGTCCATATCCTTATTACCTACCTTAACCAGACTGGTTTCTAACGTTCTAGTGTGTCTGGTCATTTACTCTTTCTGAGTGGTGATGAGACCTTTATTTCACTCTTGTTTTAATGATTCACGTCATCTTCACATGTTCCAGCCTTGTTTTGTTCCAGACATTGTGACACAGAAGATCCACAAAACTAAATACATTTGCACATGGGAGAGACTATGGATTGCAGATAATGTGACAAGATTATCACTGACAATTGCTTGCTACTTGGATAGACTATGGATTATATATCAATCATCAAACAGAGAAGAAGAATACATTCTTCCATTTATTCTCCAGACCCATGGAACCAGCCTGGGGTTTGACACACTGTGAACAAAGGAAAGGTTGAAATATCAAGATTTCCATGAATGTGTATGTGTTATGTGTATAGCATAATTATATCAGGGTTGGGTAATTTACTTTCTAAACTGAATGAGTTACAGTTACTAGTTATCTGCCCAAAATTGTAATCAGTAATATTACTTTTCGATTACTTACAGTTAATCAGATTACTTTCAGTTACTTTCCCCTTAAGAAAGAGGCATTAGAAAAAGACAGAGGATCCATCATAGGCATTTGTTGTGTCATCATCATGGTCTCTGACTTGTGGTCAGACTTGTTCAGGTGGAAAGCACTTAAACCTGCACCTTTTTTCACCTGTTTTCAATGCTGAATTGAATGTCGTTGAGAAAACAGAAATGTTTCATAATGTATACATTTTGCAAATGTAATCCAAGAAGTAATCATTTAGTTTACCAAAAGTATCTAATCTGATTACAATATTTTAGCTAGTAACTTAACTGATTACAGTTAAAACATCACTTACTCCCCAACCCTGATTATAATGAGCAGCAGAGCTGGATGTGACAGCTCCACCAGCAGTTCTTAGAAAACATAAAAATATTGTTTTTACCTCAAAGCAACCAGCCAGGCGTCCCACAAAGGATTTAGAAAATCATCCTGATCTAAGGAATGTGTGTCTATAAAAATGAATTGTGGGTATTGGATAAGTGTCCTCTGGTTCATTAATAATTAACTGAATTCAGAAAGACATTCCTAGTTTTAAAACATATATGGGTCGTTCAACCAAATGAGTGCCTTTCGCATTTCTTTAATATTGTAAGTAGAAATTGTGCACCAATATTGAATTTTAATAGGCTGTTATATTAAATTATGTGCCCTTTAATATAGACCACAAAGAGAATACGATAAGTCAGAATTGTGTATATGAAAGAATACTTGCTAAAGTACAACAATTCATAATTTTCAGCATCCGTGCTCCCCCTAGGACTTCCAGGAGGAGTTTAACCACTTAACCCTAAAGTTTGTAAAGATCTAGTTATATTGTTGCTTTGACAAAGTAATTTCTGAAGATTTATTTCATGTGATTAGTTATTCATTTTAAGTCAACCCTGTTACATGATCGACCAAGGCTCAGCGCAGTAGTAGTTTCACATAATTATTTAATAAATAAATATACTTGATGAAGAACTATGCAAAACAAGAACGACGTATAACAAAGACGTACACTTACACTCCTTCTCCTAGACTGACATACAAGACAATGAACCACACAAAGGTGTGGGACATGACAACTAATATAGGATCCCCAATCAGAGACAACGCATAGCAGCTGCCTCTAATTGGGGACCCAACACAACACTACACAGAGCTAGAATAACTAGATCTGTCAGGCTCTGACCATGGCTAAATAGAGTAGCAAAAGGCTTCTCTATGGCCAGAGCCTGACAGTACACCCCCCCCAAAGATGCGGACTCCCGAACGCAAGAAACAAAAACACAATTTCATGGGGGGGGTTTTAGGGAGGGAAAATATCGTCGGTGGCGTTTCTGGCCCCGGCGACGTGGACAGCTTCCTCCCTGGATCTACTCTGATGACCGGTCCTGGAATGGGCACCGGTGTGGCGAACGGCCCCGGCCATGGAGCGGGGCAGACGACCGGTCCTGGAGTGGGCACCGGTGTGGCGAAGGTGCTCCGGCCATGGAGCGCGGCAGACGACCGGGCCCGGACTGGGCACCGGTGTGGCAGGCGACTCCGGCCATGGAGCGTAGCAGACGACCGGGCCCGAACTGGGCACCGACACAGCGGAAGGCTATGGTCTGTGGAGCATCACGGGAAGCTCCGGGCTGTGGACCATCACAGGAGGCTCCGGGCTGTGGACCATCACAGGAGGCTACGGGCTGTGGACCATCACGGGAGGCTCCGGGCTGTGGACCATCACGGGAGGCTCCGGGCTGTGGACCATCACGGGAGGCTCCGGGCTGTGGACCATCACAGGATGTCGGGTGCGGGGAGCCGGCACTGGGCCTACCGGACTGGGGAGGCGCACCGGAGGTCGATGCGTGGAGCCGGCACTGGAGGCACCGGGCTGGACTCACGCACTGGAGGTCGGGTGCGGGAAGCCGGCAATGGGCGTCCCCGGACTGGAGAGGCGCACTGGAGGTCTGGTGCGGGAAGAAGACACAGGACGTACCGGATTGAAGGGTGGAGCTGGATATCCGGCGCGGGAGTTAGGCACACTGTAACCAGAACTGAGGATGCTCACTCCGGGCACCATTAGCTGCAGCTCCGCATCACTGTATTTGTCCTCCTCTCCATGCTGCCGGCATTGCTCCAGCACCTCCATCACCCTCTCCTTTAGGTACTCTTCTTCCTCCACTAACTTCGATCCCCAGGCATACTCCTCCTCGTCATAACCCGATTTCGTCCCCCATCGGTCCTCCTCACCATTGCGATACCACACAGAGAGTGGTACTGGCTCTTCCTCCTCTCGGCCAGACCACCCCCATAGCCCCCCCCCCCAAAAAAATGTTTTATCTTGGGGTTGCCTTCGGGCTGCTCAACATCCTGAGCCCCGATGACGACGCTGTCCTACTTGCTTTTCCTTTAGCTCCTTCTCCCCAGTATAGCGCTGCTTGGTCTCCAGGTGGGGGTTCATTCTGTCACGTCTGGGTGTGTAAATCGACCAAGGCTCAGCAGAGTAGTAGTTCAACATAATTATTTAATAAATAAATATACTTGATGAAGAACTATACAAAACAAGAACGACGTATAACAAACACGTACACTTACACTCCTTCTCCTAGACTGACATACAAGACAATGAACCACTCAAAGGTGTGGGACATGACAACTAATATAGGATCCCCAATCAGAGACAACGCATAGCAGCTGCCTCTAATTGGGGACCCAACAAAACACTACACAGAGCTAGAATAACTAGATCTGTCAGGCTCTGACCATGGCTAAATAGAGTAGCAAAATACTTTTCTATGGCCAGACTCTCGTTTTAATATGGTGAAACGATTCCTTTTGAAATACATGTTTCAAAAGAACCAGTGAACATCTAGTAGTCAAATCATAGTGTAAGCTTTTACACTATGATTTGACTATTAGATGTTCACTGGTTCTTTTGAAAAATGTATTTCAAAAGGAATCGTTTCACCATATTAAAACGAGAGTTCAGTTCATGTGTCAGGCTCTGGCCATAGAGAAGTCTGAGCTGGTTCTACTCTTTTTGGCAATTTCTTTTGTTTTGTCATTGGATGATATTTGGATGAAGCCAGTTCAGAGTGAAAAATGACTCTAGTTTGTATATTGATCAAGTTTGATCATAAAGTTACTGGTCCCATCCCCTGTGTCAAAGAGTTGGATTCACAAAATATACACTACCGGTCAAACGTTTTAGAACACCTACTCATTCAAGGGTTAATTTTTGTTTTTACTATTTTCTACATTGTACAGTAGAATGAAAGTGAAGACATCTCGTTGGCTGGCCTTCATTATATATTCGTCGCCAAACCCACTGGCTCCAGGTCATCTATAAGTCTTTATTAGGTAAATCCCCGCCCTATCTCAGCTCACTGGTCACCATAGCAACACCCACCCGTAGCATGCGCTCCAGCAGATATATCTCACTGGTCACCCCCAAAGCCAACACCTCCTTTGGCCGCCATTCCTTCCAGTTCTCTGCTGCCAATGACTGGAACGAATTGCAAAAATCATTGAAGCTAGAGGTTCCTATCTCCCTCACTAACTTTAAGCATCAGCTGTCAAAGCTGCTTATCGATCACTGCACCTGTATATAGCCCTTCTGTAAATAGCCCACACTACTACCTCATCCCCATATTTGTTTTTATTATTTTCGCTAATCTTGCACTCCAGTATCTCTATTTGCACATCATAATTTGCACATCCTTCATTCCTGTGTTAATGCTAATCTGTAATTTATATCACCACTATGGTCTATTTATTGTCCTACCTCCTAACCTTATTGCATTTTGCACTACATTTTGCACTCTGTATATAGATTTTCTATTGTGTTTTTGACTATGTTTGTTTACTGTGTAACTCTGTGTTGTTGTTTTTGTCACACTGCTTTGCTTTGTCTTGGCCAGGTCGCAGTTGCAAATGAGAACTTGTTCTCAACTGACCTACCTGGTTAAATAAAGGTGAAATAAAAAATAAAATAAAATAAACATCCAAATTATGAAATAACACATTTAAAATCATGCAGTACCAAAAAAGTGTTAAACAAATCAAAATAGATTGATAGATTAGATTCATATTTGAGATTCTTCAAATAGCCACCCTTTGCCTTGATGACAGCTTTGCACACTCTTGGCATTCTCTCAACCAGCTTCACCTGAAATGCTTTTCCAACAGTCTTGAAGGAGTTCCCATATACGCTAAGCACTTGTTGGCTGCTTTTCCTTCACTCTGCTGGCCGACTCATCCAAAACCTCAATTTGGTTTAGGTCGGGGGATTGTGGAGGCCAGGTTATCTGATGCAGCACTCCATCACTCTCCTTCTTGGTGAAATAGCCCTCACATCGCCTGGAGGTGTGTTGGGTCATTGTCCTGTTGAAAAACAACCGATAGTCCGACTGAGCGCAAACCAGATGCGCCGGCGTATCGCTGCAGAATGCTGTGGTAGCCATGCTGGTTATGTGTGCCTTGAATTCTAAATAAATCACAGACAGTGTCACCAGCAAAGCACCCCCACACCATCATACCTCCGCCTCCATGCTTTACGGTGGGAAATACACATGCAGTGATCATCAGTTCACCCACACCCGTCTCCCAAGTTTTTGCGACTGTTTTCTGTAATTTTCCCCGTTGACTGACCTTGATGTCTTAAAGCAATAATGGACTGTTGTTTCTCTTTGCTTATTTGAGCTGTTCTTGCCATAATATGGACTTGGTCTTTTACCAAATAGGGCTGTCTTCTGTATACCCCCCTACCTTGTCACAACACAGCTGATTGGCTCAAACGCATTAAGAAGGAAAGAAATTCCACAAATTAACTTTTAAGAAGGCACACCTGTTAACTGAAATGCATTCCAGGTGACTACCTCATGAAGATGGTTGAGAGAATGCCAAGAATATGCAAAGCTGTCATCAAGGCAAAGGGTGTCTATTTGAAAAATCTTGTTTAACACTTTTTGGTTACTACATGATTCCATGTGTTATTTAATAGTTTTGATGTCTTCACTATTATTATGCAATGTAGAAAATAGTAAAATAAAATGTTAAAACATTGAATGAGTAGGTGTTCTAAAACTTTTGGCCGGTAGTGTATGTACTGTAACTATTTTTATTCTGATTTTTCAGTGGATGCTGCAGCACCCTTACTTCCACCAGCTATGGTAAAGCCTCTCCTGAAAAAGCCAAACCTTGACCCAGAATTATTTTCAACTATCAGTCTATATCAAATCTCCCATTCCTCTCAAAATTTTTTGGAAAAGCTTTTGCTCAGCAACTCACTTCCTGAAGACAGTCTGGTTTTAGACCCCATCATACTACTGAGACCACACTCGTGAAAGTGTTAAATGTCCTTTTAATGGCGTCAGACCAAGGCTCTGAGTCTGTCCTTATGCTCCTAGACCTTAGTGCCGCTTTGGACACCATCGATCACCACATCCTTTTGTATAGATTGGAAATACAAATTGGTCTACGCAGATAAGTTCTTGCCTGGTTTAGATCTTATCTGTCGGCAAGATATCAGTTAGTCTCTGTGGATGGTTTGTCCTCTGACAAATCAATGGTAAGTTTCAGTGTTCGTCAAGGTTCCATTTTAGGACCACAATTGTTTTCACTATACAGTATATGCTACCTCTTGGTGATGTCATTGGGAAACACAATGTGAACTTTCACTGCAACGCAGAAGACACACAGCTGTGCATTTCGGTGAAGCCCCAAAATCGTGTTAAGGCTAGGGCTGATTTCAAGGTTTTACTTCTAACCTACAAAGCATGACATGAACTTGCTCCTACCTATCTCTCTGATTTGATCCTGCCGTACATACCTACACGTATGCTACGGTCACAAGATGCAGGCCTGCTTATTCCTAGAGCTCCATTTTTATGGAATGGTCTGCCGATCCATGTGAGAGACGCAAACTCATTCTCAACATTTAAGTCTTTACTGAAGAATCATCTCTTCATCAGGTCCTATGATTGAGTGTAGTCTGGTGCAGGGGTGCGAAGGTGAATGGCAAGGCACTGGAGTGACAAACCACTCTTGCTGTCTCTAGCTGGCCGGCTCTCCTCTCTCCACTGGGATTCTCTGCCTCTGACCCTATTATGGGAGCTGTCACTGGCTTGCTAGTGCTCTCCCCTGCCGTCTCTAGGAGGCGCGCATCATTTCTTGCCAGGCTTTCGCTATACTCGACTTGAGAGGGTTGAGTCACTGACGTTATCTTCCTGTCCGGTCTTGCTTCTCCTCTGGCTCTTGTGGTGGGGGAGATCCCAAGGGCTCCCAAGTGGTGCAGTGGTCTAAGACACTGCATCTCAGTTCTAGAGGAGTCACGACAGAAAACCTTGTTCGAATCCAGATGGTATCACAACTGGCCGTGATTGGGAGTCCCATAGGGCGGCACACTATTGGCCCAGTGTTGTCCGGATTTGGCCGGTGTAGACCGTCATCTTCACTGACTTGCCTGGTTAAATAAAATAAATAACAAAATCTTTGTGGGCTATACTCTGCCTTGTCTTAGGGTAGTTGGTGGTCTGTTGATATCCCTCAGGTGGTGTGTGGGCTGTGCTTTGGCAAAGTGGGTGGGGCTATATCCTGCCTGGTTGGCCCTGTACGGGGGTATCGTCGGGCCGGGCCACAGTGTCCCCCGATCCACCCTGTCTCAGTCCTCAGTCTCTATGCTGCAATAGTTTATGTGCCAGGGGGCTAGGGTCAGACTGTCCTATCTGGTGCATTTCTCCTGTCTTATCTGGTGTACTGTGTGATCTTAAATATGCTCCCTCCAATTCTCCCATCTCTTTCATCTACTGAAGGACCATGCCTCAGGACTACCTGGCCTGACGACTCCTGGCTGTCCCTATCCCCAGTCAACCTGGTTGCCCTGCTGATCCAGTTTCTGCCCTTTTGCCTGTGGCGACGGAACCCTGACCTGTTCACCGGCGACCTCACATGATGATGAGAGGCGACCTCCAGAAATTACTGAGGATATCCTCAGGCAGGCACGGAAAACCACAACATTGGGTCAGCAGAGAGAAACTTCCATTCTGGTTTAGACAGAGCTCCTATCCCAGGGGTTCATGGGATGGGCTGGATTAAAAATCATTGATTTTCTTCATGTCTTTAGGAGGCACTATAACTAGCTTCCTTACAATTTGTGATGAGTGAGTGTGTTCTTGCAGAAGTAAATAGGCCTGTCCCAAGTAAATAAATAAGTGTGTGTGGGGGGGGGGGGGGGGTAGTGGGGCTTTTACCATTATGAGCACGGCCCTGTTTTGGACCTAAGGGCACCAATCACAAGGCAGCACCAGTCAGTCAGTTAGGTTAGTTAGAGCAAGCAGAATGATGAAAAATGAGCTGTGCCTAACCTATTCCAACAAGATGGTTTTACACAGCAGGCCTCTCTACAAATGAGTCTGGATGGCGGTGTGGTGACATTTCTACTTCTGGAAGGAAAATCATAAATAAAACAAGAAGCAAACAGGCAGTTTTTTCTATCCCCTGTGGTAGTCATGGCGCTGCGGAAGTCGTTTTTTCCTACCTTGATGGTGTTTTTTTATGATATGTTTCCCTTTGTTTTTAGTTGTTTGTATTTCTCCAGAGTAGCTGTTTCTTTTTGAGGATGTTCGAGGCAAAGAGTTGTTTGATTGGATTCCACAGTTGTCTTTTAATTATTTATTTCCCTCTGAAGGTTCAGACTGGTATTTTTTGTGCTCAGAAAACGCATTCTTCTTCTTTCATGACTGTATGTGACCCCCTATGCAGTTTCCCTGCTGATTATAAGTCCTAAATCTTGCATAAGTAGACCTGCTTTAGAAGCAAGTCCTTATTTGCATTTCATTTTTTTGGGTGTGTGTAATTACGATTCATATCAGCCATTAGCCATTACCGAACCAGGCTTGTTGTTCCCCCTCAACCTCGATGGCCAGGCCGAAGTCTGCCAGCTTCACTGCAGCTCCCTTGGACTTGGAGGCAAGCAGAAGGTTCTCAGGCTGGGTACAAAGAGAGAATAGCCAATCAGTCAGTGAGAGGAGACAAGAGACCTGAGCACAAGCAAGAATACGGTGGAAGACAGACATGATTCTGATTGAATAGTGTTTTTGTGTGGCTGAGCTCTGATAAATCCAGCCTCCCACTCTGCTACTGCTATGTGTCACAAACTTGGGTATGGAGAGACCAAGACGCAACTATGGGATAGTTCGAACTTTTTTTATTATACTACGTATAACATAACTCAAATGACGAACTCATTCACGAAACAAAACACAAAAACAAACACGAATGAATAGACGTAAATTATAAAACACACTACGTTACCCGTGAATGGAGGAATAATAACTCACACAAAAGTGAAGGACATACAAACATATATAGGATCCCTAATTAGAGACAATGCGGTGCAACTGCCTCTAATTAGGGATCCAACCCAAAACCCACACAGAAACAGAAAGAATAGAAACTGTCAGACTCTGACCATAGCTACATAGAGAAGCAAATAGGCTTCTCTATGGCCAGAGCCTGACAGTACAGCCCCCCCCCAGGCGCGGACTCCCGGACGCCAACTACAAACACACAACTACAGTGGGGAGAACAAGTATTTGATACACTGCCGATTTTGCAGGTTTTCCCACTTACAAAGCATGTAGAAGTCTGTAATTTTTATCATAGGTACTCTTCAACTGTGAGTGACGGAATCTAAAACAAAAATCCAGAAAATCACATTGTATGATTTTTAAGTAATTAATTTGCATTTTATTGCATGACATAAGTATTTGATACATCAGAAAAGCAGAACTTAATATTTGGTAGAGAAACCTTTGTTTGCAATTACAGAGATCATACGTTTCCTGTAGTTCTTGACCAGGTTTGCACACACTGCAGCAGGGATTTTGGCCCACTCCTCCATCCAGATCCTTCAGGTTTCGGGGCTGTCGCTGGGCAATACGGACTTTCAGCTCCCTCCAAAGATTTTCTATTGGGTTCAGGTCTGGAGACTGGCTAGGCCACTCCAGGACCTTGAGATGCTTCTTACGGAGCCACTCCTTAGTTGCCCTGGCTGTGTGTTTCGGGTCGTTGTCATGCTGGAAGACCCAGCCACGGCCCATCTTCAATGCTCTTACTGAGGGAAGGAGGTTGTTGGCCAAGATCTTGCGATACATGGCCCCATCCATCCTCCCCTCAATACGGTGCAGTCGTCCTGTCCCCTTTGCAGAAAAGCATCCCCAAAGAATGATGTTTCCACCTCCATGCTTCACGGTTGGGATGGTGTTCTTGGGGTTGTACTCATCCTTCTTCTTCCTCCAAACACGGCGAGTGGAGTTTAGACCAAAAAGCTCTATTTTTGTCTCATCAGACCACATGACCTTCTCCCATTCCTCCTCTGGATCATCCAGATGGTCATTGGCAAACTTCAGACGGGCCTGGACATGCGCTGGCTTAAGCAGGGGGACCTTGCGTGCTCTGTAGGATTTTAATCCATGACGGCGCAGTGTGTTACTAATGGTTTTCTTTGAGACTGTGGTCCCAGCTCTCTTCAGGTCATTGACCAGGTCCTGCCGTGTAGTTCTGGGCTGATCCCTCACCTTCCTCATGATCATTGATTCCCCACGAGGTGAGATCTTGCATGGTGCCCCAGACCAAGGGAGATTGACCGTCATCTTGAACTTCTTCCATTTTCTAATAATTGCGCCAACAGTTGTTGCCTTCTCACCAAGCTGCTTGCCTATTGTCCTGTAGCCCATCCCAGCCTTGTGCAGGTCTACAGTTTTATCCCTGATGTCCTTACACAGCTGTTTGATTGAGTGTGTGGAGTCCGTTTGATTGAGTGTGTGGACAGGTGTCTTTTATACAGGTAACGAGTTCAAACAGGTGCAGTTAATACAGGTAATGAGTGGAGAACAGGAGGGCTTCTTAAAGAAAAACTAACAGATCTGTGAGAGATGGAATTCTTACTGGTTGGTAGGTGAGCAAATACTTATGTCATGCAATAAAATGCAAATTAATTATTTAAATATCATACAATGTGATTTTCTGGATTTTTGTTTTAGATTCCGTCTCTCACAGTTGAAGTGTACCTCTGATAAAAATTACAGACCTCTACATGCTTTGTAAGTAGGGAAACCTGCAAAATCGGCAGTGTACTAAATACTTGTTCTCCCCACTGTACATGGGGGGGGGGGGGGGGGGGGGGGGTCAGGGAGGGAAGATTAGCTCGCCGGTGGCGGTTCTGGCTCCGGCGAGGTTGAGAGTCTCCTCCCATGCCCTCTCCTTATGCCCGGCCATGGAGCTGGGAAATTTACCGGGCCCGAACTGGGCACCGGTGGGGCAAACGGCTCCGGCCGTGGAGCGGGACCCTTGACCGGGCTCGGACTGGGCACCGGTGGGGTAAACGGCTCCAGCCATGTAGCGGGGCAAACAACCGGGCCTGGACTGGGCACCTGTGGGGCAAACGGCTCCGGCCATGGAGCGGGGCAAACAACCGGGCCTGGACTGGGCACCAGTGGGGCAACCGGCTCCGGCCATGGAGCTGGGACAACAACCGGGCCTGGACTGGGCACAGGTGGGGTAAACGGCTCTGGCCAAGGAGCGGGGAAAACAACCGGACCCGGACTGGGCACCGGTGGAGCGGACTGCTCTGGCATTGGAGCGGAGCAGACGGCTGGACCCGGATTGGGCACCGGTGGAGCGGACTGCTCTGGCACTGGGGCGGAGCAGACGGCTGGACCCGGATTGGGCACCGGTGGAGCGGACTGCTCAGGCTCTGGAGCGGAGCAGACGGCTGGACCCGGAATGGGCACCGGTGGAGCGGACTGCTCTGGCACTGGAACGGAGCAGACGGCTGGACCCGGATTAGGTACCGGTGGAGCGGACTGCTCTGGCACTGGAGCGGAGCAGACGGCTGGACCTGGAATGGGCACCGGTGGAGCGGACTGCTCTGACTCTGGAGCGGAGCAGACAGCTGGACCCGAATTGGGCACCGGTGGAGCGGACTGCTCAGGCTCTGGAGTGGAGCAGACGGCTGAACCTGGATTGGGTACAGGTGGAGCAGACTGCTCTTGCTCTGGGGCGGAGCAGACGGCTGGACCCGGATTGGGCAACGGTGGACTACGGGGTCCTGCTCCACTGGGGGGGTTGGTTCCAGCCACAGCGCTGTGCTGACCTCTGGAGCCTCTGGGCTGCGGACCTTCGCTGGAGATCCGGGCTACGGACCTTCGCTGGAGGTTCCGGGCTGCGGACCTTCGCTGGAGGTTCCGGGCTACGGACCTTCGCTGGCAGGTTCCGGGTTGCTGACCTTCGTAGGAGGCTCAGGGTTGTGGACCTTCGCTGGAGGTTCCGGGTTGCTGACCTTCGTAGGAGGCTCAGGGTTGTGGACCTTCGCTGGAGATTCCGGGCTGCGGACCCTCATTGGAGGTTCAGGGTTGCTGACCTTCGCTGGAGGTTTCGGGCTACGAACCTTCGCTGGGGGTTCCGGGTTGCTGACCTTCGCTGGAGGTTCGGGCTGCGGACCTTTGCTGGAGGTTCTGGGCTGCGGACCTTCGCTGGAGGTTCAGAGTTGCTGACCTTCGCTGGAGGTTTCGGGCTACGAACCTTCGCTGGGGGTTCCGGGCTACGGACCTTCGCTGGAGGTTCGGGCTGCGGACCTTTGCTGGAGGTTCTGGGCTGCGGACCTTCGCTGGAGGTTCAGGGTTGCTGACCTTCGCTGGAGGTTCCGGGCTGCGGACCTTCGCTGGAGGTTTTGGGCTGCTGACCTTCGCTGGAGGTTTTTGGGCTGCGGACCTTCGCTGGAGGTTCCGGGGTGCGGACCTTCGCTGGAGGTTTCGGGCTGCTGACCTTCGCTGGAGGCTCAGGGTTGTTGACCTTCGCTGGAGGTGCCCGTCTGTCCCATAGCCTCAGCACTAGTGCCCGTCGGCGCTCGAAGTCCTTCTCCTCCTCTATCTCCCGTAGGAATGGGTCCTTCTGCGCCTCCAGCGGAAGCGCAACCCAGGCTCTCCACCACCTCGTCTGCTCCTCCTCCGGGTATTTATGAAACCCCTCGGGCTTCTCCCGAACCTGAATCGTGGGCAGACTAAGTGGTGTGCGATCCCCTTCCTTCAGCCTCTCCCAGCTCTGGTTGCGCACTGATGGTGTGGTGTTCGGAGCAACAACGGACCTTCCCTGACTCTGGGCCGGCGCTGGAGGCACCGGGTTGGGAACTGGCGTTGGGGGGCTGTGACTGCCCCGATCTTCCTCACTCCATCGCCAATCCCCTCCAAGAGTCCCCACGAGAGAGGGAGCAGAAGTACGTCGTCCTCTTCCGACTCTCCTTACCTCTGCTCCCTTGGCTGTAGGGGCTCCTCCTGGATCCCCCACGAGTGCAGTGGCCGGGGCTCTTCTCCGTTTACCCCCGACCACCCCCATAGCCCCCCTCCAACAACCGCTTGGGGTGTCTGGGCTCCAGGCTGTTCCTTCTGGGTCCGTCGTCGCTTCTCTTTTCCCTTGCGCTGCTTGGTCTCTTTATGGTGGGTCGTTCTGTCACAAACTTGGGTATGGAGAGACCAAGACGCAGCGCAGGGATAGTTCGATTTTTTTTTATTATACTACGTATAACATAACTCTAATGACGAACTCATTCACGAAACAAAACACGAGATACAAACGTCTCGTTTTACAAAAACAAACACGAATGAATAGACAAAAGTGAAGGACATACAAACATATATATAGGATCCATAATTAGAGACAATGCGGTGCAGCTGCCTCTAATTAGGGATCCAACCCAAAACCCACACAGAAACAGAAAGAATAGAAACTGTCAGACTCTGACCATAGCTACATAGAGAAGCAAATAGGCTTCTCTATGGCCAGAGCCTGACACTATGAGATATTATCTACCCCCTGATACACACAGATATACACCACACAGACGCACACATGCACAAACACACACACACACACTTAACATCCCAGCCCACACAAATCCATTTAATCACTCCATCTTCCCTCTGGGAGATGTAAAACAATGTGAATGGAACATTTATCTCTGGGACAGGAGGAGGGTATCTTTTAATGGGAATTTGTTAGTGGATGTTAATAACAGGCAGCCCAATTTTGAAAATGTTTCACTAATTGATCTTCAGATCAGCTCTGAAAAAGATCTGATGTGAAAAGATCTGATCTTATGTGATTGGTCAAAACACTGATGACTTGAAAAAATATCAGAATTGGGCTGCCTGTATAAACTCAGCCAAATGTGGGGTTAATGATAGCGATAATTGAACATGTGTGATAATAAATGGGACAGTACAGGTACCAACCCTGTGCTTTATCTGTCCCTCATTGACAGAACAACATAGCAGATACTGTAGCACACACCAATGCTGTCTGATATGATGGCGATGCTGTGAGGGTTTGTTGCCACTTTTAATGTAAATTAGAAACTCAACTCTTTTATGGGTCTCTCGAGCTGACATTGAGATATGAAGTGCACTGTGCATGAAAAGTTGACAACAGAACAATGGATTGATGGTTGTTGCACTGTAAGTGAATGCCTATTCTATAATCATCAAACTGTGTGCAGGGGACATGACTTAGCAGCATGTCCCCTGAATGTTTTGTATGGGCTTTTGTTATTCTGTTCACATATACAGCGGGTGAAATAAGTATTGAACACGTCACCATTTTTCTCAGTAAATATATTTCCAAAGGTGCTATTGACATGAAAGTTTCACCAGATGTTGGTAACAACCCAGGTAATCCATACATACAAAGAAACCAAAACAAATAAGTTCAGAAATTAAGTTATGTGTAATAATGTGAAATGACACAGGGAAAAAGTATTGAACACATGAAGAAAGGGAGGTTCAAAAAGGCATGGAAAGCCAAGACAACAGCTGAAAACTATCAGTAATTAAAAAGCAATCCAGCCCCCTGTCAGTGCAAATTAATATCATATGGTTCAGTCCCAACTGATGGCCTACAAAAAGGTCTCATTGCCAAGGTGTCACACAAGACACATCTCATGATGGGTAAAAGCAATGAGCTGTCTCAAGACCTTCGCAACCTAATTGTTGCAAAACATAATGATGGCATTGGTTATAGGCGCATTTCTAAGCTTCTGAATGTTCCAGTGAGCACTGTTGGGGCCATAATACGGAAGTGGAAAGACAATCATTTCACCATAAATTTGCCTCGACCAGGTGCTCCTCGTACATTTGCCCATTCATCCTTCCTTCAATTATGTGAAGTTTGCCAGTACCATTTGCTGAAAAGCAGCCCCACACCATGATGTTCCCACCTCCAAACTTCACTGTTGGTATGGTGTTTTTAGGGTGATGTGCAGTGCCATTTCTCCTCCAAACATGGTGTGTATTATGACATCCAAACAGTTCAATTTTGCTCTCATCTGACCACACTATATTCTCCCAGTATTTCACTGGCTTTTCCAAATGTTGTGCAGCAAACTTTAAACAAGCTTCAACATGCTTTTCTTTCAGCAATGGAGTCTTGCGTGGTGAGCGTGCATACAGGCCATGGCGGTGGAGTGCATTACTTACTGTTTTCTTTGAGACAACAGTACCTGCTAATTGCAGGTCTTTTTGAAGCTCTCCACAAGTGGTCCTTGGCTCTTGGACAACTCTTGTGATTATTCTTTTCACTCCTCTGTCAGAAATCTTGCGAGGAGCACCTGGTCGAGGCAAATTTATGGTGAAATGATTGTCTTTCCACTTCCGTATTATGGCCCCAACAGTGCTCACTGGAACATTCAGAAGCTTAGAAATGCGCCTATAACCAATGCCATCATTATGTTTTGCAACAATTAGGTTGCGAAGGTCTTGAGACAGCTCTTTGCTTTTACCCATCATGAGATGTGTCTTGTGTGACACCTTGGCAATGAGACCTTTTTGTAGGCCATCAGTTGGGACTGAACCAGATGATATTAATTTGCACTGACAGGGGGCTGGATTGCTTTTTAATTACTGATAGTTTTCAGCTGTTGTCTTGGCTTTCCATGCCTTTTTGAACCTCCCTTTCTTCATGTGTTCAATACTTTTTCCCTGTGTCATTTCACGTTATTACACATAACTTAATTTCTGAACTTATTTGTTTTGGTTTCTTTGTATGTATGGATTACTTGGGTTGTTACCAACATTTGGTAAAACTTTCATGTCAATAGCACCTTTGAAAATATATTTACTGTCAGGCTCTGGTCATAGAGAAGCTTTGCTTCTCTATATTTCTATGGTCAGAGTCTGGCAGATCTATTATTTCTACGTCTGTGTGGTGTTGTGTGTGTGGGATCCCTAATTAGAGGCAGCTGCTATGCATTACCTCTAATTAGGGATCTTACTTATATGTCTGTGTTCCACTCCGTTGGCGTGGTTCATTGTTGTATATTGTCTCGTGTCGTGCTACGTGTGATCTTTATTATTATCATTTGTTATTTTGTATGGTTCGTCAGTTCAGTTCAATAAACATGTCGAACTATCGATACGCTGCGCCTTGGTCTCTCTACACACCCGAACGTGACAGAATGAACCACCACCCGACCAAGCAGCGTAAAACTGGAGCTAAGGAGGAGAAAGGAAGACATCGGCGTTATGGAGGTAAAGGAGCCCGTAGTCAACCCCAGGAAAATTTTTTGGGGGGGCTATGGGGGTGGTCTGGCAAGGAAGAGGACGCGCCAGTACCACTATCCATTTGGGATTCGCTGATGCCGAAATACAAGTGGGGGGCGCAAAGCAAGAGGGAAGAGAAGGAGTTAGAGGCATATTATGGAGGCATATTAGAAGAGATGAGGGAAAAGGAGGAATATTTGGAGAAACATTTTGGAGAAGTTCTGGAGGAAATGTGGGAGATAGCAGAGGAGGTTGAAGAGGAAATGTCGGAGTGGAATAATCCGTGTCCAGTCGCCTACTCCACTCCCATGAAAGAGCAGTCCGCTTTACCGGTGCCCAGTCGGGGTCCGGCCGTCTGCTCTGCTCCAGTGCCAGAGCAGTCCGCTCCACCGGTGCCCAGTCTGGGTCCGGCCGTCTGCTACACTCCAGTGCGCCTCTCCAGTCCGGTACGTAATGTGCCTGCTCCTCGCACTCGCCCTGAGGTGCGTGTCACCAGTCCGGTGCCATCAGTGCCGACTCCATGCACCAGGCCTCCAGTGCGCCTCTCCAGTACGGTACGTCATGTGCCTGCTCCTCGCACTAGCCCTGAGGTGCGTGTTATTAGTCCTGTGCCACATGTGCCGACTCCACGCACCAGGCTTCCAGTGCGCGTCTCCAGTCAGGTACGTCCTGTGCCTGTTCCCCGCACTAGCCCTGAGGTGCGTGTTATTAGTCCTGTGCCACATGTGCCGACTCCACGCACCAGGCTTCCAGTGCGCGTCTCCAGTCAGGTACGTCCTGTGCCTGTTCCCCGCACTAGCCCTGAGGTGCGTGTTATTAGTCCTGTGCCACATGTGCCGACTCCCCGCACTCGACCTCCAGTGCGTGTGCCCAGCCAGGTTCCTCCAGTACCGGCTCCACGCACCAGGTCTCCAGTGCGCTTCTCCAGTCCGGTACGTCCCGTGCCGACTCCCCGCACTCGACCTCCAGTGCGTGTGCCCAGCCAGGTTCCTCCAGTACCGGCTCCACGCACCAGGCCTCCAGTGCGCCTCTCCAGTCTGGTACGTCCCGTGCCGACTCCCCGCACTCGACCTCCAGTGCGTGTGCCCAGCCAGGTTCCTCCAGTACCGGCTCCACGCACCAAGCCTCCAGTGCGCCTCTCCAGTCTGGTACGTCCCGTGCCGACTCCCCGCACTCGACCTCCAGTGCGTGTGCCCAGCCAGGTACCTCCAGTGCCGGCTACACGCACCGGACCGTCGGTGCGCCTCATCAGCCCGGAGACTCCCGTGATGGTCGACAGCCCGGAGACTCCCGTGATGGTCGACAGCCCGGAGACTCCCGTGATGGTCGACAGCCCGGAGCCTCCCGTGATGGTCGACAACCCGGAGCCTCCCGTGATGGTCGACAGCCCGGAGCCTCTCGTGAAGGTCGACAGCCCGGAGCCTCCCGTGACGGTCGACAGCCCGGAGCCTCCCGTGACGGTCGACAGCCCGGAGCCTCCCGTGACGGTCGACAGCCCGGAGCCTCCCGTGACGCTCGACAGCCCGGAGCCTCCCGTGACGCTCGACAGCCCGGAGCCTCCCGTGACGCTCGACAGCCCGGAGCCTCCCGTGACGCTCGACAGCCCGGAGCCTCCCGTGACGCTCGACAGCCCGGAGCCTCCCGTGACGCTCGACAGCCCGGAGCCTCCCGTGACGCTCGACAGCCCGGAGCCTCCCGTGACGCTCGACAGCCCGGAGCCTCCCGTGACGCTCTACAGCCCGGAGTCTCCCGTGAAGCTCGACAGCCCGGAGCCTCCCGTGATAATTCCATGGCCTGAACTTTTTTCCCCACCATTGTTATTTAAAGGACCGGTGGGTTGCCCCTTTATATGGCCGGAGTCGCCTGCCACACCGGTGCTCAGTCCTGGCCCGGTTATTTGCCCCGCTCCATGGCCTGAGATTTTTTCCCCACCATTGTTGTTACCAGGACCGGTGGGTTGCCCCTTTATATGGCCGGAGTCGCCTGCCACACCGGTGCCCAGTCCTGGCCCGGTTATTTGCCCCGCTCCATGGCCTGAGCCTTTTGCCCCACCATGGTCATTTCCAGGACCGGTGGGTTGCCCCTTTAAATGGCCTGAATCGCCAGCCACACTGGGGCCCAGTCCGGGCCCAGTAGAAGTAAGGAGGAGGACATCCACTTCGCCAGGGCCGGAACCTCCACCGGCGAGGGTTTATGGTTGATGTTTTTCCCTCCCTGACCCTTCCCTCATGTTTATGTGTTTGTTTTTCTTGCGGTCGGGAGTCCGCGCCTTTGGGGGGGGGTACTGTCAGGCTCTGGCCATAGAGAAGCTTTGCTTCTCTATATTTCTATGGTCAGAGTCTGGCAGATCTATTATTTCTACGTCTGTGTGGTGTTGTGTGTGTGGGATCCCTAATTAGAGGCAGCTGCTATGCATTACCTCTAATTAGGGATCTTACTTATATGTCTGTGTTCCACTCCGTTGGCGTGGTTCATTGTTGTATATTGTCTCGTGTCGTGCTACGTGTGATCTTTATTATTATCATTTGTTATTTTGTATGGTTCGTCAGTTCAGTTCAATAAACATGTCGAACTATCGATACGCTGCGCCTTGGTCTCTCTACACACCCGAACGTGACATTTACTGAGAAAAATGGTGACGTGTTCAATACTTATTTCACCCGCTGTATATGCTTCTCCTCTTGCTTACTGCTGTATCCCTCTGTCTGCTGTCTGTCATTTCAATGTTGACGGTCGCAATCAGGTCAACAGTGACATCCAGACTCCAGACAGATGGAACAGACAGAACCAAAGAGCCTGAAAGGCTTAAAGGGACATGATGATGAGAAAATAAATGTGTATACTGATTAACCGCTACAGCACGTTGTATTATCAAAATCGGTTTTAACCAATGATTTGCCTGGACTACAAATCAATAAAGCACTAAGTCATCATGAGAAAATATCAATACAGTTTAAGAACGCAGTTGATACTGTAGAGAGTTATGGCACACAGGAGGACGAAGCCATGAGCTGAGGCAGGTCAGGAGTCTTTAGTAACACCTGACTCACTGTGGGGACCAGAGGAGGTGACGAGTAGATTCTCTAAACAACTACCCATCAAGTCCCAGCTCCACCTGGCCTGGCCTGCTATGACCTTGTGGTGCTGAACCTCCCAAAATAAATGTCCATGAACTGAATAAAATATGACTTGAGGTCTCGACTTGAGTTATTATTTGCCCATATGCTGCAGACTAAACCCTTTCCTCTTCCTCCTCCTCCTCCTCCTCCTCCTCTTCCCGTCAGACCTCTTTGTGAGAACAGTGTGGGGGTGTGTTTGCTGGAAACAGATTTGCTAACATACCATCCCATCTAATCCCACGCTCCCTCCCCACTGTAACCACAGTGCAATTATGTCACACATTTTACAGAGGTGGTCCTTGCAGAACCATTCGGTAACAACAAAGCTTCTAATCACAGCCCAAATGGCCTGTTGTCTGCTGCCTGAGCAAAAAGGTAATACATAGATGTGTCCTTAAAGGGGTAATCTGCAGTTGCTACATCCATTTTTGGACGTATAAATTCATGATATACTGTATACCCATTGGTTCTTGAAGAATACAACTTGTAAATGCCTCATATGAGCTTAGTTCAACTGTCGTACCCCACCAGAACCCAAAATGTAAGCTTGTTTTACTCCAATGTTTGCAAAGTAAAAGTAAACAAAACATTGTATAGCTTCAAAACATGGTCAAAACTATACTTTGATATCATGGATGGTAACTCCTTGCATCCATAGGCCTGTCTATGAATTTGAGTGGTGACGTCTGGATAACTAAAATGAAAGGTTGAAATGTATTTCAATTAATGAAAATAAAAAAATACACAATCTAAAGATTCTGGGTTTAGTTTTTAAACAGAACTTTGATACACAATCAAATGACAACACTGTCATCAAAGTGAGTATATTGCAGTGGATAAACAGTCATCGACTGTGCCGAATACCATCTGTGTCTTTTCATTTATTCCTTATTAAATATTACCTTGAGGTCTCTGTGAACGACTCCCATCTGATGACAATGAAGCACTGCCTCCAGAATCTGCTGAATACAATGACTATGAAAAGAGAGAAAGAGAAAACAGAAAGACTGAGTGGGCTGGGACTTTAACGGCGCTAAATTGAGTGCTATTGAAAGGGGCTTTACTTCAGCATTAATCCACACAAACTTTTGGGGAAAATTGTCTATGCACCTCGATCAACACAGTAGCATGGGCCAAAGCCTGACTGATGAGTTTCTGCGTGTTGGGCTGGGCATCAGTGGGAGACTAATTAGCCACTACACTCAGCTGTCAATCAAGCAGTGGAGCAGCGAGAGCCCAGTCCACAGAGAAACGTGTACATTGACTGGAGGTCGCACCTACACCTCCACAACCATCTGTTTCCATTTTATTCTATTAAATAAAATGTGTTTTATAGCCCTGTCGCTCTGTCACTGAAAATCAATGGCCCAGTCAGTAGCTTTCACTGGTTAGGTGAAGTCCATGAATGGGCTTATGCAGGTAAAGCTGTTCAATCCAAATGAACAGTCCAATAATTAAAGAAAAAAAAGAAAGGTGTCTGACTGATTACATCACAAAAAAGGGTAAAGCCTTGAATATATATCAGGGTTTTATATCTAAGCCTTTAGGTCCTCTCTAATCTCTCTGGTTTGGGAGTGCTGTGACCTCTGTATAATTCACTTACTTTAATACATGTTACAGTTCAAATTATGAAGTTGACATCTCTAAATTGGGGCGGCAGGTAGCCCAGTGGTTAGAGTGTTGGTCCCGTAACCGAAAGGTTGCTGACAAGGTAAAAATCTGTCGTTCTGCCCCTGAACAAGGCAGTTAACCCACTGTTCCTAGGCCGTCATTGAAAATAAGAATTTGTTCTTAACTGACTTGCCTAGTAAAATAAAGGTAAAAAAAAATGATTTTCTCATGTGTTTGGGTGTATGCCGTGTATGCCGTGTATGCCGTGTATGCAGTGTATGCCGTGTGTGTTTGGGTATATGCTGTGTGTTGTGAGGTGGTTTCACTGACCTGGCGTCGGCCTCGCTGTAGTACTCTCGAGCAACAATGTCTTCAAAGAGCTCCCCGCCCGTCACTCTGAGGAAGAGAGAGGATTGATAGGCTGCCTGTCTCAAGAGGATGCAGGTGACCCGGAGCATGGAGCCAATGTGAGAGAAATACACCCTTCCCTGTACCCTTCAGCCACTTAGGCACATTGACAACTGAGTGTTGACATGGAACCTAACATGCACCTCAATGGTACATTTCTGATGGGAGAAAAGGCACATCATTGACAAATCCCACGCAATTGTCTCACTGTTGAAAAGTACAGACTATGAGAGTATGAATCCTTTAAAATATGCATTTTACGGGCTCACGGCAACACATACCAGCTTGTGTAATGTATTGCAATGAGTGCAAGGGAGTGGGTGCTGACATTTCAAAGTTCAAAGCAGCCTTCAGTGTGGGAAAATTGCCTTGTCAATTTGTCAGTATGATGAACTCCAAGCTCCCATTTAATAGGTGGGTGTGAGGCCATCCATCCATCCATCAGACAGCCTCCACTAAGAGAGAGCCTGTGAATCCCAGAGCTGAGCACCCTGCCTGGCCTGCTTCTGCAGCATGGGATAAATGTTGCACCTGGGAGCTGAGAGCTGTTTCCTGTGGTACTGGTGAGTCAATGTCGCCCTGGGACACATCCAAATGCTACCCAGTCATGCCCTCATAGGATACACACATAGACTGGCACACACTGACCAAGTATCGCCAAATATTTGAATGAGTTACTGATATAAACATACACAACGTTATAATAAGTAGATAAAGTCAGATATTTGTGGGCCTATTTTATAAGCCTGTTAGTACAAAGTGATTGGGCTCTGACAAAGCAATTTGCTCCAAAATGTGTCAGCTTTAAAGGCTATCCAAGGTAATTTTGTTTGAATTTTAAATAGCCTCTCATTTGTGTCCTTTTGAAACTTAGCTGTGTCTGATCTCACAGAATTAAAGGCCCAATGCAGCCATTTTTATCTCAATATCAAATCATTTCTGGGTAACAATTAAATACCTTACTGAGATTGTTTCTTTCTGACCATTTTGATTGAAAACAAACAGATTTTACACTTTAAGGGCTCTTACACTAAAAGGGCATCATCATCATTTTCACAATTTCACAGTATTATTCCAACCTTATAGTGTAGTCATATATATAAAACACAGGGAAATCACGTTTTGGACTGCAATGATAGGGCACAATAATCAAAGAGAATATATGGAGTTGTGCTTATGGGACTGCTTCTTAACAATACCTTGTTGTTTCAAGACAGTTAAGAACAACTTGCATTGTCATCAAGATCTTCTTACACAACACTTTGTCCTGCTGTTTTTCATTCAGATACATTAATAGGGAAGAGGCAGGTTAAAGAAGACACCTCATAACAGATGCAAGAAGAATTCTGTAGCACCTTTTCAATCTTAACAGTTTATGTAATGAAAATGGTTCAACACCTCCAGGGGACTGTCAACCCTGTTTTGCAGACTGAAATCAACAGTTCTTTGAAAGGCATTGAGAGGTATTACAACATTTTAGTGTTTAAAATGCTTATAACAGTGACTTTTACAGGACTATTATGGTGCACTCAAACGGAGAACACTCAACACTACAGGGCTCTTTAGCTATAATTAGCGGTTAGATCCAAACCACAGCCTATAGTGTATAGCTTACTGAGGAGCTTATTGAATTCAGGACCTCTACTTATGTTAATGGTAGATAGTGATTCACTGTGGTTCCGTCTTACACAGGCTGCTCTTATTAGTGTGAGTAGAACACACATCAAGACTCACATCAAGCCAATTCCCAGACTAGAAAAATAATTATGTCATTAATGTCAATCATCCCCACTGTGTGTGTGAGAGCAGATGGAATAGTGCAGTAGATAGATTCACTGCAGTGCGTTACTCACAGGTCAAAGATCAGGTAGTGATGCCCCTCCTCCGAGATGCTGTCATGGAGGCGCACTGGATGGAGAAAAGTGAGAAAATAAGTAAACGTGCAGGGATTGAAAGAGCAAATATTTCCCACATAAAATACATAGTCAATAAACTTGTCTAAATCACACATCTCAATCACCCAGTCCACTGCATATGTCAAATCACAGGGTCTCACGTAAAAAAAAAATGATATTGCCAAAAGTAGTGAATTTGGCTATTTCAGCCACACCCGTTGTTGACAGGTGTATAAAATTGAGCACACAGCCATGCAATCTCCATAGACAAACATTGGCAGTAGAATGGCCCGTACTGAAGAGCTAAGTGATTTTCAACTTGGATGCCACCTTTCCAACAAGTTAGTATGGCAGATTTCTGCCCTGCTAGAGCTGCCCCGGTTAACAGTAAGTGCTGCTATTGTGAAGTGGAACAACAACGGCTCAACCGCGAAGTGGTAGGCCACACAGTGCCGAGTGCTGAAGCGCGTAGCACGTAAAATCCCCTGTCCTCGGTTGCAACACTCACCAAGTTCCAAACTGCCTCTGCAAGCAACGGCAGCACGAGAACTGTTCGTCGGGAACTTCATGAATGCATACTGTAAAGTTTGGTGCAGGAGGAATAATGGTCTGGGGCTGTTTTTTATGGTTCGAGGAAGGCACCTTAGTTCCAGTGAAGGGAAATCTTAATGCTACAGCATACAATTACATTGTAGACCATTCTGTGCTTCAAACTTAGTGGCAACAGTTTGGGCAAGGCCCAAAAAGCAAGATCCATACAGAAATGGTTTGTCGAGTTTGGTGTGGAAGAACTTGACTGGCCTGCACAGAGTGCTGACCTCAACACCATCGAACACCTTTGGGATGAATTGGAACGCTGACTGCGAGCCAGGCCTAATCGCCCAACATCAGTGCCAGACCTCACTAATGCTCTTGTGGCTGAATGGAAGTAAGTCCCTGCAGCAATGTTCCAACATCTAGTGGAAAGCCTTCCCAGAAGAGTGGAGGCTGTTATAGCAGCAAAGGAGGGACCAACTCCATATTAATGCCCATGATTTTGGAATGAGATTTTCGACGAGCAGGTGTCCACATACTTTTGGTCATGTAGTGTATTTAGTTATAACAAAGGGGTTGAATACTTATTGACTCAAGACATTTATGATTAACATTTTATATTCATTTGTAAACATTTCTAAAAACATAATTCCACTTTGACATTATGGGGTATTGTGTCCACATACTTTTTTCGATAATATCTAGGTTTTGATTAGAGGCAGGCCTAACTGATGTGGTACACACTGTTCATTAATTACTTTAGTCAAGCTTAGATAGTGCTTCTAGTGTCCTGTTGCTGTCCTTATGTTATCTCCATCATGGAGAGAATCTCTCTCTCTCTCTCTTCTACCCACCAGTGCCCACCACACTCCTCCCCTCCCCCAGCAAGCAGAGTGTTGTGCTGCACTGTGTGCATGTGTGTGGGCGTGTATGCACTGAGAGAGAGAGAGAGGGGGAGAGGACACGTGTGCGTTTGTGTGTGGGAGCCGACATAGAAAGGATAACAAGTGGAAGACTGCAGTTTAGATACCCTCACCTGCCAACACAAATGCATAGCAACTGTCTCACCATTGCATAAGCCTGAAACAGCAATCTCAGTTTAACATTCCCTGAAAATACTTTAATTTGCATTCGCCACTATCAACATTGCTAAACAACACCCCCACTTCCTTTTGCTGGGTTTTGCTTGTAATTTTTGTCTACACTTAAAGCATGTTTTACTTCCTCAAAACTGCAGAAATCTAATATAGAGAGGGAACTTTTTAAAAGAGGTAATAGAAATAGTGACATACTAAATGTCCTCTTCCATTTTGATAGCCTTGTGATCCTGAACTGCTGTGTTGTATGAGTGCACAGAGAGGATCTAGTGGAGGAAAAGGCCAATCTGCTGTTACTTACTGATGGTGGTGCTTTTGGCCTGTCACTCTCTGTATTTGGTTCCCTTAGCAGGGCTTTCAATATTAGCCTTTAAAAATAATTTACAAAAGTGATATGATTCATTATTTAGCTCACTAATGTATTTCCCTTCATTTAATTTGACACACCAAATTATCAATGGAAATTTTTCAAATTTATGAAATACTACAAGGGTTTGATTGGCTAATAATGTATTTAATATAGACCCTTCCCCCTATAACAGTTTGCCACTGGAGATAATGCTTAAGGTCCTTGTATATCTTTGTAATCAGGCAGTAACACTAAATACTTTTGTCTCGCATTCAAAATAATAGATAGGTTTCTCTAAATTCGTAAAACATATCACTACACCTCTACACATCACCAGTGGGACAAGCCAACCAAGCTATCCCCCAGTAGTTTCTACAATGCATACAAATAGACGTTTTGCAGTATAACGGGCTTACATATGTTTTATTTTTAAATAACAGTTAAGTAAAACGGAAAATGTATGCTTTGTCTTATTTTTTTTATTTTAAAGAGTTTTTACATGGTGTCAAAGTCAACGGACAGCATTCACCACCACAATTCAAGAAGGAATTCTATCTGAATAGGGATGGGATGGCTAAAGTACTTTGTCCCTCCCACAAAGCATTATGACAACGCAACAAGGAAAGCTTTATTGCACGGTTGAGAGCCACTACACTGATAAGCCAATTATCCCTAGCGTAACTCAATGCCTTCACGTGTGGCGACATCATTGTATAGGGACTGGTGTCAAACCACTAAGCATGATAAGCATGAGCCTTTAGGATACCTCCAAACCACTATATGGGTGTCACTGTCGTAATGGATTTGAGTGGGTCTTCTACAAAATCCATTCCCAAGAGTCGCACAACTTACAAAAAACAGGCCTATTCTGTTGAGAACCAAACATACCAAACCTGGCCTCTAGCCCTTGGAGTGTTGAGCCTGAATTGTGAGTATCAGAGCCAATTCATCCAACACGTTGGTTCTATCCTCTCCAGGATCTACAGTATGTGGGCTGAATTTGACTCTCTGACGAATAACCACCCCCGGTTACTGCAGAGGAAGGATGCCATGTAAAGAATGTGCCGATAAACAAAACGAGTCACTCTCAAGGCTGCAAAGTCAATTCTGAGGATCTAACTGCTGCTCTGCAACGTCTCAACCAGCATGGTGGATGTAGGAGCACATGAAGATCGCTGGATATGCTCCAGTTCTTTAATAGCCTGCGGTGGTCGGTTAGGCTCAGGGATAGAGAGCACAGGATGAGGGCAGTGTGTCTCCAGCTGCATCTAGCTGGTTCAAAAAAGGCAGCTAGCTTACGCCAGAGCCTATACTGTACAGAACCGGGAACTTGGCTTCTACATTGATGATCTTTATCCTACTGAGCTGCAGTCATCGCAGGCAAATTTCCCACCAAGGGCTTTAAAATGTAAACACGGCGACAGGGGCAAATCATCAGCTTGATGACAGTAGATAATGTATTCCTTTCCTCCCAGTCTCTGTTAAGGAGCAGGAGGAGTACTGTTTGTGTTGATAGAAAGCTGGATGTTTCAGCTTCCCCTTCTCTCTATCCCTGTCCTCTCTCTATCCCTCTCCCTATCTCTGACAGATCACAAAACAACATACAAGCTTATCTGAGGGCATCCACAGGTTAAGCTCAAACTCATTCTCTCTCTGACCACTCAGAGGCTGGGTTAGACTTACAATACAGTCGAGTCGTGCTCCCTCTCTTCCTCTCTCATTCTCTCTCTCACACTTCAAACAGATGAAAATATCTTTAGATTAATAAGTTATATTTACAATTTAGTCATTTAGCAGGCACTCTTATTCAGAGCAAATTCGAAGTAATGTATTCATCTTAAAATAGCTAGGTGAGACAACCACATATCACAGTTATAGTAAGTACATTTTTCCTCAATAAAGACGATATCAGCAAAGTCAGTGCTATTAGAAAAATAAAAGTGAAAGCTTTTTTTTATAAGGGGGGGATAAGACTGAGATTTCTTATTTAAGCTACTTTTTGAAGAGGTGGAGTTTTAGATGGTTGGGGTGCAGGGTTTGAGCATAGCCTGAAGGTAGGGAGGGGCAGATTCCCTTGCTGCTCCGTAGACAAGCACCATGGCCTTGTAGTGGATACGAGCTTCAACTGGAGAAAATGTCGTACTCTACGGATGTTTTAGAGCAGGAACCTGCAGGAGCGAGTCACTGCTTTGACATTTGCAGAGAACAACCTGGTGTTGTCCAGGGTCATGCCAAGGTTCTTTGCATTCTGGGAGGGGGACACTGTGTAGTCAACCATGATGGAGAGGTATTGTACAGCTGATCAAACCCTGATGCGTTATTAAACACGTATGGGGCTGAGAACAGTAGAAAAGCGCTTCTCAGCCTATTAATCAGTAAATTACACATTGTGGTCCTGAGCCGGCGCCACGCCTCAGGCTGTCACATAGTGTTGTTCCACGGCTGTACACACAGGAACCACAACAGTCAGCTAGCTGTCTGTCTCTCTGGATGACTGTTGTACTTTCACTGGGTGCATGATTCTGCTCAATAGAGGCAGATTATATCAATGAAATCAATAGTGAACCATAAGTTTACTATGCTTCCAAAATAAATCGGACCCTTTCTGAAGTGTCAATGAGACAGAACAACGAAAAATTATTTGAATGGCTCATAGAGCTTCTGAGTGGGAGTAGGATGCCAACATGACCTGATTGGTCTTTAGAACTAAAGAACTCACCGATGTTTGAGTGCTTCAGCAGTCGGCAGATCCTGGCCTCTCTGTCCAGCTTCTGGTGATCTAAAACAAAACACACAGACAGGTTCATAATGCAGAATGTACAGAACTGTGTGATAATTTAACTGTCAGGCCAGAGCTGGTCTGGCTCTGGTGCAGCAGATCTGTGTCCTGATGATGGACTGTCTATGGAGCTGGTTATCTGCAGATAGATGGCTAAGAGGACGCTGACAGAGTGCGCCTCGACTCAAGCTCCAATAAAACGTGTTTTTTCTTGTTTTTTTCTCAAGTTTTCTTAATCATTTTGTTTCGTGATTACCATTTTCCTTATTTTCTTTCATTTAGTACTACATGTTGGAGCTTACTGCAAGATTTTCACCATACTCTACAATAACACCTGTAACCCTGTACATGTGACTATTCAACACTCTGAATCTCTGAATCTGAATTCTAGAGCTCAGCTGAATCTGATAATTAATAATGTGGCTGTTGAGCAAGTAGTTGAGGACACTAAATGACTTGGTGTTACCTTGGATTGTAAACTGTCATGGTCAAAAGATATTGATTCAATGGTTGTAAAGATGGGGAGAGGTCTGTCTGTGATAAAGAAATGCTTTGCTTTTTTGACACCACACTCCACAAAGCAAGTCCTGCAGGCTCTAGTTTTGTCTAATCTGGATTATTGCCCAGTCACATGGTCAGACGCTGCAAAGAAGGAACAAGAAAAACTGCAGCTGGCCCAGAACAGAGCGACACGTCTTGCTCTTCACTGTAATCAGCAAGCTAACATGAATACTATGCATGCCATTCTCTCTTGGCTAAAAGTAGAGGAGAGACTGACTGCATCCCTTCTTCTTTTATAAAATACATTTATGTGTTGAAAATTCCAAATTGTTTGCACAGTCAATTTACACACAGCTCTGACACACACTTACCCCACCAGACATTTTCATAGTCTCCAAATAGTATTATATAGAGCCATTATTGCATGGAACTCCCTTCCATCTCAGATTGCTCAAGTGAACAGCAAACCTGGTTTCAAAAAACAGATAAAGCAACACCTCTAAGCAAAGCAAATGTATGTAGTTCTGTCCTTGAGATGTTCTTGTCTATGTTCTGTATTATGTAATGCTTCATGTTTTGTGTGGACTGCAGGAAGAGCAGCTGCTGCTTTGATAACAGCTAATGGAGATCCTAATAAATGACTAAATACTGAATAATACTGTGAAATTGTGAAAATGATTATAATACCCTTTTACCCTAAGAGATGTTTGAAAATAAGGCCTGAAATGTCAGCATGTTTTGCAGGGTGGCGTTTTGGCCTGCCTGGCAATGTCACCAGGCAGTTTCAGTTAGACGAATAACAAAGAGAGTTTCAAACCTCTCTGCCAATAACAGCTAGTTTTCAGGATACATATCCCTCCCATTAGGCTCCTCCAATTAGGTCCCTCAATTACACCACTCCCACACAGTCCTAGCAACATTTCTGCTTGAGAAATAGCATTTAGCTAAAAATACCTTTTTGTGTATTTTGGACCATTTTTATTGAAAACAATCAATGTAAGGTACTTAATTGTTACACAGAAACGATTTGAAATTGAGATAAAAAAACAAACAAACAAAAAACAGCTGCATTGGACCATTAATACCAGTGTTGATGATATGGAAGGAAAAAATATTGTACAGTGTTCACACCCTTGACTTTTTCCACATTTTGTTGTGTTACAGCGTGAATTTAAAATTGATTAAATTGAGATTTGTTGTCACTGTACAAATTAATAAAAAATGAAAAGCTGAAATGTCTTGAGTCAATGTGTATTCAACCCCTTTGTTATGGCAAGCCTAAATAAGTAAAAATGTGCTTAACAAGTTACATAATAAGTGGCATGGACTCCCTCTGTGTGCAATAATAGTGTTTAACATGATTTTTGACTACCTCATCTCTCCACACCACACATACAATTATCTATAACGTCTTTCAGTCAAGCAGTGAATTTCAAACACAGATTCACCCACAAAAGACCAGGGAGGCTTTCCAATGCCTTGCAAATGAAGGGAACCAATTGGTAGATGGGTAAATGTTTTAAAAAGTAGACATTGAATATCCCTTTGAGCATGGTGGAGTTATTAACTACACTTTGGATGGTGCATCAATACACCCACTCAGGGATTTCACATTTTTTATTTAACCTTTATTTAACTATGCAAGTCATTTTCTCACCTTGTTGGCTCGGGTATTCGAAACAGCAACCTTTCGGTACTGGCCCAACGCTCTAACCGCTAGACTACCTGTCACCCTGATATGATGCTGATTACAATTGCTTTGATAGGAGAAAACTGAGGATGGAGCAACAACATTGTAGTTACTCCAAAATATTTACCTAAATGACAGAGTGAAAAGAAGAAAGCCTGTACAGAAAAAAAATGTTACAAAACCTGCATCCTGTTTGCAGTAAGGCACCAAAGTAAAACTGCAAACAATTTGGTCAACAACCAACTTGACAGAGCTTGAAGAATTTAAAAAACAATAATGGATAATCCAGGTGTGCAAAGCCCTTAGAGACAAACCCAAATTTTACTCAGGGGGTTGAATACTTTCTGAATGCACTGTAGATGCTGATGGTTAACAGTGCTGGTAATTGTGCGGGGCAGTGTATAATGAGGGTGTGGGTGGGAGAGTGGGAGGAAGGGGGTGATGGTGGTCACGGTGCAAAGGAGAAGGTTCGGGAAGAGAGAAAGGTCACATTGCCACAGCCACTTTCCCCACTAATGAAAGTGAGGGGGAGGGCAGCCAGCAAAATCACAATGGTGTTTTGCCAAATAAATGCTACCTTCCTGTCCGAGAGCGCAGGGCTTTCTGCAGTATTAATGAGCAATCTAAATTGGAAGAGGAGACCCCCTTTTCCCTCCTAATGTCTACCCATCTGTTCATACAGCCCTTCACTGTCTGCAAAAACTGTAGAGCTCAGTCAGGGATGGAGAAGGGCTTTATCAGTCCTAAAGTTGTACAAAGGCATTGCCCCTTTATCAAATGATCGAATCGGAGATGAGATAAACCAAGCCTCCTCCATCATCCAGGCTTTTCTTGAGTGAGCAGGAACTTCACAAAACCCATGTGCTGTGTAGCAACTACATTTATCATTATCAATAAGTAATGTTTCAGTAATTCCACCATTGGACAGATAAGATATGAAACAAATACAATCTCATTCTTTACTTCTATAATATTTGCTGTCGTACCAGCGTTTTAATATGTGTATGACAATCTTTCCTCCATACAGCCCTCCTGTACTGTACTGTATCCACTGTAATGTATAAGCAAAGATATTCTCTGGACTTTGAAAATGGTGTTGCTAAGCAACCCTGCGGAATATACCAGAAATAGAATTATAAGATATATGAGTTTTAAAAAACTACAGAGGGAAAAGTCACAGCAAATTGAGTTATTCTAACCCTGTATAAATCCTCCAACAGGGAGGAATTCAAATAAAAGCTTCAACAGCACTGAGCACAAGTCAACGACAGTATACAAGTGTGAGACTACAATGAACCTTACAAAACAATTTCCCAATAATTTATTACCCAACAACAATCAAACAGCAAAAAACATATATAACCCGTAGAAAATGATATGTCCATTACACCGTACCAGTGGAACTTTGTACATTATCATTGGTGTTCACTTTTTAGTGAATGGATTTACAACTTAACATACACTACAGTTCAAAAGTTTGGGGTCACAATTTCCTTGTTTTTTAAAGCAAAGCAATTTTTTTTGTCCATTAAAATAACATCAAATTGATTAGAAATACAGTGTAGACATTGTTAATGTTGTAAATGACCTTCCTAAACAAAATATTTATGGATGTCTTTGTGATTGTGTGTATTAAATTGGTTTATTATACTGGCGGCTATTGGTAGGCTACTCGTTGAGTCCTGGATATTCTACTCTTAATATGCATGCCACACAACAGATCTTCATGGCATGGTCGATAGCGCGCTGTGCTTTGGCCCAACTGTTGAGGGTTCGAAACCTGCTCCCTGCCTACTTCTTTGCAATATTTATCTTAATGTTTGAAAATGTATATGTTTATTAAGCTTATTGTAACCACAATGTCACAAATAATTGAAAACACACAACATGAGCAGATTAACTTGGTCAAAACATTGTCAGCCTTTAAATGCTTTATGATCCGTGTGGGCGACGGAGAGAAACAAAACCGTCAGTCCACATGCATTTTCTGTCAGGGCAAATCTGGTCTGTGATATTGAGTATATGTTTACATTTTACATTTGAGTCATTTAGCAGACGCCCTTATCCAGAGCGATATTAAGCTTATGTTCACGGCATGTTTTCAAAATGCCTCCAGCTGTCCATCACTACTTTAAATAAAAACAGTGGTACAATTATATAATTTAATTCGATAAAAGAAATTGCACATAATGCTTTATGCATTTTTTGTTAGGGCAAATCTGGTCTTTTTTTAATGAAAGCATAAAGATGTTGAACAAATACTGACATTCAGTAGTACCGTGTAGCTCAGTTGGTAGAGCATGGAGCTTGCAGCGCCAGGATTGTGGGTTCGCACTCACTACTGTAAGTTGCTGTGGATAAGGGCATTTACTAAAATGTAAATGTACTTAAGCATCTCTACAGACCCAGCCTGGCACCTACCTCTCTACAGACCCAGCTTGGCCCCTCCCCCTCTGTGCTAGAACACAGAGGTGTGTCATTGAGATCACCAACAGTCTCTTCCATTGGTGCGTTCCCCCAGTCCAGTACGCCCCGTGCCTGCTCCTCGCACCAGACCAGTGGTGCGTTCCCCCAGTCCAGTACGCCCCGTGCTTGCTCCTCGCACCGGACCAGTGGTGCGTTCCCCCAGTCCAGTACGCCCTGTGCCTGCTCCTCGCACGGAGCCTCCAGCGACGGTCGACAGCCCAGAGCCTCTAGCGAAGGCCGACAGCCCAGAGCCTCCAGAGGCCAGCACAGCTCTGTGGTTGGAAACCATCTCTGCGTCGATGCCCAGGGTGGGCACGACGTTCAGTCCCTCTGTGGAGCAGGAGCTCCATAGCGTGTCGGTGCCCAGTCTGGGACCGACAGCCAGCCCAACCACAGGGCTGGAAACCGTCGGTGCCCAGGGTGGGCACGACGTTCAGCCCCGCTGTGGTGCAGGAGCTCCATAGCTTGTCGATGCCCAGTCTCGGACCGACAGCCAGCCCAACTACAGGGCTGGAAACCACCTCTGCGTCGGTACCCAGGGTGGGCACGACGTACAGCCCCGCTGTGGAGCAGGAGCTCCATAGCGTGTCGGTGCCCAGTCTGGGGCCGGCAGCCAGCCCAATTACAGGGCTGGAAAACACCTCTGCGTCGGTGCCCAGGCTGGGCACGTCGTTCAGTCCTGCCCCAGGGATGGGGATGGGAGAGGGTCCGGAAGTCTGCTCCGCTCCAGGGCAGGGGCAGTCCGCTCCACCGGCGCCTGGTCTTGGTCCGGCCGTCTGCTCCGCTCCAGTGAGGAAGAAGTCCGCTCCACCGGTGTCTGGTCTGGGTCTGGCCGTCGGCTCCGCTCCAGTGATGGAGTAATCCGCTCCACCGATACCCAATCCAGTTCCAGTCATCTGCTCCGCTCCAGTGAGGGAGCAGTCCGCTCCACCGGTGCCTAGTCCGGTAACGGAGATCTACTCCACCCCCATGCCAGAGCAGTCCGCTCCACTGGTCAGCTACTCCACTCCAGTGTCGGAGCAGTACGCTCCACCGGGGTCCGGGACGGACCGGGCGTGCAACGGGGAGGCAGGAGAGAGCAGCTTTCGCTGCCTGCGTCACGCCCGAAGCCGGAACCGGAGCCCCCACCATCAACCACCTCAGTACCCCGCCATTTCCCCCCTGGTTTTGTGTATTTTTTTTGTGAGGGGGGATCATGTGCGGTCGGGAGCCCGCACCTTGAAGGGGGGGTACTGTAAGGGCTGGGTTGTGGTTAGGCCGCATGACTCCCACCAGGGGGAGTAGAAAAATCACAATCCAGCCCTCACACCCTAACTAGGGGAGCAATGATCCTCAATCAGAGACAGCTGTACAGCGTTGTCTCTAATTGGGGATTGTATTTAGGCTCCCCACACATCCACCTGTGTGTGGATCATTGTTTGTTCGTGTCTGTCTGCTTGTTTGAGCCAGAACGTAAGTCACTGTGTTTTGTTTGTAATCCATTTAGTTATACTCTCCTCTTTGATTTATATGCTTCGTGAGAACAACTCATATAAATAAAAAGGATGACACTCCACGAACGCTCCGTTTATCGTCCCATGTATGCGCAGCGTGACAAAGTGACCAATAAAATGTTATTTGATTTGATATTCTTACTATAAAATATACACTACCGGTCAAAAGTTTGGAACATTATTCCTTCAACGGTTTTTCTTTATTTGCACTATTTTTTACATTGTAGAATAAAAGTGAAGACATTAAAACTATGACATAACACATATGGAATCATGTAGTAACAAACTTTTGACTGGGGGTGTATGTCTGTTGAATGTGATTGGGTAGGTGTGTCTTGTCTGTTTAATGAGCAAAATAATGAACTATTGATTTCATTTGGATGACAGCCATGGCTGCACAGACCTGTAACATAGACCTAATTATACAAAACATATGCTATTCTATTCATTTGAAACTACATTTAATTAGTCTTATATTTCTTAGGACCTGCCTAAAAAAATTAATAATGGATTTATTTTTGATGGTGTAGATTCTCAATGGATTCATTAAAATAGATGCCCACCCACATCTGCACACCACTACTGCCACTCTTCCCCGGCATGCCGGCATGCGCACAGGAGGTATAAAAAGAGTATGCAGGCAGGAATGTGGGAAAAATATGCTTGTTTATAAGGGGGTCATATAAACATTGGCCAAGTTTTTTTTACAGGCAAAATACCGTAAATCCTATGTGAAAGCAGTAATAGAGAGTCAAACATGGTAGGTAGACTGTCAGTAGGTAGAGAGTCAGCATGTGCTGAGTCTGCCACCCTCCCCTTCCCCTCCTTCCCCTACCCTTCCTACTGCCTATACCTCCCCTTCCTCCCTACTCTCTCTTCACTCCCTCCCCTCACTCCCTCCTCTCTCTTCCCTCTCTTCCCTCCCTCCTTCCTCACTTTTCCCTCCTTCCCTCCTCTCTTCCCTCCACCTCCTCCTCTCTTCCCTCCGCCTCCTCCCTCTGAGGTGAATCAGCAGGCCCACGCCAGGTCCTCTGAGGGCCCTTCAATCAGGCTGCACCCAGCAGTCCAACACGGCCTCTCGTTGCTGTTTAAATTATGTGTTACCGTTTGCCCTTCATATGAGAGCCCAGTAGGAGGACATGGTCAGAACTCTTCTGGTGGTCAATGTCAGTGCCACAATGATCTGGTACTAGTGATGAGATAGGTAGTGTAGTTATCATACAATAGAATGGTTTTTAAATGTTGATACTTCTCAATACAATACACAATACTACCTATTTAAACTCACCAAATATCAAGCAAGCGGTGCTTATCTGAAAGAGCAGTATCTCAGGTCAACTCTGACTCTGGAAATATCAAAGACCATTTATAATCCTCCTAGCAATACAAGTACATTTCACCCATTTTAAGCAAATATGTTAGCGTTGATGTTGTCTCCAGGAGCCTTTCCATCAGCAGCTCAGTTGGTTGTTATATGCGCTGTATCACCACCAACTGAAGAAAAACCTTTGATGACTCTCAAAGGTAGGAATTCTTACCTCATTAATATTAATGAATCAGAACATTTGATTCATCACAGTCTTTCTCAGTAAAGTCTCCCACGCAAGACACAAAGTGACTTGGTATTACAAAGAATGTGCACATTGCAAAAACTCCCACCACGGGGAAGGTATACAATCATGTAACTCTCCCACCTTGGTGACTAATGCTGTTCAGAAACACTTCAACAAATGTGAAGCAAAAGACCTGGAAAGCCAAGTTTACAGTCAATGCTTCATTATGACATTTAACAAAGTCTGAATCCTGGCCCAACAACCTGCCCGCTTGACCATATCCCCTCCTCTCTTCTCCAGACCATTTCCGGAGACCTTCTCCCTTACCTCACCTCACTCATCAACTCATCCTTGACCGCTGGCTGTGTCCCTTCCGTCTTCAAGAGGGCAAGAGTTGCTCCCCCACCTAAAAAACCTACACTCGATCCCTCCGATGTCAACAACTACAGACCAGTATCCCTTCTTTATTTTTTCTCCAAAACTCTTGAGCGTGCCGTCTCGAACCTACTCTACTGCTATCTCTCTCAGAATGACCTTCTTGATCCTAACCAGTCAGGTTTCAAGACTGGTCGTTCAACTGAGACTGCTCTTCTTGGTGTCTCGGAGGCTTTCCACACTGCCAAAGCTAGCTCTCTCTCCTCTGCTCTTATCCTTCTACACCTATCTGCTGCCTTTGATACTGTGAACCATCAGATCCTCCTCTCCACCCTCTCTGAGTTGGGCATCTCCAGCACTGCATACTCTTGGATTGTGTCCTACCTGACAGGTCGCTCCTATCCTATCAGGTGGCGTGGCGAGAATCTGTCTCCGCACCACGTGCTCCCACCACTGGTGTCCCCCAGGGCCCAGTTCTAGGCCCTCTCCTATTCTCTCTATACACCAAGTCACTTGGCTCTGTCATATCCTCACATGGTCTCTCCTATCATTGCTACGCAGACAACACTCAATTTTCTCCTTTTCCCCTTCTGATAACCAGGTGGCGAATCGCATCTCTGTATGTCTGGCAGACATATAAGTTTGGATGTCGGATCACCACCTCAAGCTGAACCTCCCGGGGAAGGACTGCCCGCTCCATAATCTTGCCATCACGGTTGACAACTCCATTGTGTCCTCCTCCCAGAGTGCAAAGAACCTTGATGTGACCTTGGACAACACCCTGTTGTTCTCTGCTAACATTAAAGCAGTGACCCGATCCTGCAGGTTCATACTCTACAACATTCGCAGAGTACGACCCTACCTTACACAGAAAGTGGCACAGGTCCTAATCCAGGTCCTAATCCAATCTAGTCTGGTACTGCAACTCACTGTTGGCTGGGCTCCCTGATTGCACCATTAAACCCCTACAACTAATCCAGAATGCTGCAGCCCATCTGGTGTTCAACCTTCCCAAGTTCTCTCATGTCACCCCGCTACTCCGCACACTCCACTGGCTTCCAGTTGAAGCTCGCATCTACTACTAAACCATGGTGCTTGCCTACGGAGCTGTGAGGGGAACGGCACCTCCCTACCTTCAGGCTCTGGTCAGACCCTACACCCAAAAGAGGACGCTACGTTCATCCAACTCTGGCCTGCTAGCCCCCCTACCTCTACGGGAGCACAGTTCCCGCTCAGCCCAGTCAATGGTGGAACAAGCTCCCCACAACGCCAGGACAGCGGAGTCACTGACCACCTTCCGGAGACACTTGAAACCCTACCTCTTTAAGGAATATATTTTTAAAAAATAAATAAATAACCTTTACTAACACTTGTCTTTTGTCTAAACTAACACCTGACTTATTTCCCTGCTAGCAGAAATGTACTTATTGTGACCGAGATGTGGCTGTCCCTGATAGCACTGACTTTGCTCACAGCTGCTTGTTTAAAGAAATGTACTTACTATGATCAAGATGTAGTTGTCCCACTGGCTGTGTAAATGTAAAAGTAAGCTACGTTCCTAAAATTAGCTATGCTAGGGGTTAGGGTTAGGGGTCTAGAGTTAAGGTTTAAGCTTAAGTTTAGGGTTAAGGTTAGGGTTAGAAGTTAGGTTGAAGGGTTTGGGGAAGTCTTACCTAACATGCTAAGTACTTGCAAAGTAGCTAAAAAGTAGTAAGTAGTTTCAAAGTTGCTAATTAGCTAAAATGCTAATGTTGTCTGTGATTCAAACATGCAATCTTGGGGTTGCTATTTGCGTTATACGAATACCCATCCACCCCGACCAACCACCCTACTTTGTCTCGGATTTACAATTTACTATGTTATGTCTAGTCTATGAGTACAGAGGTGGGACATGGTGAGGTAGAGTAAGGCAGCAGTGGAGGCTCCTCAGAGGATGAATGGGAGGACCACCCTCCTCAGTGAATGTCCTAGAAATTAAAATGGTAAAACATTTAAAAAGTTATACTTTTTAGATAAAACTATACTAAATATTATCACGTCACCAAATAATCAATTCAAACACACTATTTTGTAAAGAAGGTCTACAGTAGCCTCAACAGCACTCTGTAGGGTAGCACCATGGTGTAGCTGGAGGACAGCTAGCTTTCATCCTCCTCTGGGTACATTGACTTCAATACAAAACCTAGGAGGCTCATGGTTCTCACCCCCTTCCATAGACTTACACAGTAATTATGACAACTTCCGGAGGACGTCCTCCAATCAGAACTCTTGCAGCATGAACTGACATGTTGTCCACCCAATCAAAGTATCAGAGAATGAATCTATTACTTAAAGCATAAGCTACAGCTAGCTAGCACTGCAGTGCATAACAGGTGGTGAGTAGTTGACTCAAAGAGAGAGAAAAACAGTAGTTGAACAGTTTTGAACAAATTAATTTCTTCCCAAATGAAGGAGAAGCTAGAGAAATAGAGAGAACGAGATTTCGTCATTTATTTTCACTTCCAGGTTCACTTAATATTACTTAGCTAGCAAATGCAGCTAGCTAGTTTAGCCTACTCAAACACCCTGCTCAAACAGAGGGATGCTATGTTAGCTAGCTGGCTATAACTTTCTAACACAACACTGGAACTCTTCCATGTCAAGGTAAGCTTTTGGTTTTACTAATTTATTTCTCACCGGGGCCCACCGGTGTAACTGCTTACTGACTGTACACTGAAATGTTACTGCATGATTGTAGCGGGTTTACTAACACATTAGTTCTATTAGCTATGCTGACTATGACGTTACTTTAGCTAATATGGTAACGACGTAGCCTGCGTGTAGCGGTTTGGCTTGGAAAGTTTTTTTCCGCCTGGTCACATACAGCTGATGTGTTGTGCATTGAGTCCACAAGTGAAGGGAAAAGGTGAGAGGAGGAGAGCGCATAGATGCGAGAAGGAATGCAACATGGCTGCTATGAAAGTGAACTGTGTTTAAGTGTGATCAGGGGTGTATTCATTCCGTCAATTCTGTTGAAAAACTTTTCTTAAACGGAAGCAAACGGAACAAAACGGGGATAAACATACCTGAATTGGTCTAATAGAAACTCCCGTTTACAACTGTTGGACTAATGATTATACACTATATCAGCTAGATGCAGGATAGAGCATGCAAGGCACTGTCTGTCCATGTATCACTGTCTGTCACCTCAAATTTGTCTCTTGACCTGTGTGCACCTACATTGTAAACTATCATTCATTGGCTTGGTTGTAGCAAACTCCTGATGGGTATAGGGAAAATTGAGTTTCATGTAGCGGCCTAAACCTATCTCTGTTACATTGAACTGAGTGAATGGAATATGAATGACAGTCATCCAATAAGCCATAATAGAAATAACACCCTGCTCATTAAAAATCTTTTTAAACGGCACTGACCACCACTGTAAGACAATGGACTTTACAGCTGCGGTGAGGGGACCAAGGAAGCTGTCTTTAATTAGAATCAATCTTTAACCAGGAGATGAGGACCCAACAACATGCTCAAACCAGTTTGATTCTGCTTATATTGTAGCTAGCTAATTAAAACTGGATCAGCGTTTGCCCCGTTTGAGAGGAGTGAACCTGTTACCCTGCTGAACTGTAGGAATGTATAGAGGAGATTGTCAGATTACACTTGTCGTTATGGCTGTGCTTCCGTTACCTGCCTGTCTGCCACAGCCTAAGGACTTCAGATGAGAGTTGCTGCCGTACAAAGGTGCCGCTTTCATGCCTCCGCAGGCAACTGTGTTGACACACAGGCAGTGAGTGGGTGTGCGTGGGTGGGGTACACAGTCACTTCTCTCTCACTGATGATGACCTTGTCAACTCTGAATTGACCTTGTTCAGTTGTTGACTACAGCAGTAGTTGACTTGGCTAATTTAACAGTAATGGATTTTGGCCGTGGTCACAAGAGTTCAGGGCTTGCTGCCGTGATCTGTTCAGGAATCCTGACGATAATCTTTTATTTTTTTATTTGTATTGTTATTTTTATTTTTACAGGGAGTCCCATTGAGACCAAGGTCTCTTTTGCAAGGGAGCCCTGCATTACAAGGCCAGCAATAATTACACATTAAAAGTTATAGACACAAATACTTCAATAAAGAATTATAATTACAAAAAACAAGCACATTCCTCTGTTAATCTGAACGTCCCGAAAGCCATTAATGCCAAAACAAACAGCCATGATGTTTGCATTTCATGTGGCTGTTAGCAATGTAAACAGTGTAGATATGTAAGTCATAAATCTTCCATAAAAACCATTGTATGTTTTATTTTCAAGTTTAAAAAAGCTATAGGTACAGCTGGTGAAGAGTTGTATGAGTGAGTGTGAGTGTTGTCTGGAGTTAGATCGCCTCTTGTTTTCTTTCTTGTTTCCTTTTCTTGGTGGTTTTCCATTTTCAATGCATGATTAAGGTAAAAACTAGGTATATTGCATTTCTTGTTGGAATTTCCCTGGCTTTGGTGGGGACGCCGTCCCTGTGACTATGAAGGAGTTTCTGGTCGCCGTAGGAGACAAGGTAGGTTATGAACGTGTTGCTTATGCGTCGGGGATGAATAAAGCAGTGGTTGTTTTTCTTAAAGAAGAGCGTCTTGTTGATCGGATGGTTGAGTATGGCATACTTCTTAAAGGTATGTTTATTCAAGTTACGCCGCTTTTTTCTCCGTCAACAAGAGTAACGATTTTGAATGTACAGTTTATTCCAAATGAAGTATTGGAGCGAGAGTTATTGCGGATTGGGAAGTTTTCAAGTTCAATTAAGATTGTCCCGTTAGGTTGCAAACACCCGGCTGTGAAACAGGTTATGTTGTTTCGGCGACAGGTGTATATGTTTTTGGACTCATCGGAGCAGACTTTGGAGTTTTCGTTTAAAGTCAAGTATGACAACAAACTGTATGGCTTACGCTAGTACGGGTAGTCAACAGTGTTTTGAGTGTGGGGATGTTGGCAATAAGCGATATGCATGCCCGAAAAGGGAGAAGGCGAGGGAGGATCAGGAGAAGGATATGGACATCTCTGTTGATATGATAGCAGCTGGCGACGACTTAATTTACAATCTAGAGGAGGTAAATGGGTTCCTGGATCAGACTTTTTTTTATGTTGATAAGTTTGTGAGGTCAGCTGTGGTGTTACAGAAGACAGTGGGGTTAGACCAGTTGTGTGTGAAGAAGCTTTTCCGCTTGAGGAAATTTGTTACTGCTGTCACGGCAACAAAAAGTGTGGTAAGGTTAAGAGAAAATTTGATGATGATCATGCCTCACAGGGTGTTTTTATCTTCGTCTGGTTTCTCTGTGGTTTCTCCTTTCTATATGGAGGTACTAAGGGTATGTTCTCTCAATATTAATGGGGGAAGGGACAATAATAAGAGGGCTTGGGTATTAGAAGTAATAAAACAGAAAAGGATTCATGTAGTTTTTCTACAGGAGACATAGGGATGAGGCTAATGAGGTTGACTGGGGTATGTGGTGGGAGGGGCAGCATATACTCAGTCATGGTACTAATTTCAGTGCTGGGGTGGCAATTATGTTTACCTCAGGCTTAGGGGTGACTGGTATCTACAACAGAGATTGTCAAGGGTTTTTATTGGTCAACGTGGAATTGATGGGGTTTTTATTGTTTGTTTTTTATGTTTATGCTCCTAATGAGGGTACAGAGAGTATTGCTGTATTTGATGAAATAAAGGAAACCTTAAGACCGTGTGACCAAGAGGAATGTATGGTTTTAGGGGGAGACTGGAACTGTACAGTTTACTGTTGACTTTACTGTTGATCACACTGCTGAAGAACCTCATCTGCAGTCAGCTATTTGTGTGTCTGGTCTATTAACTAAGTTTGAGCTTTCTGATGTGTGGAGAGTAAGAAATGCAAACGTTAATGATCGTCATGTCAGTGCAGCAAGGTTAGACAGGTTGTATGTATCTGAGCACTACTGTAGTAGAGTTGTAAGGTGTGACATTACTCCTGTGGGTTTTTCTGATCACCATATTGTGACTGTTGATATTCACTTGTCCTGTTCACGAAGGTCATCACCTTATTGGTATTTTATTGTTAAGTTATTACATGATGTCATGTTTTGTGAAAAGTTAGTTGTTTTGTGAAAAATGTAGTTATTAAATGGAATTTTGAGTCCTTGAGACAATGGTGGGAGGTTGTGAAGGCCCAAATATGTGTGTTTTACCAGTAGTATACAGTCTCGTATTGAAGTTTAAGAGACTATCAGGGCCCTTGAACAGGACATCTATCAATGTTACAGGTAAGACCCAGGCGCAGACAACGTCGGAGTGACAACAGTTTATTAAACCAACAGGGGCAGGCAAAAGACAGGTCAGGGGCAGGCAGAGGTCAGTAATCCAGATAGACGGGGCAAAGGTACAGGACGGCAGGCAGGCTCAGGGCAAGCAGTGTTCAGTAATCCAGAGTAGTGGGGAAAAGGTACAAGATGGCAGGCAGGCTCAGGGTCAGGGCAGGTAGGATGATCAAAACCAGGAAAACTAGAAAACAGGGACTAGAGAGAAACAGGAGCAGAGGGAAAACCGCTTGTAGGATTGATGAAACAAAACAAACTGGCAACAGCCGAACACAGGGATAAATACACTGGGGATAATGGGGAAGATGGATGACACCTGGAGGGGGGTGGAGACAATCACAAAGACAGGTGAAACAGATCAGGGTGTGACAACATCAAATCTATTGACTCAGAATGACCCCGTACTAGTCATGAACTTACAGGAAGGCAGGTAGCCTAGTGGTTAAAGCATTGGGCAAATAACCAAAAGGTTGCTGGTTCAATTACCTGAGCTGACAAAGTTAAAAACCTTTCAATGTGTCCATAAGAAAGGCACAACCCTAATTTGCTCCAGGGGCTGACCCTGTAGGTAGGCTGTCAGGGTTAAGAAGAATTTACTCTTAACTGACTTGCCTAGTTAAATAACGGTTAAATAAAAACAAGAGACATTAACTGAGGTTGTTTTTACGTGAAGGGTGCCTTGATTACGTTTAGTTTTGTTACCCTCAAGGATATGGATGCTCCTATAGATAATTTCTTTAACCTAGGGCAGTCGACATTGCAACGCAAACATATGGTCTGCCTTCGTCTCCCTGATGGGAAGGTGACCACGGATGACGGTGAGTTGCGCCAACATGCCGTGGATTTCTACTCTGCCCTCTATAAGGTGTGGATTGTGATTCTCAGTGTGCTGAACAATTGTTACATGGACTTCCTCAATTGGGCCCTGAGCAGAGAGCTGCTTTGGATAGTGACATTACGCTGCAGGAGCTGTCCGCTGCAGTTATGCAGCTCTCATCAGGCCGAGGCATCGATGATTTACCATCTGAATTCCATAAGCACTTTTTGGGGTCTATTGGGGGGTGAATCTTTTCATGAGGGTTCTCTTCCTGTATCGTGTCAACGTGCTGTGCTTTCATTGTTGCTCTTTTGAAAAACTGGCAACCTGTTGCATTGCTGTGTGCAGAATATTTTAAATTATATCGTAGTGTCTCTCAAACAGGTTGAAAGAATATCTGGGGCTGTTGGTCCACAAGGACCAGTCTTACTGTGTACCTGCGATGTTTAAGACATTTGTAAACTGTCTAATGTGAATGTGGGTTTGCTTTCTTTGGATCAGGATCATGAAAGCCTTTGGGTTTGGGGATGTTTTTTTGTTTTTTTGTCTTGGATGTCTTGGATGAGTTTAATGTATGCTGGGGTGAAGGTAGGGGGTGGTTTGAGCTGCCCCATCCCTGTCCAAAGGGGTATCAAATCAAATTATATTTGTCACATTCACCGAATACAACAGGTGTGGACCTTACAGTGAAATGCTTACATACAAGCCCTTAACCAACAATGCTTTAAGAAGTTAAATAAATAGAAAATATAAATAAAAGTAACAAATAATAAAACAGAAGCAGTAAAATAACAATAGCGAGGCTATATACAGGGGTACCGGTACAGAGTCAATGTGCGGGGGCAACAGTTAGTAGATAATAAGTAGCAGCAGTGTAAAAAAGGGGTCTGATGGTCCTTTGATTAGCTATTCAGGAGTCTTATTGCTTGAGGGTAGAAGTTGTTAAGAAGCCTTCCTCTGACACCACCTGGTATAGAGGTCTTCCTCTGACACCACCTGGTATAGAGGTCTGGGATGGCAGGAAGCTTGGCCCAAGTGATGTACTGGGCCGTACGCATTACCCTCTGTAGGGCCTTGCGGTCGGAGGCAAAGCAGTTGCCATACAAGGCAGTGATGCAATCAGTCAGGGTGCTCTTGGTGGTGCAGCTGAAGAACCTTTTGAGGATCTGAGGACCCATGCCAAATCTTTTCAGTCTCCTGAGGGTTAATAGGTTTTGTCGTGCCCTCTTCACGAATGTATTAGTGTGTTTGGACCATGATAGTTTGTTGGTGATATGGACACCAAGGAACTTGAAGCTCTCAACCTGCTCCACTACAGCCCCGTCGATGAGAATGGGGGTGTGATTGGTCCTCCTTTTCCTGTATTTCACAATCATCTCCTTTGTCTTGATCAAGTTGAGGAAGAGGTTGTTGTCCTGGCACCTCCTTCCTATAGGCTGTCTCATCGTTGTCGGTGATCAGGCTTACCACTGTAGTGTCATCGGCATACTTGATGATGGTGATGGCCGTGTTGAGAATCAGCGTGGCAGATGTGTTGTTACCTACCCTTACCACCTGGGGGCGGCCCGTCAGGAAGTCCAGGATCCAGTTGCAGAGGGAGGTGTTTAGTCCCAAGGTCCTTTGCTTAGTGATGAGCTTTAAGGGCACTATGGTGTTGAAGACTGAGCTGTAGTCAATGAATAGCATGGTAGGTAGGCTCGTGTCACTGGGCAGCTCATGGCTCTGCTTCCCTTTGTAGTCTGTAATAGTTTGCAAGCCCTGCCACATCTGACAAGTGTCGTAGCCGATGTAGTACGATTCAATTTTAGTCCTGTATTGACGCTTTGCCTGTTTGATGGTTCGTCAGAGGGCATTGAGGGATTTCTTCCGGGTTAGAGTCCCGCTAATTGAAAGCAGCAGCTCTACACTAGCTCAGTGCGGATGTTGCCTGTAATCCATAGCTTCTGGTTGAGGAATGTACGTTCGGACACTGTGGGGTCGACGTCAGTGACTGTACTCCTCAATGCCATCGTAAGAATCCCTGAACATATTCCAGTCTGTGCTAGCAAAACAGTCCTGTAGCTTAGCATCTGCTTCATCTGACCACTTTCTTATTGACGAATTCACTGGTGCTTCCTGCTTAAGTTTTTGCTTGTAAGTAGGAATCAGGAGGACAGAATTATCGTCAGATTTTCCAAATGGAGGACGAGGGAGAGCTTTGTACGCGTCTCTGTGGGTGGAGTAAAGATGGTCTAGAGTTTTTTTCCCTCTGGTTGCACATTTAACATGCTGATATAAATTAGGAAGAACAGATTTGAGTTTCCCTGCATTAAAGTCCCCGGCCACCAGGAGTGCCGCCTCTGGATGAGCATTTTCCTGTTTACTTATGGCCGTATAGAGCTCATTGAGTGCAGTGTTAGTGCTAGCATCGGTTTGTGGTGGTATATAGACAGCTACGAAAACAGCTTATCATGAGATACTCTACCTCAGCCGAGCAAAACCTTGAGATTCCTTAGATTTCGTGCACCAGCTGTTGTTTACAAATATACATAGACCACCGCCCCTTGTCTTGCCAGAGGCCACTGTTCTGTCCTCTACAGGATCGGTGTCCTGCCCTCGGGATGCTTGAGCTAACATTTGCGAATGTGTTTAGCATGACGTTGTAAGTAACAAGAAAATATCCCAGGACATAGACATATCTTATATGGGCAGAAAGCTTAAATTCTTGTTAATCTAACTGCACTGTCCAATTTATAGTAGCTATTACAGTGAAATGATACATTGCTATTGGTTGTTGAGAGTGCACAGTTTTGTACTTGAAAATGTATCAATAAACCAATTGGCAGATTTGGGCAGACTTGATGCAACATTTTGAACTGTAATGCAATGGTTCATTGGATATGTCTAAAACTTTGCACATACACTGCTGCCATCTAGTGGCCAAAATCTAAATTGCGCCTGGACTCCTAAGTAATGTTATGTACTTTTTCTTGCATTTCAAAGATGATGTAACATCTTTCACATTTACAGACATTTCTAAGTGTTTCATTTCAAAGGGTATCAATAATATGCATATCTTTGCTTCAGGTCTTGAGCTACAGGCATTTAGATATGGGTATGTACTTTTAGGACAAAATTGAGAAAAAGGGGCCGATCCTTAAGAGGTTAAAACCCACCAGCTGTATGTTATTCATGTCGTCTTTCAGCCACGACTCGGTGAAACATAAGATAGTACAGTTTTTAATGTCCCGTTAGTATGATATTCGTGATCGTACCTTGTCTAATTTATTTTCCAATGATTGTACGTTAGCTAGTAATACTGATGGTAAAGGCAGGTTACCCACTCGCCGTCGGATCCTTACAAGGCACCCCGACCTCTGTCCCCGATATCTCTGTCTCTTTCTCCTGCGAATCACTGGGATTTCGGCCTTGTTGGGTGTTTGAAGTACATCCTCTGCGTCCGTTTCGTTGAAGAAAAATTATTTGTCCAGTCCTAGGTGAGTAATCGCTATCCTGATATCCAGAAGCTCTTTTCGGTCGAGGCTTACTTGTTTCTCTGTGCCAGGGGTTATGAAGGGTCCCGCGATAATACTGTCTGTGTATGCAGATGACGTGACATTTTTTAATACAGGGGGTGAGGATGTTAAGGTTCTCTCGAACGCTTTAAAGGTGTATGAGGGGGCCTCCTCAGCTAGAGTCAATTGGGAAAAGTGTGAATCGCTGTGGGCAGGTCAGCTTCAGAAAGGGTCCTCTCCACGGTTACCAGGGGGGATTCATTTGGGTAGAGATGGGATGAATACTTTGGGGGGTTTTCTAGGCTCCGATGTCTTAAAAGAAAAGAACTGGGAGGGTGTAATGGAAAAGGTGTGTGCCAGATTGTCTAGGCGGAAATGGGTGCTACCCCAGCTGACTTATAGGGGAAAGGTGCTGGTAGCCAATAACCTACCCACCTCTCCCCTGTGGCACAGACCAATGATTTTACAGCCACCGGGGGGTGTGGTACAAGAGCTTCAGAGGACCCTTGTCAATTTTTTTCTGGTCTGGACAACATTGGATGAAAGCTGCAGCCTTGTACCTGCCACTGCACAAGGGTGGGCAAGGCCTGGTGGACATTTCTTCCAGGATCATGGCTTTCTGGCTTCAAGCAGCCCAGAGACTGTTGTACAGTGACTGCTCTAGCTGGGTTGATACAGTCTACACATTGTTGAGGAGAGTGGGCTGTTTGGGCTTAGACAAGCATATTTTCCTCTTAAAGCTAGAGGGGGGTGATTTGTCTGGCCTGACTCCATTCTATGAGTCTGTTATGCAGGCTTGGAGAGTTTTTGTCATGTCCCGTAAGGCTGGTCCAGGTGCCTCCTCAAAAGGCGGTCTTTATACAAACTGCCTATTGAAAAGAGGACAGCTGACCTCCAATGGAGGATAATACATGGAGCCATAGTCACCAATATGCATCTGGTACACCTGGATCCTACTGTTGGGGAGGGGTGTCCATTCTGTGCTGAGTCTGAAACTCTGGCACATCTGTTCTTACAGTGTCCCAGGGTGGTCGAGATGATTGACCTTATCACTGGTTGGTTTTCAGCTCTGGGAGAGGTTCTCTTCCCAAAAGTTTATATTTGGGCTAAAGTACATGTTTAGTCAAAGGGGTGTAGTTATCTTGCTTATCTTTGTGTCAGGGGCAGCTAAATTAGCAATTTGGAAGACACAAAATAACAGTATTCGGGTACAGGTTTCTGTGGATGTGGTCGGAATGCTGGAGGCGATGTTGACTGAGGGTTTACAACATTGGGCTGTTTATGTGTATATGGCGTATTCAGAGGCTGTTGTGTTTAGTTACTGTGGAGGAAGATTTGGTGTTGTGTTTTTAATTAATGTGTAACCATGGTTTTGTTTATTTGAGTGTTAATTGTGTTGTAGTTTGATTGAGTGTTTATTGTGTTGTGGGTTCCCAGACCTGAATCTACAATAAGACACTCCGTGACACCATCCAGCTAACTGTGATAACAGATGCTCCTCTCTCAAGATTCACTCCATAAAAAAAATTGAATTTGTCAAGAGTTCTGAAATAATACTCAGGCGAGAAATGTATTTCGTGTCACATTGTTCCATCAGAACTGAGACCTTTCTCCCTGAGTTGCCACTGCCACCTGTTCCTTCCTTACTTCTGAAACTCTCAGCACCAAGCCTCTCTCTCTCTCTCTCTCGCTCTCGCTCTCGCTCTCTCTTAATAGGCCGACAGAGAGGGTGGAGAGGAAACCTCTGGTTCAGTGCACTTTCTCTGCCTGTCTACCCAGTGATACAGTGCAGCTACATGGGTTTGTTCAATGAGGAGTCATGCTCCCTGCACTTCACCACCTACACACTATGTAACATGCTTGTAAAAGGAATTTCACCCAAATCTCAAATGTATTTCACCCAATACTGCCTTTGAATTGGTTGAGCAGCCTAACAGCCAAGGCCCACTATATGGAGCTTGACAACATAGATCTACCACCACTCCATGGATTTACGTCAATAATGCCAATGCTATGCTGTAGCTACTGTAAGTGTAAACCCAAATACTGTCTCACCAGGTCAAAAGACTATAGGTGGCAGTAAGGTTATGTAAATGTGTAATTTGCATAAACAAATTCCTGCATACTCCCGCCCTTCCTCTGTACTACTTGTGCATTCTTTCAGTCTCTTTGTAGCAGAGATGTCAACATGTTTCAGTTGAGTGGTGTCATTCAACTGCTGCTGCTGCCCTGGCTCAACCCCTGATGGCCAATTCAGCTCAGCAAAATGAATGCAAGTGGATGCAGCCTTACAGTGTTTCCAAAGGAGACGTCTTGATTGAGCTAGGATGGATTCCCTTGACTTGAGTGAGTGCGTGTGGTTTGCATGCCATGCATGTGTATATTATACAGCGGGTGAAATAAGTATTGAACACGTCACCATTTTTCTCAGTAAATATATTTCCAAAGGTGCTATTGACATGACATTTTCACCAGATGTTGGTAACAACCCAAGTAATCCATACATACAGTTCAGAAATTAAGTTATGTGTAATAATGTGAAATGGCACAGGGAGAAAGTATTGAACACATGAAGAAAGGGAGGTGCAAAAAGGCATGGAAAGCCAAGACAACAGCTGAAAACATCAGTAATTAAAAAGCAATCCAGCCCCCTGTCAGTGCAAATTAATATCAGCTGGTTCAGTCCCAACTGATGGCCTACAAAAAGGTCTCATTGCCAAGGTGTCACACAAGACACATCTCATGATGGGTAAAAGCAAAGAGCTGTCTCAAGACCTTCGCAACCTAATTGTTGCAAAACATAATGATGGCATTGGTTATAGGCGCATTTCTAAGCTTCTGAATGTTCCAGTGAGCACTGTTGGGGCCATAATACGGAAGTGGAAAGACAATAATTTCACCATAAATTTGCCTCGACCAGGTGCTCCTCGCAAGATTTCTGACAGAGGAGTGAAAAGAATAATCAGAAGAGTTGTCCAAGAGCCAAGGTACACTTGTGGAGAGCTTCAAAAATACCTGCAATTAGCAGGTACTGTTGTCTCAAAGAAAACAGTAAGTAATGCACTCCACCGCCATGGCCTGTATGCACGCTCACCACGCAAGACTCCATTGCTGAAAAAAAAGCATGTTGAAGCTTAAAGTTTAAAGTTTAAGCTTTAAAGTTTGCTGCACAACATTTGGAAAAGCCAGTGAAATACTGGGAGAATATAGTGTGGTCAGATGAGAGCAAAATTGAACTGTTTGGATGTCATAATACACACCATGTTTGGAGGAGAAATTGCACTGCACATCACCCTAAAAACACCATACCAACAGTGAAGTTTGGAGGTGAGAACATCCTGGTGTGGGGCTGCTTTTCAGCAAACTTCACATAATTGAAGGAAGGATGAATGGGCAAATTTACCGAGACATTCTTGACAAAAATCTGCTGCCATCTACCAGGATGATGAAGATGAAACGAGGGTGGACATTTCAGCAAGACAATGATCCAAAACACACAGCCAAGGAAACTCTCAATTGGTTTCAAAGAAAGAAAATAAAGCTGCTAGAATGGCCCAGCCAATCACCTGACTTAAATCCCATTGACAATCTATGGAAAGAACTGAAGATCAAGATTCATAGAAGAGGCCCACGGAACCTTCAAGATTTGAAGACTGTTTGTGTGGAAGAATGGGCCAAAATCACACCAGAGCAATGCATGTGACTAGTTTCTCCATACAGGAGGCGTCTTGAAGCTGTCATTACCAACAAAGGCTTTTGTACAAAGTATTAAATAAATATCAGTAAGTGTGTTCAATACTTTTTCCCTGTGTCATTTCACATTATTACACAACTTAATTTCTGAACTTATTTGTTTTGGTTTCTTTGTATGTATGGATTACTTGGGTTGTTACCAACATCTGGTGAAAATGTCATGTCAATAGCACCTTTGGAAATATATTTACTGAGAAAAATGGTGACGTGTTCAATACTTATTTCACCCGCTGTATATATGGATTTTTGTAAAAGATATATATTGATTTTTATACTGTTTTATATCATAAGGTACATTGATGAACAGTATATCAAATAAACATTGTGTAGGAGGTGTGAGTTGCTGATAACTAGCGTACCTGTGGGGCATTCTGGTTCCTCCCACACTCCTATCAGACAGTAGGTCTGCATTCTAAATGACATCCTATTTCCTATATAGGTCAAAAGGTCTAAAATAGGATGTCATTTTAGACGCAGCATAGGTTTCTCATCTCAACAACAAAAGAAAATCTGATTAAAAAAAAAAATACTCTTTGGCTGGTGTGTGGTCCCTCAGAATGCCTTGGTATATGCCAGCCTTTAAATTAACGTTAAAGACGGAATCCGCATTAGGGGAAACAGCACCACTGTCTGCCGTCGTTTACATCCCATTAGATAATGTTAAGATTATATTTCATTTAGCAGATGATCATAAGTAGGGCTGCCTTCTTTAGAACTAGAGGGGGGAACATAAAAATGAATGTGCCAATCAAACTGTGAAAAACAACAGTCAGATATCCAGTCAGTTCAAACTAATTAAAAAATGTGAGCCAGCAGCGTTTTCCAGGTCAGTCAGTACCAACAAAGGATTCTGGCAAAACTGAGGATGAAATTAGTTTCAAGTTACTCGTTTTAATGTCACATGCACAAATATAGTGAAATGCCTTTCATGCAAACTCAAAACCCAACAATGCAATAATCAATTACTGCTTTACTTGGAGAAACATTTGAGTGCCAGTGGATTCTCAATATACAACACAATAACAATATTCTGAACAAAAACCCTACTGTCTGCACCAAAAGGACTGTTAAAACATATTTAGGGGAGTTACTTACCCCTGGCAGAGAGCTTCTTGGTGTTAATGATCTTAGCAGCATACTCTTGCCCTGAGAGGACCTTGACACATCTACGCACTACTGAAAAAGCTCCCCTGTGAAAAAGGAAGAGACAAAAATGCATATTGAACTGCACAGTTATGGTGAATATTCATTCAGTTTTCCAATTAACTTGAATGTAATTTTTTCGCACCTAAAATGGTTTAATGCCTCATTCATTTCATGGTTAAAGTTAAACTGCAAGCTAAATTCTGACCAAGGCTATAGCACTCTTTCACAGTCTGATTGGACAAATACATTCCCTAACAATTGCACTGTGAGAATTATATCGGAACTGGCATTTTTCCATTATGCATGAAACACTTCTGAGTTGTACAATAAAAAGATTGTAACAAAATCAGGCATTGACTGACAATCCCAGAAAGATCAAGTTTGAGTTTAAGAACATGCAATCCCCATGGCTGAGACACCACCACCTTTCAAACTGAAGACATAGACATGAGGTCAGCGCTAGCCCAAGCTTCTGTTCCAAACCAAACCTAATCTGCCGTCTCTTTTATTCAACTATTATGGCCTTTTCTCTCTGTGTGCGTAGCTCAAGTGGCCTTAGGGAAACAGCAAGTAGATCAAAGGAGCTGTGTGTGTGTGTGTGTGTGCGCGTGTGTATGTAGAGGGCAGACAAGACAGTTAATTCTGCCCAAACCAGATGAAACAGACAGCATCGTCTCTCTCTCTCTCTCAGCAGCACTTCCTCATGGTAATCCTGTGGCTCTGCTTTGGACGGATTGGTTAATTGAGTTACTGTTTTAGGAATTGCTTGTGTCTCGACACATGATTGTGTGCTGCCTACTGTAATGGATCCAGATTGAGACAGGGCTTCACCCTGGCCACTGTAACATCATGTATTTCCTCAGTACTACTGTCAGCACACATCAGTAAAAAGGCTGGTATTGGTCAGAAACAGAAGGGACACGGCCATAGATCTGTCAGTGCCGTAATCATCATTGTCACTTTCATTGTTCAGATCTGTTCTGATCCGGAAAATTGCACTCCCATTACATTCATTATGTCAAAATGTCGGCTCTTATCATTCATCAGACATGATGTGTGCGCAGCACAACCATCACCTGTGAGAGTAAAGCATTAACAGAATATACTAGATATATTACATTATGAAATATGTCCACGTCAAACTATTGGATTGCCACCCCCAAATGAAATTATGTAAGCAGCTTTGGCTGAGTGAGTGAGTGAGTGAGTGAGTGAGTGAGTGAGTGAGTGAGTGAGTGAGTGAGTGAGTGAGTGAGTGAGTGAGTGAGTGAGTGAGTGAGTGAGTGAGTGAGTGAGTGAGTGAGTGAGTGAGTGAGTGAGTGAGTGAGTGAGTGAGTGAGTGAGTGAGTGAGAGAGACTTTCTGTAGATGTGTCACAACTCTTAGATGGTTGAGCACTCTGTGTTCCTCAGCATACATACTGTACTATATACAGCCAGGTACAGTACAATGCTCTAAACATAAGGGGCACATCAAGCATTTCATTTAGCACCATCTAGCATTTCAATCCAGCACAATTTAACATCTCTAACCCAAACAGCTATACCCCTACGGACTATCTGAAATAGTGGACTAACAATTAACACAATGTCCTCTTTTCCATTTCGATTGATAGAGAACAATTCAGTATTCTTTGACCAGGTGTGAATGCTTTGAGAACTGTCAACGATCAACATCATTGAGCTGTCTCGTAGCAGCAGATAACTGGAAAGAAAGAGAATGTGTGTTTCGTGTGAGTGTGCAGGCGTGTGTGTGTGTGTGTGTGTGTGTGTGTGTGTGTTACCACCAGAGGATGAATGTGAACCACCGAGAACCGATATAAAATATTTAAGTCTTGTCTTCTCGCCTCATTCCACTGAATCTCCAATAAGACACTCAGTGACACCATCCAGCTAACTGTGATAACAGATGCTCCTCTCTCAAGATTCACTCCATTAAGCAAAATTGAATTTGTCAAGGGTTCTGAAATAATACTCAGGCGAGAAATTTTGTGTCACATTGTTCCATCAGAACTGAGACCTTTCTCCCTGAATTGCCACTGCCACCTGTTCCTTCCTTCCCTCTGAAACTCTCAGCACCAAGCCTCTCTCTCTCTCTCCACTATTTCACCTGTTCATCCCTTCATCATTCTCTTTATTCTTTCTCTCCCCTTCTCTCAAAAAAATTCAATTTTGTCAGCTAAAAGACCATTCCCCTCTTCTACCATAAAGGGATTCTTCAGAAGCGTAATGCTATTCAGTTCAGATATTTAATCAACCCTGCCTCCCTAACTGGCTGTAAACATATGCCTCTGACTCAAGCTGAACGAAGAGGTCATCTTGCATTGTCACACAGGCCCGAAATGCAATTCCAAATACCACTTTGGATGAGTAAAAAAAAAAGTAAAATCTCCGGTGGAACTTACTTGCCCAGTTCCTCAAACATCTGGAATTCCTCAGTGAAGCGGGTGCAGGTAATGGTGGCCATGCTGAATCTGAGGTGGTGGGCTTCAGGTGGTCCTTGCCTTTAGTCAAATGTTTTGTGGAAGCGGAAGATAGAGGATGGTTGGAAGCCTTGATGAGAGCCAAGCGTCTCTATCACTTTCCTGATCTACGGAGTGGAAGTGAATGGGGGATTCTGGCTGACAGGTTTGCTCCAGCATTTCACCCGCCCGCTTCGCTTGGTTCCTCCAATCGCAGCTCTGCCTGCACTCCTGAATACACAGCCCCATTGTCATGGCAACTGCATCCCCATCCTCTCCAACTGCATCCCCACACTTCACAGACAGACAGGCAGGCAGAAGAGGAGGCAGCTACACACGCTGGTGTTCAAACAGTGCACACATAAAGTATGGAAAAACACATACTGTACATGAGCACAAACACATATAAACACATGTGCATACACACAAATACTTACCAAAGTGTAATATTAATGCAATCAACAATTCCATATCAATCCACTAATGTAACTAATCAAGTAATCAATCAAGCACCAAATATATTAAGATATCAATAATTAACTTTTGATTAAGGAATAATTGATCTTTCTATTGCTTCAGCTTGAATATATTTCCCTGATGTACGATTATGAAAATAATTGCAAAGCTTGGAAGAAACTCTATGACCCAACAATGAATGAGGAAAAGACAGAATAGTTATGGTTATAGCCTACTGGTTAATGCATTACTCACCATGGCCAAGTGACCAGAGGCTAGTCTAGTGCAAACCATGTCACATATAGCCTAAAGGGAACATAATTATCCATGAAGAAGATATCTTAAGTACTGTATTTGTCATTGATAATTCCTTCATACCCCTTTGGTCAATCACACCTTATTGAGCCACTAACACATTAAGGCCACTGTGAACCTGCAGACCCCATAGGGAACAGATTAAAAACAAACATCTTGACTAGGTCATTCCTCATTGGTGACATAAACGGTCTGTCTCTGACAAAGTTGGGAGATTCATTGAGATTTCATCACTGCCCAGCCCCCCTCCACCCTCTTCCATCCAGTGGCTCCGTGGGTAGAGCATGATGCTTGCAACGCCAGGGTTGTGGATTCAATTCCCACGAGGGACCAGTATGATAAATGTTTGCACTCTACTGTAAGTCACTACGGATAAGAGTGTCTGCTCAAATGTTTAATACTGACACTCCTGCTAAGCAGAACCCTGGGGGGGATACAACAACAAGGTTCCACCCTAGTCCCCTCCTCTTACTCCAGGAGAACGCCCGGCCCAGGGCTCTTACAGGCCATGCGTCAGCCACACAGCTTTGTTCCTGCTGCTGCCTTCTGTTGTTCTGGAGTGAAAGCATTTCTGTCAAGCCTGGACAAGGCTGAGCATTCACGGTCTGCTGGGTAGGAGAGGATCTCCACAGGAAGCAGGGGATGAGAAGGAAGGAGGTGAGAGCATCTCCTCAGAAAGCAGGGGATGAGAAGGAAGGAGGGGAGAGCATCTCCTCAGAAAGCAGGGGATGAGAAGGAATGAGAGAGAGAGAGAGAGAGAGAGAGAGAGAGGGAGAGGAGTGGGGGGACAGTGGGGGAATAACTTGGGAGGGGGAGAGAGAGGTCTTCTTTCCAAATACATTTCCATTGGAGTAAATTAGCAGATGCTCTTATCTAGAAAGACTTACATAAGTGCCTTCATGAGTGGGAACTTAAACAACCTCATAACGTGAGCATCATTAGTAAAACATATCTCAATAATTAACATGGTGGAATACAATCTCATGCTGTACAATCTCAACTTTCAACCATGTTGAGGATGTAAAGCATGACACTGTATTACACCATGTTAATTATTGAGTTTACTGTGCTTTCAGAAAGTATCCGAACCCTTTGACTTATTCCACAGCCTGAATTCAAAACGGATTAGATAATTTTTTTCTTACCCATCTACACACAATATCCCATAATGACAGAGTGAAATATCCCATAATGACAGTGTTTTTTAAAAATGTTTTTTTATTGAAAATTAAATGCAGAAATATCTAATTTACATAAGTATTCACACCCCTGAGTCAATGCATGTTAGAATCACTTTTGGCAGCAATTACAGCTGTGAGACTTTCTGGGCAAGTCTCTAAGAGCTTTGCACACTTAGATTGTACAATATTTTCACAGTATTCTTTAAAAAAATCTTCCAGCTCTGTCAAGTTGGTTGTTGAACATTGCTAGACAGCCACTTTCAAGTCTTGCCATGAATTTTTAAGCCGATTTAAGTCAAACTGTAACCCTGCCACCGGAACATTCAATGTAGTTTTGTGTTTTAGGTTATTGTCCTGCTGAAAGGTGAATTCGTTTCCCAGTGTCTGGTGGAAAGCAGACTGAACACTGATTTCCTCTAGGATTTTGCCTGAAAAACTCCCCAGTCCTTAACGATTACAAGCATACCCATAACATGATCCAGCCACCACTATGCTTGAAAATATGGAGAGTGCTACTCAGTAATGTGTTGTATTGGTTTTGCCCCAAACATAGGCCTTTTGCAATATTAATTTAGTGCCTTGTTGCAATCAGGGTCTATGTTTTGTAATATTTTTATTCTGTACAATCTTCCTTAATTTCACTCTGTCAATTAGGTTAGTATTGTGGAGTACCTACAATGTTGTTGATCCATCCTCAGTTTTCTCCTATCACAGCCATTAAACTATGTAACTGTTTTAAAGTCACCATTGGCCTCATGGTGAAATCCCTGAGCGGTTTCCTTCCTTTCCGGCACCTGAATTATGAAGGACGATATATAAGGGATATTTTTGGAAAACCTCCCTGGTCTTTGTGGTTGAATCTGTGTTTGATATTCACTGCTCGACTGAGGGACTTTACAGATAATTGTATGTGTGGGGTACAGAGATGAGGTAGTCATAAAAAAATCACGTTAAACACTACTATTGCACCCATGCAACTTATTATGTAACTTGTTAAGCACATTTTTACTCCTGAACTTACACTATATATACAGAAGTATATGGACACCCCTCAAATTAGTGGATTCTGCTATTTCAGCCACACCCGTTGCTGACAGGTGTACAAAATTGAGCACACTGCCATGCAATCTCCATAGACAAACATTGGCAGTAGAATGGCCTCAGGGACATTCAACGTGGCACCGTCATAGGAGGCCACCTTTCCAACAAGTCAGTTCATCAAATTTCTGCCCTGCTAGAGCTGCCCCGGTCAACTGTAAGTGCTGTTATTGTGAAGTTGAAAATTCTAGGATTAACAACGGCTCAGCCGCGAAGTGGTAGGCCATGAGTGGGATCGCCAAGTGCTGTAGCCGTAATGGGTAAAAATCGTCTGTCCTCGTTTGCAACCCTCACTACCAAGTTCCAAACTGCCAGCAACGTCAGCACAATAACTGTTCATCGGGAGCTACATGAAATGGGTTTCCATGGCCGGGCAGCAGCACACAAGCCTAAGATCACCATGCCAATGCCTAGCGTCGGGTTGAGTGGTGTAACGCTCACCGCCATTGGACTCTGGAGTGATAAATCCCACTTCACCATCTGGCAGTCCAACGGACGAATTTGGGTTTGGCGGGTGCCAAGAGAACGCTACCTGCCCCAATGCATAGTGCCAACTGTAAAGTTTGGTGGAGGAGGAATAATGGTCTGGGGCTGTTTTTCATGGTTCGGACTAGGCCCCTTAGTTCCAGTGAAGGGAAATCTTAACGCTACAGCATATAATGACATTCTATATGATTCTGTGCATCCAACTTTATTGCAACAGTTTGGGGAAGGCCCTTTACTGTTTCAGGATGACAATGTCCCGTGCACAAAGCGAGGAAATGGTTTGTCGAGATCTGTGTGGACAAACTTGACTGGCCTGCATAGAGCCCAGACCTCAACCCCATCGAACAACTTTGGGTTGAATTGGAACGCCAACTCCGAGCCAGGCCTAATCTCTCAACATCAGTGCCCAACCTTACTAATGCTCTTGTGGCTGAATGGAAGCAATTTCCTGCAGCAATGTTCCAACATCTAGTGGAAATCCTTCCCAGAAGAGTGGAGGCTGTTATAGCAGCAAAAGCATAACCAACTCCATATTAATGCCCATGATTTTGGAATGACATGTTCGACGAGCAGGTGTCCACATACTTTTGGTCATGTAGTGTATTTAGTTATAACAAAGGGGTTGAAGACTTATTGACTCAAGAGATTTCAGATTTTCTTTTCTTATTAATTTGTAAACATTTCTAAAAACCTAATTCCACTTTGACATCATGGGGTATTGTGTGTAGGCCAGTGACAACACATCTCAATTTCATACATTTTTAATTCGGGCTGTAACAAAGCAAAATGTGGAAAAAGTCAATGGGTGCGACTGTGTAAATACATTCTTTATTTTTAAGATGATCTACTGATTTTGTATATTATTGTTAGTTAACTTTCTAAGTTCTGAACTGACATGTAAATGTATTGTACATTTTGTCTATTTATTGTCTTTAATATCAACACTCTAGATGATTCATATTAACTATACAGCTAGAAATATACCATATAACTAATAAAATAAATGTTATGATTATACCCTGATGAAGACCGCTTGTCTGTCGAAACGATGGTTATTAGGTTATTCAATTATTGCATCTGAGATCATAGAGGGTGCGGCTCTCCTTTTCTTTGTCAAGTGTTCTACTCCGCTAGCCAGCACCTCGCCTAAACAGGTGTGCGTTTCTTTCGCCAGGTTTGGATATAAAAATATGTAGGGAATTTACTCTAAAAACGTTCTCTCTGCTGTCAAGAGGGGTGCCGCTAAAAGGTTTTGCTCGCAAGGTGGGGGTAGCCCCCAACAAGGCCAGGGCCAGCTCTGACCCTGAGTTGCCCATCCCTGATCTAGATGGATAGAACTGATTTTAGCATGGACATTGCCATTAAGGGCTTTCACCATTTTAAAGTAGTCAACTGGGTGGGGATTCCTATGGGTTGGAGGCGATCAGCCAATGGTCAGAGCATTGTCGTCTTCTTCAATTTGGGTTGCCTATGGTTTGTAAATTACTACTTTAAAATGGAGATAGCCTCAATGGCACTGCCCGTGCTATAACAGACGCCATAATAGCACAGATACAAAGATGAGTCCTCTACCTATCTCTATCGATGAAGTCAGACCCAGCATCTCTAACTGTGCAGCTAGGGACAGAGCTAACCCACAACTGGATCGATACAGGCTGGTCAGTGTTGATCCTCATCTGGAAATCCCAATCTACTGAAAGTCTTTGCCAGGGCATATGGGATTAATGTTAGGTTCAGTCCCTCAGATCAAGTTCAAACAAACCTCTTCTCAACAGCCATCTCGAATGCATTAGGCCTAGATTTGGAGTGTGCCAAGACTTTTTAAAAGCTCCTCTTGTGGATCTGGAATGTTTTTTTTTTATATTTCTTTCCGTCCTTCTTTACCAAATAGAATTGGTTTAAATAAAGAGGCTCTGGGGATGCACATGGGTTTGATAAAATAATTTCATATTATTTGTAGTCTTCATTAAAAAGAAAATGTATGTTTGTAATATTTCCTCATGGCAAATCTACTCAATGAACTCAGAGATCCGCCATTGGTTTCTGGCTGGTGACCTATCACCTCAATCAGAGCAACCTGCTCATGTTG